>JASVER010000127.1:1618173-1639700 GCA_030449065.1 Oceanodroma leucorhoa | reverse complement strand
CTGCCGCCGCGCCCCTCCCGCGCCGCGCCGTGCCCGCCGCCCCGCCCCGCGGCTCCTCCTCCTCCGCCTGCTGCCGCGCTCACTCCGCGCACCGCGAGGGCGGCGGCGGCAGGAGCAGCAGCATCGCTGGAGCCCGGGACCGACCTCGGCTCAGCCCCTGCGCGCAGCGCCCACCGCTCCACACCCGCCCTTCGGCCTCCGCCCGCTCCTCATCCAGAGCCAGAAAGAGAAAATGGCGCTCGATTTATCCCAGGAAGTGACGTCGCGGCTCATTTGCATGCCMGGCAGCCAGCCAATGGGGAGAGACTTGGGCTAATGCTCCCATTGGCTCCCCAAAGGAGCTGGGCGCGGCTGGGGGCGGGGCCTCAGGTGGGGGGGTCCTCAAGCCCCGGGGCTCACCTGAGCCCTTGTCACCTGCCCCTCCTGTCTGCGCCCTTCAAGGGGCACCACTGGGGGCTCTCGCGAGAGCTGGAGGCGTGACATCATCCTGGAGTGGGAGGAGCCTGATAATATCGTGTCTGTCACGTGAGGTCGCCACGTGACCCCCCAGCAGTGCTCTGCTGATTTGCATGGAATGTTGGGTGAAGCCTCATTTGTATCTGCTGGGGGCTGGAGGCCCCTCGCACCTCCACCAGCCAATAGGGCGAGGTGAGGCCTGGCAGCCAGGCTTCCCATTGGAGGAGGCCCCACCTGGCACCTCCACGCATGGCTCACACCCCCTGCCCTGGTGCTCCTCTGCCAGGCCTGGTGACCATGGCGGGGCTGGGGCTCCAGGAGGCCGGGGCGCCCTGGCGAGGAGCTGCGGGAGCTGTGGTGTGGGTCCTGGGAGGAGGAGCCCCACCAGATGCCCCTYGGGTGAGGTTGTCTGGGAGCATGGTGGTATCACGCCCATGGCACTGGAAGGCGCTGCGGTCTGATGAAAGGTGCATCTCTGTAGGTCAGTTCCGTGAGCTGTGTCTACCAGACGTCTCCATGTCAAGCAGCGAACACAGTTCATACTCCTACCATGATGGCAGATGGTTTCTAATGAACACAAGATGGAAACAATTGATCCCCTGTGCTGGCAGGTAACAGCCATACCACAAGGACCAAGACAACCACCACATTAGCAGCATGGCTGGCTCTCCRCTGCTGAGATGCCTGGTGTGGCTCTGTGACCGGAGCAGGTAGGAGGCAGGTCGTGGCAGGAGGTGCATTGCAGTGGAGGTGCGTGGGGCCATACTGGATCCCGTCCTTGGCGCACCGGGACCTGCTATGTGCCATCCATGCCATCCGTCTTCCTGGGACATCTTTTAGTCTTCCCCTCCCCCACAAGGTTGTCCTGGCTTTGCTCAGGCCATCTCCAAAGGGTTCRCAAACTAATTACTTCAACTAGAGTTTTTTAAGTGTTTGCCGTGTGAAGGAAATGCTCATCGCAAGGAAGCCAAGGGGAATTTTGCCATTGGCCTTGGTAGCCATACGATTTCACTGTCTACGTTTGTCTACATATAGCTTATATGCGGGTCAATGTGTTGGCCAACTCCCATCAAAGCCTGTGAAGGCCACAGCGGTAGACTGACTGGTATCTTGTCAAAAAGTAATATTCACATTGGCAGAAAATGATTCTGTTTTTATAGTAGTGGCCACAAAAAATATTTATCTTTGTAGTCAACACTCTAATAAGTACATTGGAACATAATTAGTTCTAAGTTTTTTTGGGTGATAACTTTCTGTTATTAAAAATGGATATGATATAAATTCATGTACTTTCTGCACTGTTGTATATGCAGTAAGGGTATAGGTAAGTCAAGACTCAAAAACATTAATGGAAAAAAGGGCAGCCATCTATGAAAGATAAATTATTCATAGTAGATATATGACCATAATATAAAAAATTGTTATTACGCAGTGCAAGGAGGGATATGTCCCAGTTAGTTAAAATGTAGCATTTAAAATAAAGTTACTAGCTGCTGTCTAATAATTCATAAAGTAAAATAACGAAATATGGCTCTGCCAAAATGGAAATGCTGCCAATGGATCCCACATAATCAACAACATTAAACTTCCGTTGCAGCAAAGCATCATCAAATAATTGTAGAGTGTTTCAAACAATGGATATGTTAAMAAGATTAAGCGAAAGATTAAGAGGWAACAGTTGTGAAAGGGTCTTTCACAGCTGAACATTACAGCAAAACTGTGGAATATCTCCTGATTTTCACAGAACCACAGAATGGTTGAGGTGGGAAGGGACCTCTGGAGCCCATCTGATCCAACCACACCTGCTCAAGCAGGGCCATCTAGAGCCAGTTGCCCAGGATCATGTCCAGATGCCTTTGAAATCAGCCAGTGTTTTCTATCACAGTAGTAAAAATGGGAGCTACTTTATAAAGTGTGTAAATTAGATGTACCTACATAATAACTTTAGTTGTAAAYCTGTTATCTGTTTATCTCCAGCTGTCAAATCGTGCAGTGTGCTTAGCAAACTCAGGTCCTATTTAAATGAGGTGGAGATAGCGCTCATCCACTKGGGAAAGGAGGTTGCATTTTCACGTTGCGGGACCAGCATTAAATTGTACGCCTTGGCAGCAGGTCCATTAGCCTCCAGCACATGCTTAGGACTTTCCAAAGTGAAACCTGTGATGAGACTTCAAATTCCTCCCCTTGTAAAAAACGAATAGRATGGCAACATGCAAAATTAATTTAAGAGGAGGACTTGGAAGAATAAAAATGGGTAAGGTTAAAAGGGACGAGCAACGTATGTATTCATTTTTCCCATAAGTCAACAACAATTTCGAAATATAAAAATAAGTGGGTTTGAGGACAACAGAGAGAATAGAAGAAAAGTCAGAAACACACAATGTAAAAAGTAAAAAGTAAGACCAGTTAGTTTTTCTTAGATAAAAGTAATAGCTTTGATCAGCTAAATCCAATGGGATTAGTCATTTGGAAATGTATTTCAAGACAAGTACTTCTCCAACTAGGAGACACCAAGAAATTTGGGGATTGTGTTTTAATTACATGTAGCTTTGCTGTCATACAGGAGTTAAATACTTGTTCAGTTAGTTACGCCCTTTAAGTAACATTTTAAGTCACATTTAACAGTAATATATTAAGTAATATTTTTGCTTATACTGTTGGACAGTTCAGGTCTGGAGGAAGTGACAACAACAGCAAGAGAGTGCTTTGGCAGCTCACAGTGACTTGTGAGCGCCTTAACCCTGTCTTCTCCTTCTTGTGGGCGAGATTCACAACTTCAGCTCTTTCCTATTAGCTCTCTCCAAATGGAACAGCAGGAGCAAAGAGCACCTACCTGCAGCTGTACAGCCAACAGTTGGGTTGGCAGAAGGGACTCCTCAGCACCTATAGAAAAGTCAGGAGAATTAACTTCTATAGCTGCCTTCCAAGTTCTGGAGTAAGATTCCAAACCAGTACTGACGTAGATGGCTCTTCTGGGGAAGTGCAAGGGGACGGAGGGGAGCTCTGTCTTTTTACAGGGATTTTCAGCCAATATGTTTTTTCTTCACCTCTTSAGTACAATTTCTACATCAACTTATATTAATGTAATGGTAGCAAAATTCTCCTTGCTTTTGAAGCAGATGCCGCAGTACATACCAGTCTCAGTGGTCATTTTCAAAACTGCCTGTTCAATATTTTCATTGGCCTATTCTAGAAGTTTAAAGATTAATGTAATTACTTTATAAAATCTCTTCCCAACAAACAGAAGTTACAGGTTCTCCCTTTGCATAGTCCATATGCTTAATTTGTCAGAAAAAGGTGTTTCCTTGATTGTTGTAGTGTTGCYATGATTCTGGAGAAACAGAAGACCTGGGAAGAGTTTCCAAAGGAGACATGCACCAGTCTCCCACTGCCACCCCATTCTTCTGCTCCCTGCAGAAGACCTTCTCTAATCCATCCTTTCTAAGTAAAAATACCCTACAGTTACAACTCCTGAATTCTTTAGTTCAAACAAAATTATGTATTAAGAGCTAAAGTACTTTTCACTTAAGTCCAATTAAAATAGCAGGATATCTACTGGTGATGCAAGCTGGCACAGTCCGTTCCATTAAATCAGCCCCAAATTCCACTGAAGTCTAGATAGCCTCTTACTGAATGTGGTAGATTTTAAAGCAAGTTTTATCAAGAATGAGGGAGCTTCTCTTTTAGAAGAAGAAAAKGAAGTCAAGAAACAAAACACAAAAAGGCAAAGCACAATGCCAGGCAAGCAGAAGTTATGCAAAAAGTYTGGTTGCTTTTACAGCTTGAAGCACATTGCCAAGTCAGTGCTGGAGAAATTGTAAGGGTGACAGAGTTAAAAAACTGAGTACCATTGTAAAATAAAAAATGGATAGAGAAGCTCTTTCCAGGGAGGCTATTCTCTCATTTACCATAATAAAACCTTTTAATCACAACTTGCTGCTTTCACTTTCTGCTGTGAGACACTGTCATAGCTAGGTGGCATGAGACTTTCTTGAGAACTCTAAAATCCAAGCTCTCATTTGGAAAGTACAGAATGGGTCTTGATTTCTGTGCTGAAATTAGACACATTAATAATGGTAATATAAACATGTGCCAATCTCTAGCCTCAGTCTTCATTAGGTAATATTAACAAAACCAATCAATCGTGTCATATGCCAGAATACAATACCTAGGCCAAATTAACTTGTCCTTGATATTTTTCCCTAAATCAGTTGTATTCGTCTGGATACTTAATGAATTTACCTCTCCTCATATTCTATATGAATATTTTTATATGAGCATAATGTAAAGATTTCCAGAGGAAATATTTATCACAATTACTTGTTAATTATAGCTGAAGCAAGATCGCTTKCTTTACTAAACAAAACAATGTTTATCAAGATGTTTTTACCTACAAAAATAGATTTAAAATTACCGTTAAACTATGTGACTTATTTGGCTAAAAGAAAGATGGATCTTAAAAATCCTGGTCATGTTGTAGAAAAGAGTTAATAATTAAGACAAACTAAGAAGCAAAGGTAACCTGAAAAGAACAAGGAATCTTTCCAAGTCCATCCACTAATTAGTACCTCAGGCACTAATTCACATTCAAAATTAATCAAATTAATTTTAGAAATAATCTGATATTTCTGAATTTCAAATATCATCAGCAAATTTTGTTTCATTGACATTAGAAGCACTTTAGCCAAATTTGAAAAAAGTATGTCTAGAAAGATTAAATATATCTGGTGAAAAAGATTTTAATCATAAAATGTGTGCAGTAATGCAGGAAATCAATTCCTGCGTAGGGAAACACAATTCAGTCTACTTTTCATAATTTCTAAAGTCTGGAAATGCAAGCAAGAAAATGTTAGGAAAAAACAATCACCACTGCTTTTGCCAACACTTTGACATAAAATTCTGATATTTTATTGTTGAGATGTTCCCTATTTTTAGAAGAGAAATTAAAAATCAGTTATAACAATATATTACGTGTTGCCAACCTTTTAGCAAAAGGTTAGCCTTTTTAGCAAAAATTAGCCTTTTTAATGTTAAACATCCCTTCAAGTTTGGTCCAATTTTCCCTAGGTTATTCTGGAGGTACATGGGTGTATGTCTACTAACATCAAAGGGAGCTGAATAACTCTGTAGRAGTACATACTCAGTTCAGTAGGGCTAATAAGGCTAATGAAATCTACTAGAAYGTCAACACTTCTACATTATTTTGAACTTTATATTAAACTGGAGAATATATTCAAAGAATGAGCTATAGCTGTATTTTCTCCTTGTTTAAGTTTATCAGCAAATAAGTTTCCTATAGTGCTTGAGGTCCCATGTAATTTGTGTGATAAATAAATATTTATACATGCAGATTCTTACTAACCTACTCAGCCTTTCTGCTATATTCCACTAAAGACAGTGTTTCCATCAAGCAAGTATTCTGAGAAAGCTCTAAGCCAGTAACATATAGCTTCTTTCTAAATTATGTACATATTACTATTAAGTATTTTTCTTTGTTCAGAAATAATGTTTAGCAAATTCTTAAAATAAATGTAATTCATGTATGTATTTATTTATATACCCACAYGTCCTGGTTCYGGCTGGGACAGAGTTAACTCCCTTCCCTGTAGCTGGAGGGGGTGCTGTGTTTGGGATTGGTAATGACAGGAACGTTGRTGGCCCATTGATGCTTTGGGTGTTGCTGGGTGGTGCTTGCACCAGGACTTTTCAGCCTTCCATGSTCTGCCGGGTGCGGGGGGAGCTGAGGGGGAGCATAGCCGGGGCAGTTGACCCAGCTGACCAATGGGGTATTCTATACCATGTGACATCATGCCCAGCATAAAAACCGGGGGACTCTGGGCGTTCGTCTCGCACCTTTCGTTCGGACACRTGGGGGGTGAGCAGTTGCATTGTGCATCGCCTGTTTTGTATATTCTGTTATTGTTGTTGTTATCATTGTTGTTACCACTGTTCTGTTATCACTGTACCTCAACCCACGTGTTTTCCTTCGTGTKCCCTCCCGATTCTCTCCCCCATCCTACCAGAGTGGGGGGGTGAGCGAGCAGCTGCGTGGTGTTTAGTTGTTGGCTGGGGTTAAACCACGACACCACAGTAGTTAGGGTGCAGTCTTTAAGGAAAGGCAACTTTGCAGGAGGTGTACCCCATCTCAGCTGGGTATGGTGTGCTGGACATTTGATGGAAGATAAGATAAAACAGAACATAAAATAGTCGATGTTTAACAGAGCTGCAGACTAATGTATAAGAGAATAATTAGTGGCTTGTTGTCACTAGATTTAACATTAAGTGGAGTTTTTTAAATTACCTAACCAAACAGATAATATGCCTAGTCCTTGGCCAGGTGTAAAATCAACTTCTTTCAGCTAATTCTAAGAAGCTGGGTTGACTTTGGCCAGTCCCAGCCCAACGTTTGTGGAGTTCTTTGAAATAAATTACAGCCTTATTTTTCGAGTTAGCATGCTGCATACATACTTGAAATAATTAAGTGAATATTGAAATATTTGATCTTATGCTTTTCACATATAAAGGAATTTTCCCATTCATGTGAAAGGTAACAGTTTTAAGTCCAAAACAATTAACAGTTTCATTAAATATGGTGCTATGAGTGTTCATGGTCAATCTCAAAAAGTTCTAAGTTCCTTTTAAAAACATAATAATCCCATTTGAATATTTCTAGGGTTGAAATTCCTTTGCCCTCTGCACAAGAGAACAGACATTTAAATGTACAATTATAGTGCTTTAGCTATACAACACCCTGAACAATCCCTCCTCTTGTATGGATTCAGAGCTTTAACGAAATATTGATATTAAAAAAAATCACAAAAACCTAGAAATAAAGGTAACTTACTGTGGAATCATAGCTGTCCCTCTAGACAGTTTAGCCAATGCCCAGCACTGATGACTGGCAGACTTGCTCTTGGAAATGAGAAGTTTCAGCTGAGTAAGTGAAAAAATGGTTGTGGTGCTGCTCCCTCTCCCAAAGTTGACCTATAAATCCAAGTCACAATATCTAAAAAGTTTAAGAGATTATTCCATTATACAACCTTTCAGAGGCTTTGTCTTGACATATTCCTAAAGCAGACAGAAACGTTTACCTTACATTTTGTGAGAGATTAAGTTTATGTTGAGTGTGAGAGGTACACAGGTCAGATGATAGTACAGCAAGGAGATAACTTTTTTGGTGGCTAGTCTTCACTAGAAATATCTGGGTTGGAAAAAGAATGGATTGGTTCTGTCAATGTATCAAAGCAAATTCTGAATAATTTAGGTGCATAGAATTTCCTTTCTCAAATTCTAAGTATTGCTTGAAAAGAAGACCGATGAAGAGGCTGATTTAGATGATATTCTAAGACCGCCTTATCAAGGTTAGGGTCTTCATGTTATTTTATCCTGATAGCTTGCCACATACCATGGTTTGGCTACAGAGGTCCAAATGAAGGCGGATGGAATCTCAGGAAAATTGTAAAGGTCAGAGACAGTAGCAGATTCATGGCCAACTGTTCAAAAAACTGTTSAAGAAAGGTGGAAAAAATGTGAGATTGTTGTGAGGTGGGGCTTARTACAGCTGAACAGATTTGATTGGATTCAATGCCAGCAAAGGAGGAGCGGCATGGTGATGATTAGGAAGTGTATTTCTTCAAAGTGCAGCACCTAGGGGTGATGGTGAGGAGCCTAGTTCTGATCATGTTTTTAATACCAGGAATGTGTTTGAAGCTGCTGATATGAAAGCCCTCCAGACATATCATTTGTTCAGCCTCCTCACAGATCTCTGGTGTTCTCATCCTACCTGGCTGCTTAGGAACTTCTCCTTGAAGGAGCTATGTTTCACATCCAGCTAGCAGACTCTGCATCTATTTCTGAGCTTAATCCAACTATCAAAGTCCTGTTTGCAAGCAGGTACCAAAGCTGCCAGTCCCAAGGTGGCTGGTACAGTTGCTTGATCAACCATCAGTGAAATAATTAGTGTCAGGGAACTTCATGTTGAGGATGTCTGGGCTAAAGGACTGTTCTTCCTGATTCCCCAACAGAAGAAGGGGTATCAATATCCTAGATGAGAGAAAGCCTAGATGAGCATGAGACGTATTCAAAACAGGAGGGTTTGAGTTCCACCATGAGTTATGACAACTGGCCCAAAAATGCTTGCCTCACTCCATCGGCCGAGTTGGTGCTTAATTTCTTCTGTGTAAAACATGGAGATAGGTAGCATTTCTTCACCAAATAGGTTCCAAAATGTTCAAAGAGAGAATCACATAGTGGACTGGATAGTTGCTGAGTTCAGACCTGCAGTCCCAGGGGCCTTGGTGAAGGCTGTAACAGTTCTGCTTTTTGTGACCTTATGTGGAAGTATAGTTATTGAAGCAAACCCAGTATCATATGAGAGGCACTTGCATATGTGGAGTGAAATCCATGATGATGACATTGGCATCATTGTGGTGAACAGGCACACTTTGAACTTGACTCAGTATGGATGTTACTCCAGGCTTAATGTAACGCAAGGTCAGATGCAGAACAGAAGAGTTTGAGATCATTGCAGCCAAAATCATTGGACATCCCTTGACACCTATTTAAATGAGAAGAACAGAGTGGAAAGAATAATGCAAGTAAAGAGGATCAAATAGTTTTGGGAATAGATGGACTAATGAAGTGTGCTTTCTTATGGACAATATTTTACCATTGGATTTCAGTGTCTAATAGGGTAAAATCATCCCTCACAGCTTTCTCCACATCTGGGGCTTGCCGAACACCTTGCACTTATTTGGATTTTCTAGTGCCTAGTAAGCTCCAAGTTCATGCTGTAGTATTTTCTGTAGTGGGAGTCCTACCAGCCCTCTTGCTTCTGATGGGCTTCCTAAAGATTTACTGTTAAATAGAAAAGGTGATGTTGCTTATAGCTAAAAGGGATTGGAAAACAAAAAAAATWCATCTTTGTGTCAGGGCCCTGGATGCCCCAACAGACTCTGAACCTCTTCCCCCACCTTCCCCTGAGGGTTTTGGCTGCCTGCTCCCAAGGCCAGCTCTCATGCAGCCCAGGTGTGTACCTGTTCAACTGCTGGGAGAGCTGGGAGAAGCCTCCAAGCTCAGATCCTCACCTCCACTAGGCTGTAGGTATACCTCTGCCAGGAATCATACCTTGCTGATTTGCTCTTCTGGCTTGATCTCAGACCTGCCTCCTCCCTATGGACCTGTCTGGCGACCGCTGGAGCACAGCTGCCCACAGTTACCATCATGAGCCCTGCTCTGGTCATCTTGCTCAAGTGCTGTGAGACCATGTCCTGTTGGGGAGCCCTGCCTGCCTGCCTCACTGTCYCCCTCGGCTCCTGGCTCCTCTGGCTCTGCAGAGCTGCCCTGCTCTGGCTGTGCTCTGACCCTCAGCTCAGACAGCTCGACTGTGACAGGCTTGTCCTCGTCAGGATGTGTGATGGAGGAAATACGTGAATCAAGCTCAAGACAAAAAATGTAGGACCTGAGGGCAAGAGTCTCATTTTCCATTGCTGCCATCCTTTGTAACAGGACTTCTGAACAAGGAAAGATATCTACCAGAGGTTAGGCACCYTCTCTAACTTCTAGTGTCTCCAACAATAGAGAAAAACAGATACATTCTGCAGATACCTGTTGGGCTTATCATAAAACCCCTGGAGAGTCTGGTGTTCAGGGGGTGCTCCTCTATCCCTCAACATGACAGATCGCTTTCCTAACTCATCTTGGTCACTTTCAGATTTCTTTTTATCACTCAGATCTCTGCATTATCTGCTCCCAGACTGGCTCATCCAGCTCAGATAGAGATCCACACATCAGTCGTTCAGGTACAGTGGTCTGTATCATGGTCCAGATTCCCAGTGAAAAGACCTGCCATCTCCTGCGGGGAGAGGGCTCTCAAGGTACCAATTTCAAATMACCCTTAACTCCAGCCAGTTAAAACAAACAGGATTTATTTGYGAGATCTAAGAAAGGCAACACAGACACAAGTCTTATAAGTGCCTTAACTAAAGAAAAACATGCTTTATCTGCCTCCACTCAGAAGAAATCTGAAAGGTCTCTCTTTTTCTCCTTCTAGCCAGCTGACGGCACCAGGAACCAGCCTCTTACCCAATCCACGTGGTCTGTGACTGAGTCCTCTTGCGTTTCCCCTCCTCCATTAGCAGAACAGGCTATTTTTAGACCCACARGGTCCAGTCACATTCTTTTCCTCCTCCCAGAGATTACTGAGATACAATAATGCTTGGGAGGTAATTTTAATGCTTTTAATACTTTTCCCTTACATAATTGACAGCCTTCACTTCTTTGGAAAAACAGCCCTGTAGCCCTTTTGCCTGAATGAGCCTGTGGCAAGGCAATACAGGTAGAGAAGAGTATGGTCTGGACCAGTGCCTCCACGTCTTTCCCAGTCACCTCAGTTTTCCTGCTTCCTATGTCTTGTGTTGGACCGCTGCTGCTACTCTGTTATATGCACACAAGCACTCACGCTTTCAACGCCTTCTGTCCTGACAGTCTCCCCTGCATCCCATTCCCCCGTACTTGACTGTAGCAGCAGCCACTTCCTACCGTGGGCTCTGTCCTCTTCCTCACTTCAGGTGCTGACCTGCCTACATGTTGGGTAAGAAGGGTCCAGAGGGCCTGCGAAGGCTAATTTCTCATCCTGCCTTTTGCATTCACTCACCACGTGATGTTTCAATCAGCAATTTCTGTCCATGTCCTCCTGAAGATGAGACACACCTCTCCAGGGTGGAATTTCAAACCTTGGGCTAACTAGGCTTCCTACATGGAAAGAACTGGACTTCTCAAAAGGGGATCCAGATGTGATCGGTGTCCATGAGCAGAGGACTCTGTACAGCTCTCCAATAAACCTTGTTTTGATTTACAGAAGGCTGTTCTGTCAGTAGACCCCGAGTCTCTCTTACACACTTTGAAATGTCACAATATTTCTCAGCCACCCACACTCCCATCACCACCTTTGTGTCTGGTCTTCAACACAAGCCAGAAATGTGCTGTGTGCATTAATTCTAGACGTGGTTGTAAAAGACATGGTTGCATGTAATACAGGGTTTGTATAAAACAGCTTTGACCGGGAGTTGAATAATGCTCAAGAAATTCTGTCCCACAGTGGGCTAACAAACTGCTTAGGAGAGAGCCAGACATTATCTGGTCAGTTATTAGCAAACTCAGGTTTGTGGTATGTTAAGTGCTTCCACAGTGGGACCAGACAGTTCCTCATTATTCAGGACAAAGCTCAAAAATCGTTTTTATTTAATGGAAGGATTAAAAAATTCTCCAGAGGACTGCAGAAGATATGAATCTAAATAACCATAACCATTTCTAGAGGACAAAAAGAAGTGGCAATCCCTAATTCCAGATCATCTCCCATGAAGGGTAACCTAAGGGTGCAGAACTGCTGACTGGCTTATCAGTCAGGAGGTTGTGAACAGCAAGCAGCCTGTCACCTTCAAAATGGGAGGAAGCTTAGATGCTGAAGGATGAAACAGGACGGCAAAGCTCTCTTTTCATTTGTTTTTAGTTGTTTCTGTAGATTCTGCACCTCCTGTGTTTGTACGTACCTTTTGTTAGGAAATTGCTTTCTTCACGTATACCTTAACCTTAAAACCAAAGAGTGATTTCAGGGAATGGGTGGGAGTTACAGTGCTCATTCTGACATCACATTCTCCCGTGATGTCAGTACTTGAACTGTGGTATGTGACCACTGATGTGCTTCCCCCAGGCATTCAGCCAGTGAAAGGGTGCTCTTTACTTAGCTGTGTGGGGAACTGGAAGGGAAGAGTACTCTGTGGAGGAACTATCATCTAGGGGTACCAGATGTTTCCTGGCTGGAGCTGACCGTTGGGGAAAATAAGTAAATTTTGAGGGGCCACTTGTTATTTGTGACGGGCTGGCATCGTTGGACCAAGTATCAGAAGTTCTTCAAAATTAAGGATGCCAAATCTATGAATAGAAAACAATGTTTTCAGGTTACTTGGGCTTCTACCACAATTAGTTCAATATGCACAATGCCATTATGGATCTAAAATTTTTCTTACATTGTCAGCTGGGTCATGAAACCAGCAGGCTGTCTATAGCTATAAACTGTGTTGTTTTTTCACATTTGTCCCTGCTAGCATGAGGCAGTTCAGAGATGAGTCCAGTGCAGACATGTGTCCAGTCAGGCACACATTTGGATGGTCTAATCAGCTTTAAGCCTGCACAGAAATAAACATCTCTGCTAGCACCTTTCAGCAATAATGCGGCAATGCTATTCTAACCAGCTAGGCAGTTAGACTGTCTTTTCGTCAATATTAACCTTTAGACTTCATCTAAGTGTTTATCCTGACTTCACTGAGGTCTGCTCTTGCCCATAAAAAAATAAAAGCATACAAGTACTGTGTATCAAGATTGAGAAACTAATTTTTAAATATTCTAATTACTTGGAAGCTATACTTAAAAAGGCCCAGAGAGAAATAGAGAATGGCTTTTCCTTTCAGCTTTGTAAGCACTYTTGCAACTTGCCTGTCTCCCTTTTCAACACCTTTTCCTAAACAAAGATCCCAGTGGATCCTGACAGTGATTGCCCACACTTTTCTATGCTAGAATAACTATTCACTGTCTTGTGGAATAGTGTTGGCACAGCAATCAGACAGCTACATAGGAAAGGGTGCAGAAAACCAAGTTGTTTTCTAGGTAACACAAATGTATCCATTGATACTCATTTACAAGAATCGCTAATCATCTGCTGAACCAAGAGCAGCTTTTACATTTGCCCTGCTAGTCAGATATTTTGTAACTTAGTGTAAATAAATGGATTAACATTTTTGATCCTGTCTTGAATTAGATTTTTAGAGTGCTACTAATAATCAGTTCCAAAGTGCACGCACTCAACGCATATGTAAATATGTGTGTGTATATATATATATATGTATAATATCTGTGAATAGCAGGGCACTTTGTGCAGATCTACAGTGTGACACCGGAGACCTGCTGGCTGAGAGTCTCTGCCACAAAGTCAGAATGAAAAGTAACTTGTGGTGGAGTTTGTTACAGCTTGTCTGACTAAGAGGATGAAGTGGGTGAGCTATAGGCAACTATCAGAAGCCCCTCAATTGCAAGCCCTTGTTCTCGTGGAATTTCAATCATCCAGATATCTTCTAGGACAGTAAAACAGGGCTGTGCAAGCAGTCCATGAGTTTCCTAGGCTCCACTCATGACAATTTCTGAATGCAAATGCTAGATAAGCTGACCAGGCAATGCGCTACTTGACCTGCTTCTCACAAAAAAGGGGAGGAAGTGGTGGCAAATATGGCTGTAGACAGCAATTTGGGTTGCTGTGACCACCAGATGATGAAATTGAGGATCTGGAGAAAGGCTAGGAAGGTAAGCAGCAGAGCTGGGACTTGGACTCTGGGGGAGTGCACATTGGCTTATTCAGGGTAGAAAAGAATCAGGTTAGGTAGGGCTCCCTACTTTGCTATTGAACTGAAAGGCAAAAAGAGAGCGTACAAGAGGGGAAACAATGGCAGGCAGGAAAGGCAAAGTGTAAGTGCAAGGGTATTCTGGAAGAAATCAGGAAGGCCAAAGCCAAGGTGGAACTAAAACTTTCTAGGGATAAAAAGGTCAACAAGATGGATTTCTACAAGTATATTAGCAGCAGGGAGATCAAGAGGAAATATGGGTCCATTGATGAATGGTGCATACAACTCATTGGTAGACAACATGGAAAAGGCTGAAGTGCTCAATGTCTTTTAACTTCACTCTTCCCAAGAGAAGTCTCCTCTCAGACCTCTGTGCATATCAGCACAGTTCGGGAAGGTGAGGGACAGCAAAACAGCAACTACTTCAAGAAGCTAGATGTCAAATCTGTGGTGCTGGATAGGGTACGCCCAAGATGCGAGAAGACTAGGTTGGCTCAGTCTGGTGAAGAGGAGCCTGAAGGGCAATCTAATAGCAGTCTAGAGCTACTTCAAGGTTAATTATAAAGGTGACAGGACCAAACACTTCTCAAGAATGGCAGATGATCATTAAGAAACATTTTCTTAGTTATGAAGGTGTCCCAACCCTGGAACTGGCCCAGGGAGGTTGTGGCACCCCCATCCTTAGAGGTTTCCAAGGCTTGAACACGCAGAGCCATGGCAGGCCTAATTGTCAGCAGTCCATGCTTACACTCTGATTGCAATTAAAAATGAACACATGATGCAGAACAACAGGTCCCTTGGAGGGATGTATCTGAACTTTGTGCTCACTTTGAACAGCTCAAAAACTTCACCTGAAAAAGACAGAATTAACAACTGAAGTGTTGCTGTTAGGGAACAAGTGTTGTTGCTGGGGACAGGCACTTTCAAGAATTTATCTTTCAATCTCTACCACTTTTTGCAAGATTTGGTGTTTTTATAATCACTTGATGGTTAGCTTTTTTGCAGCCCAATCTAATTGTTGATACTGTATAGCACTGAGTATTCATATACAAGGCCAACAGAGTTCAAAAGACTTTGCCATGCATTTTTCTAGGTTCATGACTCCACATATCACAATCTCCATTGCTATCAGTTTGGGGCAGGGGGATGTTTGTCTGTTAGGAGAGCATTACTTTAATTCATCTCTAGCAGCCTTGGGAGGGTGGAAAACAATTGCCCACTTGGTAATTCCTCTTATTGTAAAAGAAAAAAGACAGCTTTTTTTGTATAATTGTGTTATACTATTCCCAGGTAGTACCTGGGAATAGTATAACACAATTATGACAATTTGAATGTTACTGAACAAGATGAACTTTTCCAAATGGAAAGTGGAGAAAGAATTAGAGCTTGCTGTGTACCTAAGATTAATCTTCCTGCACTTGTAGGAAGTTTGGACATTACCACTAACAACAAATGGAAAACATGGGTTTAACTGACAATTTAGTTTCCCAAATAAGTCAAAACTTTGTCTCTATTGGAAAAAAAGTGTTAATTACCTTCCTTGTTTTTTTCCCTTTCTCTGGTACTTTATAAGCCACCAGAGGACACAAAAGACAACAGGACCCCAGCCCTCACCTCTTCTACCTCTCTGGGACCTACAAGTACTACTCAATACGACACGATGAGCTACAGAGCCTCCTCGTGTTGCTGTCGTCTGCTGTCGTCTGCATCCAGTGAAATACTTCACAGGAATACATGCTGCCTGTCACTGCTTCCCACAGCCTGTGCTCCACTGACTCGGATGGAAGAGCTCCCATCCCTGCTGTGAGCCAGCTCACATTTACAGCAAGTGTTACTTTGTTTATTTTACAGAAATTCACACTGTTAAAATGACATTCATAATAAGTATTTTGCAACTTAGCTTCTAAAATGCAATCATGCAATTGACTTCCTTTTTTTAAAGATACATATACATAGAGTGATATGTGCAGAGCAACATACAAATAACAACATGGCTCATGATTACATTCATTATTTTAGTCATAAACACACTCATCTTAAGACCTGTTAGGTTTAATATTTTAAACTGCCTGTTTAATATGGGCCAAACTAATCCTATAGCAGGACAGTGCCAGGATTGCAGTTGCAGGTTTCCCCCTCTGCCCATTCCCCATTAAGTAAAAACAGTATTATCTTAGGTATCTTAGGTAAACAAGATTGTCCATTCCTTTCATTATGGAACTCCTGTTGCTCATCTGTCCTGTAATCACCTGTGATTTCACTCCTTTTATTTTATTCCCTTTCAAACAGCAAGGAGTCAGGTTTCTTTTGTTGTTGTTAATTTTGCCATCAGTTCCTAGTTCAACCCTTTCAGGAACAGTTAGGCTGAAAGGGGTGGGATACAAGTAGCGGTAGAATAGGAGAAAGAAAAGCAAGGGATGGATCAGTTTCCTAATCCTGTTGCTATGAAATTCCAGTCTGCTTTTCTGCAAATGGACTGGGGGATGAATGGATTGAGAGCAACCCTGTGGAGAAGGACTTGGGGATACTAGTGGATGAAAAATTGGACATGAGCTGGCGCTGTGCGCTTGCAGTCCAGAAAGCCAACCGTATCCTGGGCTGCATAGAAAGAAGCGTGGACAGCAGGTCAAGGGAGGTGATTCTACCTCTCTAATCCGCTCTGGTGAGACCCCACCTGGAGTACTGCGTTCAGCTCTGCGGCCCCAGGCCCAAGAAAGACATGGACCTATTAGAGCGGGTCCAGAGGAGGGCCACAAAAATGATCTGAGGACTGCAACACCTCTCCTACGAAGAAAGGCTGAGGGGATTGGGGTTGTTCAGCCTGGAGAATAGAAAGCCCTGGGAGACCTTATTGCAGCCTTTCAATATATAAAGAGGGCTTATAAGAAAGACAGAGAGACTTTATACCAGGGCCTGTAGAATACAGTGGAATGGAATAGAATAGGAATAGAACAGCTGAGTTGGAAGGGACCTACAACAATGATCGAATCCAACTGCCTGACCACTTCAGGGCTGACCAAAAGTTAAAGCATGTTATTAAGGGCATTGTCCAAATGCCTCTTCAACAATGGCAGGCACGGGGCATCGACCACCTCTCTAGGAAGCCTGTTCCAGGGTTTGAGCACCCTCTCGGTACAGAAATGTTTCCTCATGTCAAGTCCCAACCTCCCCTGAGGGGCGCAGCTTGGAGCCATTCCCACGCCTCCTGGCACTGSATCCCAGGCAGAAGAGATCAGCACCTCCCTCTCCACTTCCCCTCCTGAGGAAGCTGGAGAGAGCAGTGAGGTCACCTCTCAGCATCCTTCTCTCCAAACAAGACAAACCCAATGTCCTCAGCCGCTCCTCAGAGGACATGCGTTCCAGCTCTTTCCCCAGCTTTGTTGCCTTCCTCTGGAAGCATTCAAGGACCTTAACATCCTTTTGAAATTGTGGGGCCCAGTTTACAGGATTGCATTCCCGTACTGTGTTCCCCCACATTCCCGAGACCGTGTACTCGGTCTCTCGGAGGACCCTTCTGTTGTGGGTTGCTGAGGGTCGAAGAACAACGGGTGCTGATCGCTACCACAACAGTGCACCAGCGGCAATATCGCACCAACGAGACTCCCTGCTTCCCATCCATAAGCTGATTCATTGACTGGAGAGCCAAKGAGTGATCAGCAAGACTCGCTCACCCTTTAACAGTCCCATAAGGCCAGTGCRAAAGTCTCATGGAGATTGGAGACTAACAGTGGACTATCGTGGCCTGAACGAAGTCACGCCGCCATTGAGTGCTGCCGTGCCGGACATGCTAGAACTTCAATACGAACTGGAGTCAAAGGCAGCCAAGTGGTACGCCACAATTGATATCGCCAATGCGTTCTTCTCAATCCCTTTACCGGCAGAGTGCAGGCCGCAGCTTGCTTTTACTTGGAG
Source organism: Oceanodroma leucorhoa (assembly GCA_030449065.1). Taxonomy (NCBI): domain Eukaryota; kingdom Metazoa; phylum Chordata; class Aves; order Procellariiformes; genus Oceanodroma; species Oceanodroma leucorhoa. Next base: position 1,621,941 of record JASVER010000127.1, on the reverse strand, counting down.
GGGTGTCCAGTACACCTGGAATCGACTGCCCCAGGGGTGGAAACACAGCCCCACCATTTGCCATGGACTGATCCACACTGCACTGGAACAGAGTGAGGCTCTGGAACACCTGCAATACATTGATGACATTATCATATGGGGCAACACAGCAGAAGAGGTTTTTGAGAAAGGGAAGAAAATAGTCCGAGTCCTTCTGAAAGCCACTTTTGCCATAAAACGAAGTAAGGTCAAGGGGCGGTGTGCACAGGAGATCCAGTTTTTAGGAATAAAATGGCAAGATGGATGTCATCGGGTCCCAATGGATGTGATCAATAAAATAGCAGCCATGTCTCCACCAACTAGCAAAAAGGAAACACAAGCTTTCTTAGGCGTTAWCAATTTTTGGAGAAGGCATGTGCCAGATTACAGCCTGATTGTAAGCCCTCTCTACCAAGTGACCCGGAAGAAGAACGATTTCAARTGGGGCCCTGAGCAAYRACAAGCCTTTGARCAAATYAAACGGGASATAGTTCAGGCAGTAGCCCTTGGGCCAGTCCGGGCAGRACAAGATGTAAAGAAGGTGCTCTACACYGCAGCCGGRGAGAATGGTCCTAGCTGGAGCCTCTGGCAGAAAGCACCAGGGGAGACTCGAGGTTGACCCTTAGGGTTTTTGAGTCGGGGATACAGAGGATCCAAGGGCCACTATACTCCAACTGAGAAAGAGATATTGGCAGCTTATGAAGGGGTTCAAGCTGCTTCAGAAGTGGTTGGTACTGAAGCACAGCTCCTCCTGGCACCCCGACTGCCGGTGCTGGTCTGGATGTTCAAAGGGAGGGTCCCCTCTACACATCATGCAACCGATGCTACCTGAAGTGGGTCATGCTGATCACACAGTGGGCTCGAACAGGAAACTCCAGTMGCCCAGGAATCTTGGAAGTGATCAGGGGCTGGACAGAAGGCAAAGATTTCGGAATATCGCCAGAGGAGGAGGTGATGTGTGCTGAAGAGGCCCCACTGTATAATAAACTGCCAGAAAATGAGAAGCAATATGCCCTGTTCACTGATGGGTCCTGTCATCTTGTGGGGAAGCATCGGAGATGGAAGGCTGCTGTATGGAGTCCTATACGACAAGTCACAGAAACTGCTGATGAAGAAGGTGAATTGAGTCAGTTTGCAGAGGTGAAAGCCATCCAGCTGGCTTTGGATATTGCTGAGTGAGAAAAAATTATTTCTAGCTCGGTGGGCCCATGACACCTCAGGCCATCAAGGAAGAGATGCAACATACAGATGGGCTTGTGATCAAGGGGTGGACTTGACCATGGACACTATTGCACAGGTTATCCATGAATGTGAAACATGCGCAGCCATCAAGCAAGCTGAGCGAGTAAAGCCTCTCTGTTTTGGAGGACGATGGTTGAAACATAAATATGGGGAGGCCTGGCAGCTGATTATATCACACTCCCACGGACCTGCCAAGGCAAGCGCTATGTGCTCACCATGGTAGAAGGAACCACTGAATGGCTGGAAACATATCCCGTGCCCYGTGTCACTGCTGGAACACGATCCTGGGCCTTGAAAAGCGAGTCTTATGGCAACATGGCACCCCAGACTATGGGACTCATTTCCGAAACACCCTCATAGACACCTGGGCCAGAGAGCATGGCATTGAGTGGATCTATCACATCCCCTMTCATGCACCAGCCTCCGGGAAAATCGAACGATACAATGGACTGCTAAAGACCACACTGAAAGCACKGGGTGGTGGGACATTCAAACACTGGGACACACATTTAGCAAAGGCCACCTGGTTAGTCAACACCAGGGGATCTGTCACTCGAGCTGGCCCTGCCCAGTCAAAACCCTCACGTACTGTAGAGGGGGATAAAGTCCCTGTAGCGCACGTAAGGARTATGCTGGGGAAGACAGTCTGGGTTGTTCCTGCCTCAGGCAAAGGCAAACCCATCTATAGGATTGCTTTTGCCCGAGGACCTGGCTGCACTTGGTGGGTAATGCGGAAGGATGGGGAAATCCGTTGTGTACCTGAAGGGGATTTGATTTTGGGTGAGAATAGCCAATGACTTGAATTGTATGATGTTAATTGCTAGATAATACCGTATGACATCACTATTATGATCTCTATATGCCATATCAACGATATCACAGTAAGAATCACCCAGATGAATGAAGAATGAATTTTGATGAAACTGAGAAAAGTGCAGCAATGATAGAACCAGACAAGCGCAGCAGTGGTGGAACCAGAACTGGCTTTAGGATGCAGCAATCCAACACCACACACCATCTCTCCTCCCCTGAAGGACTGTTATGACAGATGGAGCCCAAAGTCATGGACTAAAKGAACTCAACGGACATTTTAGGGGGATGGCCCATAGACTTAGGGAACGATATCTGTGTATATATATCAAAAGACAGGAAAGGCGGTGGTGATTAATTGGGATGTATTGGAAAGTGTGGGACCTAGGCATGACGTAGATGGTATAGAATAAGGGGTGCTCCAGTCTGGAAACACGGGACTAGGCAAATGTTCCTGGAAGCACGAGTAGGTGACAGGGTGACTGTGAGCCACCAGTGTGATACAGGCAAATGGCTTCTTGYGTGTCAGGCAAGATATTTGCGTGGGAAAGGCAAGCATTGTGCAAAGCCCTGGTGAGAACTCGCCTGTACCGCTACGGACATTTCTCATTCCTCAGGTTCAAGAAAGAGAAATTCCATCTGGGGTGAAGGCAGGCAAAGAGTAAGCAGTTCATTAGGGGCGTGGAGGGCCTACGGAAGAAGAGACGATGACTAGAAGGAGCAAGACAAAGGCCGAGAGGGCTGCCATCCCTTTCCAGACAGGCAGCAAGGATAAAGGCCAAAGAAGGAAAAGAGCTACTAAAGTGCAAGTAAAAAGATGGTCAAGCACACAAACCAATTCAGTACTTCTTTGCAAGAGGAAGACCTCACCATCCACAGGGTAGTAGCAAATGTCCCTCGGTGCATTGCTAAGGAATGGTGAGGAAATCATGCATGCTCTCTATGTCTCTACAAAGTTCATGCAGAGGAAACCAAAACCCTGTCTTTCACCTCTGGCATCACCACAACCAAATGAATGCCTACTGCAGAAATGTCCTTATTCACATAGCCTGAACGTTCATACCAATTTTGGCACAAATGCACAAAATGACAAGAATAGTACCTTCCTTCCTCTTTCGGGACTCCAACTACTAAATCCTAAAGGAAAAAGAGATTTCCCAGGCTTTGAGATAAGATCTGAACATCTTCCCACAAATGGTGGTGGGCAAATAACTCTCAGAAAGGTTAAAGTCACCAATGAGCTCTGAAAGCTTTACCCCGTGGCTGAAGCACGTTTTGAATCCCATATAAACACGGCCAACTGTGCAGCTGGGTTTCMGTGGGGAAAGGGGATGTGAGGGCGACAGCAGCAAGGGGCTATTTTTACAGTTTGGAAGAGTCGTCGTTTGACTGGCTGTGCTTTGGGCACGGATCCAAATGTTCTAGGTCTGAAAATGAGCAACCTTTCCACCACACCAGTGTAACCTCCGCTCTCTTGTTTTTCCAAGCCCGTGTGATTTCYATGGTGGCCTCTTGACACCGTCCGTCCAACCTATGGCTCTGGTTACGCTTTGGCTTTCCTGCAGGCTGCGGCTTCTGCAGTCACCCCCCTCGCAGCCCCGGGAAAGGGTTTGCGTGCAGCCAGACCCAGTCCCTGGTCCTCCTGGCTGCGTGAGCTCACGGCCGCGAGCTCTGGCGCAGGGAGGGGACGGCTCATAG
>JASVER010000127.1:1539713-1616593 GCA_030449065.1 Oceanodroma leucorhoa | reverse complement strand
TGCAGGACAAGCGCGGGGCCAGCACAAGAGCACTTTTCATGCATCACTGGCCAAGAAGAACAGCGGAGCAAGTTTTGGAAGGCAGAAAGTGTGCTTGTCATTGATACGTGTCCTGCTTTGGAAAGTACCCCAACGGTACCACACACCTCTTCTCCTTCTTCTCCTTCTTCTCCTTCCTCTTCTTCTTCTTCTTCTTCTTCTTCTCCTTCTTCTCCTTCTTCTTCTCCTTCTTCTCCTTCCTCTTCTTCTTCTTCTTCTTCTTCTTCTTCTTCTTCTTCTTCTTCTTCTTTCTCTTCTTTTGTGTGTGGCTGGTCCTGATCCTCATGCTTCAAGTTCTCACTCTTCAGGAAACAGGGACTGCTTGGCATGTATTCTTGCTGCTACTTTCTGTAGCTCTGTGACTTGCCTTTGCCAAACTGCAAGGGATGTTTTTTCAAGCAAAACTGCAGAATGCATCAGCCTGCTCCTGGCTACGCATGCGCGTTGTGTTCATGCTTATGAGCATTGGCTCTGAAACAGATTCAGAAAAATAACATAAAATGACATAAAATGACATAAAATAAAATCAAATCTAAAAATAAAAACCCATTTCCACTTGTAAACTTTCTGATTTGTGCCCTTGAAAGTGTTTTTGGAGCTGAAAAACCCCTGGCATTTCAGGCAAATAACCGTCCCATTGTTATTCGACTCATGGTGAGTGCAGGGAATAGAATAGAATAGAACAAAACAGTACAGAATAGAATAAAATAGAATAGTTAGGCTATGTTATGCAGGTCGTTCTGCAGGACAAGCTATGACCCAGGTCTGAGGGGTGCACCCAGGAGAGCAGCTCTCTGCAGTGCAGGTCCCAGGCCCACCCAGGAGAGAGGGGCAGAGACGGGCACGCCTACAGCATCGCTCAGGCAGGGACCCAAGGCCYCAGGCTGAGCTGAGACACCACGTCCCCTGGGCCCTCGGCAGGAGACGGCGTGGGTGGGGGTCCCAGGGGAGGCCGGTCCCAGCCATTGAGCCCTACGAGCACCGCACCCTGGCAGAAGGAGACCTGCACTGCTCATAGACTCTGCTTTAGACATTGGTGGTTGGCCACTCTGGAGACCGAGTATTGGGCCAGACGGACCTTCACTCTGAGGGAGTACTGCTGTTCTCTGGCTCTTTAGTTTTAACATGTTTTCCCAAGGGAAAGAGCTCAGGCATTTCTAAAAATGAGTACAGGGAAGAAAAAAAAAAGAAATCCACAGGGAAATGAACAGGTCTTGCTCACATCAAAAAGGTTTGCAACCATTTAGTTCCGGAGCACTTCCTGCTTCACACTGAGGGCTTGACTTTTGAGCCTCGCTAGTGTCAGAGGTGTGGGGTTTTTTGCCATCCTCTGGAAACCCAGCTCCACTGGATGGAGACAGAAGACTTTCAAAAACCACAGTGCCCACATGCTTTTTGCAAATTTGTTCAGGTGGTGAAATTATCTCGAGATGATCCACAGCTCTCACCCCATCAGAAGGTACGTGCCTCCTTCCCAGAAAGTGACAGAGCCAATGCCTAGGCTGGGACATGATTACCCAGTCAATCCTTTCTGCCAGTGCAGCCTGGGAAGAAACATCATCAAAGATTTCCTCAGCRTATACTGGTAGGGAAAGAAGGAGGAAGGGAGAAGAATCTAATCGAATCAAAATGAATCTAAGAGTTGAGTTGGAAGGGACCTACARCAATGATCGAATCCAACTCCCTGACCACTTCAGGGCTGACCAAAAGTTAAAGCATGTTATTAAGGGCGTTGTCCAAATGCCTCTTCAACGCTGGCAGGCACAGGGCATCGACCACCTCTCTAGGAAGCCTGTTCCAGGGTTTGAGCACCCTCTCRGTACAGAAATGTTTCCTCATGTCAAGTCCCAACCTCCCCTGAGGGATGCAGCTTGGAGCCATTCCCACGCCTCCTGGCTCTGCATCCCAGGCAGAAGAGATCAGCACCTCCCTCTCCACTTCCCCTCCTCAGGAAGCTGGAGAGAGCAGTGAGGTCACCCCTCAGCATCCTTTTCTCCAAACTAGTCAAACCCCGTGTCCTCAGCCGCTCCTCAGAGGACATGCCTTCTAGCCCCTTCACCAGCTTTGTTGCCCTCCTCTGGATGCATTCAAGTGCCTTAACATCCTTTTGAAATTGTGGGGCCCAGGACCGCACACAGTACTCAAGGTGAGGCCGCACCAACACTAAATACAGCGGGATAGTCACCTCTTTTGACGGGCTGGTTATACTGTGTTTAATGCACCCCAGGATGCAGTTTGCCCTCGTGGCTGCCAGGGCACACTGCTGACTGATWTTGAGCCTGCTGTCAACCAGYACCCCCAGATCCCTTTCTGCAGGGCTGCTCTCCAGCCACTCCTCTCCCAATTCAGACTTGTGTGCAATGTTAGTCTGTCCCAGATGCAGAATCCATCATTTGTTCTTGTTAAATTTCATGCCATTGATGATTGCCCAGAGCTCCAGTCTATCTAGATCCTTCTGCAAAGCCATTTGTCCCTCAAGTGAGTCAACAACACCTCCCAGTTTAGTATCATCAGCAAACTTGCTAATGGTGCATTCAAATCCTGCATCCATATCATTGACAAAAATATTGAACAGAACTGGCCCTTGGATTGAGCCCTGAGAAACACCTCTGGTGATCAGTTGCCAGCCAGATGTAGCCCCATTCACTGCAACCCTTTGAGCTCTGCCCTTCAGCCAGTTCTTCACCCAGCGCACCATCTACCTGCTCATCCCACAGTTGGACAACTTGTCCAGAARGATGCTGGGAGGGACAGTATCAAAAGCCTTACTAAAATGCAGAGAAACTACATCCACCGCCTTCCCTTCATCCACTAGGCAGGTGACCTTATCATAGAAGGATATCAAATTAGTTAAAGAGGACTTTCTCTTTGTGAACCCATGTTGAGTGTGCCTGATGACTGCACTGTTCTTTAAATGTAGTGATAGGACAAGGCGTAACGGTTTTAAATGGGAAGAGGGTAGATTTAGATTAGATATAAGGAAGAAATTCTTTACAATGAGGGTGGTGAGACACTGTAACTGGTTGCCCATAGAAGTTGCRGATGCCCCATCATTGGAAGTGTTCAAGGTCAGGTTGGGCGGAGCTTTGAGCAACCTGATCTAGTGAAAGATGTCCCTGCCCACGGCAGGGGGGTTGGACTAGATGATCTTTACAGGTCCCTTCCAACCCAAATCATTCTGTGGTTCTATATAATAAAAGCTGTATTCGTACTCGACAAGTAATGCTGGAAAGGTCCTGACTGACAGCATAATGGAGACACTCCTAAAAAATTTTGTCTTGTGCCACGTGACTACGTAGTTCTCTAAATACACACTGTCTACTGGTATAATAGAGAGACAGATATTAGAAAAACTTTAAAAAGTTCTACCAGTTTGATTTAATGTGTTAGTTGACAGGTCTATGCCCCTGTAAAAATTAAACAACAATCTAATGAAGAAATGGCTCCTCTTTTCTTACTCTCTCCCCAGTTCTTTCATACGTTTTCAGAATCATACTTGTAAAATTTCATGGCATGTTTATCTAACTCCAGTCTGCAAAACAGTCACAGCTGAGTCMAGCACATCCCACACTGCTTCACTGACCCATTTCTTGCAGTAGCAGCAGGTCCCACAGATGCCACAGGGGCCTGAGCACAACCTCAGGGAATAGGGAAGCCTCTCCCTGCGCCAGGGATCTGAAACAGAGCCTCTGTACATTATCTTGAACTTGTTATCCAATACCACAGCAATAAGAATGGACAAGATAACCCATACTAACCCAAAGTGAACTCTCTTTGAGCTGCAGTTGCTCAGAGAACTTCCTCCGTTTTTTAAACAGGCTGCATGGCAGGTGAATGAAAGCAGTGGTTTGAAGTGCATTCTCCTTTTTCTCTTCTAGTATACAGCCATATATCATCAACTCTTCCATAATGCCTGGCTTCCATTGAAATTGCTGACCTGTCTGAGGACAGAAAAGARAAATAAATACTGTCAAAGCCCGCCATCTGTAAAGATAAGGTAAGGTGGGAATGTAGCCTCAAAAAGAAAAAGATGGAAAAAACAGAGTTATGTGAAATAAGTGAAACAATGCTATTTCGGCACTATCAGACAAAACTTTGTTACAGCTAAGAATCATCCAGGAGGTGGCACATATTCAGATATCAAAAACACTAGGGCCTGGAGATCAGGAATGAACACAACAGCATCAGACACAGTGTTGTTTCACAGACCAGTTCTGTTCTGCTTCTGCTCATCTCGTCTCACTTCACTGGGATTGCAGCATCCCATCCCACTCTTAAACCTACTGGAAATTTCCCCAGGAARATCAAAAAGCCAAAGTGATGGCATAGTTCATAAACTTGAAAGGCAAAACCTATGGGGAAAAGTAGAAGCAAGTCTGACCACTTGTGCTTGCAAATTGTGATGTTTATTTACCATGAATCTGCCAGCAAACAGCCTATCAACATAAATAAAAAGTAAGAATTCGATAAGGGATGCACTCAGAATAATGATTTTTAAAGATTTCCATCCCACAGATCTTAACACAAGAAGGAAACAATTACCAGAGTCATACACCAAAGGGTAAGTGGCAGCCTGAATGTCTAGGACTGACCCAAGTGATAGGCATTCATTTCTGTTCTAACAGAAGTGTTGACTCCCACTGACTGCTGCTGCTGTGACAGAAATAGAAATGCACAAAATGTCAAGCTCTTAAGCAAAGCAGTCAGAGGTACCAATGAGGAAGTTAAAGTTCAGGCGTCCAAATCCGAGTGACGCACAGAGAGCACCTGGCTGTCTTCTGTTAGCCTTCGGACTCTGGTGAGTGCATAGAGCCTGTCCCAGCCTGCTCCCTCACAGGTTTTTCTGCCATTCTTTGTTACAAACTGCCARAAATACAATTWTTTTTTTTAAAGTCTAATTTCCAGTGGAAACTTTGCAAGCAGAGCAGAGTTTGGAAGACGAAAGACTGAAACACATTCCCCCTTTTCTTGCAATACATTTCAGTGGTGACAAGAAGAAAAATACTTGAACTGACTTTCCATTGACCAAATATGCACAGTTTTGCTGCTTATCAGCTGTTGGAATCATGCTCTTCAACAAAGACTCTTTGAACTAACTAAACTGCCAAATTTAGATTTCAGTTTTGCAGCAAGGTCTGTGTTAGCAGGATGCAGTAGCTCTGCAGCAGCCCCGCAGCCCGCCCCGCTCCACCTCCCTTCCCCCAGCAGAAGTGGGGGTCTCCCACAAGCCGGGAGCTGGATCCCCTTCCCACCTGGGAAGGGGGAGCTTCAGTGTAAAAGTAGTTCTCAGGCAGGGGTGAAAKCTGAGTACAGATAAGGTGAATAATTGCATCCAGCCTGGAGAACACTCCTGTGCATTTTCTGCAGGACACGGTGTTTTCTTGCTTCTGCCCCAAAATCTTCTGTAACGGAACTGTGTCCTGGGCAGTGTTTCCTCTTTTCTGTAGCAAACCTCATTACTTTTTGATGGTAGATGAAAAGGGCTGCCRTTTGTGCTGTGAGCCTTCGTAACATACTATAGGGGCATACAATGGTGGTGCTCTCAGTTTCAGATGTTTTGGGCYCAAAACCTACTTGCTGGGAAGCTGTTGAGTGACTGCTGCCAGGAGGGGAGCAGGGCTGCAGCGGTAAGARAGCCCACGTGGATCTCCCGTTCAGGGCTTGCCCATGCGCGTGGTAGCACGCAGGTGCTTGGTGCAGCACCTTGCAGCCCAGCATAACTGTGTTTGTGTGTCTGCTCTGAGCTCCACCATCCACTTTCACATCCCGGGTTCTTACCAAGTTTCTTTCACTGTGTCTGAGGTCCTGCCCRGTGGCAGAGACCGTGCGACATGAGTCGGCAGCAGCGATGAACGATTTGACTCTCATGCCTCTTAATGAGGAGATGGTATCTGAGCATATCACTGCTTACTGTTTTGCTTTTGAATATTCATTTAAGTTACTCAATATTTCTTTAAGGAGGCGCACACTCCGTAGGCTGTAATAACCATGTGGAGTCGACCAACCAAAACTAGCACTGCTAGCCACAGGCATACCAGTCTGTATGTCAGTTCTTCARATCTGTTGTGCTGCCTAGGGAAACAAAATATGTGAAGCAAGCATTTTGGTGGCTCTTTCATTATATAGGAACAGTGAAAAGTTAGATGAAGAAACATAGTCTTTATTTTGAGAGAGTTCAGCTTCCTCCCCAGAAAACTTGGCCATTGATGCAGCTATTTGGAGTCCATTAACTGACAACCTCCATCTTCATGTTTTGGGGGTAATCATTAAAGCCTGGCTTGATCGTTGCTCAGGAAAAATGACATGGTCTCCAGCCAAGAACTCGGGCAAGGCAGATTTACTGCGTGAGCAGCACTCGCTCTGTGAATGAAGCTGCCTCTTCTTCCACATACTTTCTCATTGATTTTTGCCTGTTTAAAAACCTCAGGCTAGGACAAAAATGTCAGGCACTCCCGTTGGTGCTCAGTTCAGCATTCAAGAAGGTACAAGATTTATCTAGCACAGCTGATCCTTTCTTTCCATTGGCCTGTCAAACGAGAGACACAATTTTCTTTCCATACCATGGGATTTATGCTGGATAGGTATTTTACTGCTTCAGTTCCAGATATCTTCTAGCCATAAGTTTGCAGTGGATGGGGATTTTTGTTATCTGTCCAGGTGTTCCCTTGGAGTTCCGGAGTTGGTCAAGGACTGCGTTAGGTGCTTCTGCATTGTAGCATTTTTGTTCTGAATTGTCTGCTTCCTCTTTGGGAACACCACACTCTAGAAAAGCTGCATGTATTAAGCAAGTCTTGGCTCCTCATTTAGCAAGTACTTAAACACAGGCTCAATATTAAGATGATCATTTATTTCAGTGTCATTAACTGTTAACAGTATAGGGCACGGAGCATCTCTCATGCAAGGGGAGACCAAGAGAGCTGGGGTTGTTCAGCCTCAAGAAGAGAGGACTCAGGGGGACCTTAGCAATCTTTAAAAATATGTAATAGGGGGTGCAGAGAAGACAGAGCCTGGCTTTTCTYGGGGCTGCCAAGTGACAGAAGAGGCCACAGGCAGAAACTGAAATACACAGGAAATTTTGTCTGAACAAAAGAAAACACATTTCTACTGTGGGGGTGGTTGAACACCGGAGCAAGTTGCTGAGAGAGGTTTTGGAGTCTTCATCTTTGGAGATATTGAAGCCCAACTCGACATGGCCCTGGGCAACCCRCTATAGCTGACCTTGCTCTGAGCAGGAGGGTTGGACTAGACAGTCCACAGAGGTCCCTTCCCACCTCAACTGTTCTGATTTTGTGGTTGCCATTGCAGCTGTCATCAGGCCAACAGGAGAAGAACCCAAGCTCTGTTGTACCAGGTTTTCTCTTGTCAGGATCCACGCTGTGTTCCTAGGAGACTCTTCTTGGTCTGATTGCAGCCAAAAATGTATTAAGCTGCCGARAGTCCAGCAGTAGCAGCTCCTCCTTCCTCACTGTTTGTTTGAAGCCTCTCCTCAGAATCATGTGATGATTTTCAATTACAAGTTAGCAGTGCAATAAAGTTAGTAAGGTCTTGTGAACCACAGCTGTGGACTGCTGCAAAATCCTGAACCAAAGTTTTCTACTGAAGAAATAAACAGTAGAAATAGAGAAGTCTCCTTCTCCCAAGACACACACCGGTGGAGACACTCACAGGCTTCTCAGTCTAGCACTGAAGCAAGCACCTAGCACCCTTGAAACCCTCATGTCAAAGAGAGTAAATAYTGACTTCTGGCTTCAGTGTGGGAGCCAGGAACAGACATATATGCATTGCTTTATTTGGAAAGCCACTAACACACTACCAATAACACAAAGTTTATAAATCTTGCAGCTGTAGATGGTTCAATGAAAGRCTACAAATGTTGCTTGCACCTGCAGAATAAAATAATCATCACTTGACATGATGCCAAGTTGTCCCAGATAACTTGCTGAAAACTGTGACAGCCCATGKATCCCAGCCACAGATCTTGTCTCCTTTACAAGACGCCACAGATCTCAACACATCTGCCGTAGCACTGYCATTTTACTATGCCCATTCCCATGGCTTTGTTTTCTCTCTCTTGCTTTCCTTACCTTTTCCTTGGAGCTAGAGAGAGAGTAATTAACTGAAATTAACTACAAGTGTTCTCCATTAGAATTTGTTTTCCACAAAGTTTAAGCAAAGCCCACCAGGTAAGGTGGACTACCTGAAAAAAAAAGTCAGAAGTAATTACCACAATAAACAAACATTTCTGCATTTTTATTCTTACAGTTTGAAGTGTGATGCTTTGTTGGTTAGGTGTTTATGAGAGTGAACTGGTCTACTATGGTCTTTCACCATAGTAGATTTTAAAGTAAAAATGAGTGCAGTGCAGCAATGTGCTATCAGGAGTGATTGAATGCAAGAAAAACATGCATGCAACCCATTATTCCTAGTTAATGAAGGTTTTCTTCTGGTTTGATAGGCCACATTCTATAGAGCTTTGAAATCTTTAAAAATAAACCTTTTTGTTTTCACTTATCCTCTTGCAGAGTTAAATATAGGACAAAATGGCAAAGCATTGGGAAATATACTAATTCCTTTCTCTTTGCTGAGCTTTTATTCTGTTTCTTGGCTTTACATGTGCAGGCAGGCTTAAGGGTAGATTGGCTTTCATGACAAATAAGTAATTSCTTGGACAGAAGATTTCGGTAAGATGTGATTCTTGGTTTTCTAATTTYCCTGGCATGATGCCATTTTTGTCAGTGGCTTTTCTGACTCTCATGAGTAAGGAAACTGTTGCCCTCCTTGAGTTACATGTTTTGGAAAGGGTTAGTAAACTTCTCGCTGACAGCCTGCCTGTCTGCAGCACAGCAGTGTTAGCAATTCTGCTGGAGACACACTTCTGTTTTGGAAAGACACAAAATGCATAAACACTTTCACAGTGTCGTGGTTCTGGCTGGGACAGAGTTAACTCTCTTCCCAGCAGCTGGAGGGGGTGCTGTGTTTTGGGTTTGGTAATGAAAGGAATGTTGATGGCCCATTGATGCTTTGGCTGTTGCTGGGTGGTGCTTGCACCAGGACTTTTCAGCCTCCCATGCTCTGCCRGGWGCAGGGGGAGCTGGGGGGGAGCATAGCCGGGGCGGTTGACCCAGCTGGCCAATGGGGTATTCTGTACCATGTGACATCATGCTCAGTATAAAACTTGGGGGGGGGGGGCTCTAGTGTTCGGGACACGCGAGTTCATTCRGGACACGTGGGGGGTGAGCAGTTGCATTGTGCATCSCCTGCTTTGTATATTCTGTTAYTGTTGTTGTTATYATTGTTGTTATCACTGTTCTACTTTGGTTTATTTCCATWATTAAACTGTTTTTATCTCAACCCGTGGGTTTTCCTTYGTGTGCCCTCMCGATTCTCTCCCCCATCCTACCAGAGCAGGGGGGAAGTGAGTGAGCGGCTGCGTGGTGTTTAATTGCTGGCTGGGGTTAAACCACGACACACGGYAAGGTCTTAGAGGGGTCAGAGGAATCAAACTGACTGGCTAAAACGAAGCAGAGGAACTATGTGCCCTCATTTCCCTTTCAAAATCAGCACCTTATAGGACCAGGTCTTCAGGAAAATAACCAGATTGGAGGGATAACTGAGGTATTTCTTTACTTTCAGTCTGAAACTTAAGACCTGAACAATACACTTGTAGGGTCCCAGAGCGTTTGGGAAGGTTTGGATTGACAGTCATAGGAAGCAATGAAAGCTCTGGTGTTTTTTAAAACTGTCATTGACTAATCACATTSATTCAAACACGAGTGGTGTAGCACATGCTCACAATTGCCTAAATTCAGCTGCACGTCTGATTCTGCCAATGTTAAATAACAATTACTCCCAGCCGCATATTCCTAACCAGGATTAACAGCTGTGTACAGGACTGCAGAAAGTGGCTGCCATTAAAGGTAGGGGACCAGGTCTGAAGGGCCCAGAAGTTCCTTCCTCATCTGTKGTTATATTACACATAAAAACTAAATCAAGGGATTCTGCAAGTGATTATAGGTCATATTGCTCAGATAGAGTGTAACATKCATTTATTGTCTTTTACTGCTATAAAAGTCTTGAAGTTACTATTACACTGCTAACATAGCAGAGAAAACTTCTCACCCTGCTTCCCTGGGAAGCCAGCAGACGCTGAGGCAGAGCACTAATGGGGGGGCCGGGGCCGGGCCGCAGCTGCTGCTGCCCCCCTGCTCTTGCRCCATTCCCCAGATATCCCCTGGGCCGCTGCCTCCTTCCAGTCCATCCCACTTGGTCGTTTTTAAGGTTTCCATCTCTTCTAAATCTGGTTGCTTTTGCATYGTTTTCCTCATCACCAGGTTCAGAATGGCTGTCCCATCCCTGGACAGCCTAAGTGYGAGGCCATCTCTCTTCTTGCACAAAGCCTGGTTTCTGTGACATTAGTTGTGGCAAGCAGWAGAGGTCAGCTGCCCTCACTTGCTTAACAAGGGAGTAAAGGTGTTAGGACTGACAGTGAGAATGGTTTTGGTTGGTTTTAGGTAAAATCTAATCTATGAACTGCAAACCTAGTTTATAGATGTCCAGAATAAACAAGCAGCAGAGATAATCAACTTTGCCCTGGTTTCAGCTGGGATAGAGTTAATTTTCTTACTAGTAGCTGGTCTAGTGCTGTTTTGGATTTAGGATKAAAATAATGTTGATAACGCACTYATGTTTTAGTTKTTGCTGAGCAGKGCTTACACAGARTCAAGGCCTTTKCTGCTYCTCACCCCACCCCACAAGCGAGTGGGCTGGGGGTGCACAAGAAGYTGGGAGGGGACACGGCTGGGACAGCTGACCCCAWCTGACCAMAGGGATRTTCCAGACCATATGACGTCATGCTCAGTGTATAAACTAGGGGAAAAGCTGCTYGGGGGTCCGCTGCTCAGGAACTGGCTGGGCATCAGTCAGYGGGTGGTGAGYGGGTGGTGGTGCATYGTGCATCACTTTTTTTGTATTTTCTTTTATMATTATTATTATTATTTTCCCTTTCTTTTCTGTCCTACTAAATTGTCTTTATCTCAACCCGCGAGTTTTACCCTTTTTTTTCGATCCTCTCCCCCATCTGGCTTGGGGGGAGTAAGCAAATGGCTGTGTGGTGTTTAGCTGCCTGCCGAGTTAAACCACAAGATCTCTTTGTTCTTTCAAAAGCCTAATATGTAGGTTGTTTGGGTGTTGTTGKTTTTTTCCTTTTTTTTAACCTTTACGTAGAGTCAGGACAGTCCCACATTTTATACAGCAGAAACTAAAGAGGGGGACATTAGTATTCTGTGGATTCATTTAGCAAGTACCAATTAGCAGGTTCCTGTTGTTCATTCAAAAAGTTAAGAGCTTTGTTGCCAAGTTGCAACAAATTCATAGCTAGCTTTGATTGACAGTGATACTGCACATGAATAGTTTCTGATACAATAAATCACAAACATCAAAGTGTGTCCGTCCCATGGGATTTAGGAAGAACTGGAAAGCCTGAGCAAGGCATGCTGAAATTTGTGGGGTTATTCACCTACTTCAAGCTAGGCAAGTACTAACGTGAGCTACAGCTTCAACATGTATCCTAATAAAAGTGGTGCATACATTTATAAGATCCTGAGCCTTATTCAATACAAGCTCTGAGCACTTATGGGAATATCCTACAGACATTCATGGCCCCTATCTTCTCCATATTCTTAYGGGCAATCAATCTTCAGAATATGCTTCAAGGAGATTATTAAATAACCTRCAGTGAATTTCAGTGTTCTTTGCTGACCTGAACTCCTCCCTTCAGCCTAAAAATCCTTTAGACTATTTTTTATATTCTGGAGCTTATACTCGCCATCTTTTAAATCTTTTTGAAAAACTAGAGCAACATACTGTAGGCCAACCTCCCCTACATTGTCTTTCTTTACTTCCCCATTAACTAATGGAATTAAACGTTTCTTATTTCTGGTAGAATTCCTTTTCACTACCTTGTTAGTTATAACTTATTTTGAAGCTTCAGCTGTTCTGACTTTATACACTCATGCTATTATTTTTTACTTGCTTTGAGCCAGAAAGCTTTATTCTCACTTTTTGTATGATTACCSATCCATTTCCAAATCTCAAACAGTTACTAGGGCATTCTTCCCTGCTGCTTTTTCTCCACCTTTAATACTTTTTTTCTCTCAGTCAATGCTTTGCCTGATTTTACCCAACAGATGAGCAGTTCTCCATTCTTCTCTGGCTGCAGTTCCCCTTGCACAACTATGAATGTCTCAATAATAAAATAAATAAATTTATTTTCTTTCAGGGTTGTAACTTTATTGGCCATAATTTCAATGAGTTTCACCTTCTTGTGGGAAGAGTTCCCCCATTAGACTAGGTCCTCTAGAGAATACCCTGTCCTGGTCTTGGCACGCTGAAGGCTGCTCTTTGAATGCCAATATAATTATTTTGCTTCYCTCTTCCTTCTTGACCTTAAAATAACAGACACCATCATTTTGTGATTATTTTTATCCAGATCACTTAAAAAAAAAAAAAAGATGACATTTTATTTCAACACAGAAGCCATAATTTTATTGGAAATAATCAACAGAACTGCAAGAAGTTTTAACTCAGTGCTGCACTATGTATATTTTGTTATTACAAAACTGCTCTCTGGCTGAAAGTCCTACAATGGCAGCAGCTTGAAAGCTGCTTAACAGAATGTCACAAATAGTATTTTTGTTTTTCTTACATACCTGGTGCTAGCAATCCTCCCACGTGTGGCAAGGCTATTTGAAAGTTTGAAAGAGGAAGTGGTAAAGAGGCTGTACAAAACTACTCCTTCAGTATCTATGGCAGTCCTTTTTTTTGCTATTGGCAGCCTCCATTTTAAAGGGAGTGGCTTCTTCATTTCAGTTTATCAGTAGGCTGACTTAGAGTTTTGCCATCATCCACCTCCAAATCGTTTACCTCCTCCTGTAATTCATCCTCCAGCTCATAGTCCGAGACTGATTCAGTGTTATCATCCCAGTAATCAGCTTCGTATCTGTCCAGTAAGTATTTCTGTGGTGTAATGTCATCATCAGGAGGATTCCTTGTTTTTTTCTTTTTCATTTTCCTTTGAATCTTAGAAAGCTGSTGCTCCTGCTCTTCTGTCCAGGCAATGCTTTCCCTATCTCTTGACACTTTCAGTCTTTTGTAGTCCATTATCTGCTTATTCAGCAGTTCATGATCAATACCAAAAAGGTTAGACCGCACGGGGGAATCGGAAGATTCAGTTGCTGAAGAGAACAGTTTACTGTAGAAAGGAAAACAAATGTTGTGGGGTTTTTTCCCTGTGTATATTTAAGGGGCAATGCTAATTGTGACAACTTGAGTAACACAAAGGTAAACTGGAGTTTTCAGTTTGACTTTATTAATGCACTATGTTCAGCACAGTGTTCCCTATGTTAAGAAAAAAGAGATACCACCGTACTATGTGTCCAAGGACAGGCTGCGTATAAGCCTGTCAGCGTGTCAACAGATTTAATGTGAGGAAGCCAATAAAGCAACTAGATTCCAGATGAAACTGCTTGCTTCTGGGAAAAGGTGTGCATGGGTAACAGAGTGAGCACTGGACCTGGGAGCCCCAAGGAAGTGAGACGTCTCCCAGCTCTTCCAAGAAGTAAGAAGCCGCAGCTTGTGCCCAGAACACGTCAGGCAGGAGTATGAATGACAGCATATGGCACCTTAAGCTGGACTTAAGTAACTGCAGCACAGAAGTGCAAGGCTGTTGGCTTTGAGAGCAACCAGTCCACAAAATGGTTATTCCAATAGATTGTTCAGTCCTATCCCTCAACAGCCAAAAATCCCTCACAGAAGAATGCTAAATTAACTTACTTTATGTTAATTTAGGGAGATTTAGCAGTAAACTTAYACTCATGTAAAACAATCCAAACTTATACCAGAAGAAAGTGGCCAAGTAGAGGAATACTGGTAAATGTAGAGCTTTTATCCTGATGAGAAAATTACCAGCAAGAAACAAGTATTACTGCTGCAAAGCATTTTTAAATTATCAYAAACACATTGAGTCTTGAATTGTTAGAAATTCTAAAAATATTTCCCTCATAAAAGTAAAGACACTAATACCAGAACAMGTATTGGGTCTGCAAGTAACAAGTCTGATGACTATGTCACTCAGAGTATGGACATCAAACGCAGCTGATTTCTAAGACTGTGTTCTGATATCACCTTATGGGTTAGTTGCCTCTGAAAGCATATACACTATGCTGTTACAAGTGACAATTCAGTCATTCTCCACAGCTTAATGAGGTCCACTTATATATAAAAAACAGACTTTCCCTTTCCATGTTTGCAAACCTGTGGTCTGCAGCAAGGTACTTGTGCACAAGAACCAACAACAAAATAGCCTATGAAAATGTGTCTGCACTAAAATATGGAAGTAAACCAGAGCATATATAATAAGAAATATTTTCCCTTAATTTTAATAAATGGGTGTAACATTGGTGAAGAAACCTTAAGCCACAAAATGAAATGCCCTCCTCTACATTTAATTTCTGGGATTATTACATATTAGTTTTGTCCTAGGCTATTCTGTAGCCTCTTCTGTTAATAAAAGGGCCCAACTGACCTCTTTAAAAGCTGAGATGCCTTTTCGGTAAAGTTTTCCAAAAAGTCTCTCTCCTCTACTTTCTATTTTCTCATAACACCATTTGCTGAACTCTGAGATAACAACAATGTACACACCTAATGAAAATATACTTTGTCATGTCAAATACCACCCAATTTAAGTTGGCCAACAGAGATGAAAACAGACACTTGTACAATTCTGACTCAAAAAACCCACCTAGAATCATTTTGAGATAATGTTTCTACCTCTTCTGCAGGTCCAAAATCAGCAATTGACAATAATTCCTCAATCTGTAAATACATGAAGACAATACATATTGAAGGCCTTGTATTAAGTTTACTTTGTATTAACTTTACACCTACACAAGAAACAGACAAGTATCAAACAGCAAATATTTTGTTTTCTACATGTTTGGAATATTTAGCAAAACCATTTCAAAATAGCCTTTTCCTCCATTTACATGGAACTGCTTATAGTTCTTGCCTGGGAAGTTTGTGTCAAATAGCATAACTGATCCAGGGATTCCTACGAAAGCTTTTTGCCTTATGTACATTCTGAACAGTTGCCTAGGGATTGTGTGACATATATAATTTTTGTTTTATTTGGTCTTACTTCAGTCTTGCAAATGCTTTTTCATAACATCCTTACACTGGGATTTTTTTCACTTCTTCCCSCTTTCTGCAAGTTTGTATTTCTATTGCACGTAAATACTGAGTTCCCAACTCCCTTTTAACATGGCACCTAACCAGTAAATGCTACGAATCTAGTATATCCAGTGCTTATAGACTGTACCTAATTGTGAAAATTTTACCTCATTTGAAATTTCCATTCCTACTTTTCTTTACATTACTTCCCTTCTAATTCAACGTATTATTCTAGGAGTTGAATTTGATGGTCCTTCCCTGTCTTTCAATACTTGAAAATCAGGTTCAGCTACATTATTTCAAGCCCTGTTACTCGAATCTGTGGATTACATAGATCTCATGATCTACAAGGTGTGAAAAGATGATCCATCTAAGTGCTTCCCAGTGCCATTCACTGACAGAAGCTATACAAGGAAGGTTTTTACTTGTGTTGTTAACTTTCTTGGTGCCTATGCACTGAACTCGAAGGTGAGAGTCCAGGGGTTTTCTTCTTCAAAAAGAGTAAGTTATCATTCAACAAAGTTTGAGAAACAGTGATTAATGGAACAAGTTCCACAACAACAGACCTGAAAGGCAGGACCTGCAGGAATAGATATTTGTAGCTCCATCTAGGTATGTTAATAACAGAGTAATAGTAATGACAAAGTGCTTCCATAATCACTTGTTCCTTGTTGTGTAGAATTTCTTGTGTTGATCAGGGGGAGCATAATAATGAATATACACAGCTTTCAGAAGTGCTTAGTTCAYTTCTATTCTTGTGCTTTTTGTTGATGCTAACGCAGGTGAAAAACATTTGCACTGTGGATCAGTATAGTGGCATGAAATTCAGAATTTTTCTGACCACAGAAAGTTCAAGCAATTTGCTGCATTTCTAGAGAGTCTGAAGTTCTTTTTATCCCTTCCAGCTCTAATACACACCACATGAGCCCGTAAGTCACTAACAGTAATTGGTTGTAATAGTAACACATCTAAGGTACTTCAGGGCACAGAAATGTGAACATGTTCTTTTCAGCTGATGTTTTTCCATTCACATCAACAGCTTGAGGAGAGGTTTTTCAAGAAATTCCACTCATTGGTGTTGTCTTTCTCGTCTGGAAATCTCACTATTTAAGAGATCTCACTTCACAGTCCTAATGACAGCAAATTCCTCGAAAACATCATTATTYTAGCAATATTTCAACTAGTTAAAACTATCAACACCTTGACAGAAAATGCGAAATAGTAAAGATAATTTTAAAAGTGAAAAAAAAAGGTAGTATAAGTGAGCTCACACCCTCTATGTAAAGATCTGCACTTCCCTAGAAACATTTTAGCAATTCACAGATGGAAAAAGGTTGGGGTAAAAAAAAATTAAAAATCACCAATTAGATTCAATGGCATTTTAAAAACACATAACATTTAAAATGTGGAAGACAGCTCCTCAGACCTCATTTCTATAATCATGTACACCAGGCAACAGRCAATTGCCTACCCTGTATTATTCCTTAAAATTTTAATTTCATTTTTTAGGATTTCTTTATTGGCCTAAGGATCCGGCCTACAGGCTTGTCTGAAAACTTCACTTCAGAAATTTTAATAGTAGCATCACAAAAAGTTCATGAGGTGATAGCTACAAGGATTCTTTTACATTGTATATAAGAATCAGTCTTACTCAAGGTTCTTTGCTAAAATGCTTTGGAACATGAAAAGGAACGGGTATAGACAAAGACTGATTTTTAATGTAAACTAGTAGAGCAATTGAATGATCAGYTCTCTCCATATTCCTAAGCATTAAGGTATGCTAAGTCACCATGTTTGCATATCACTATATTTGTACATCAAAGATTACAGTTACCTCTTTTACAGCTGCAGCTTCTTTGTCTTTTACAAATACTATTGGGGGTACATTTCCTAGAATCTGCTGRCTCATCAGAAGATACCTGACAAAAATACAGCATTCACCAGTATRAGTAACAGTACAGCACCTCCAGGACAGACAAAATATGTTAACTTAATTCCAGCAATACTGCAAATTCAAGGATATGGTTTGCAAAACTTACAGTCTGATGGGTATCCATTCAGGTTACTGCTGAGCAATACATCACTGCAGAACCCCAACTCTGAATGTATAACATACAAAAACTACTAGCTGCAGATCCCACTGAGTACTGATGATACTAGATTTGTCTCCTATACGCACAGRCTGGCGCGGGTCTTTCCCCACTTCATTTGGCTTCCTTATCCCCACTGTAGGGGTGAGAGCAGTGGGGGATAGAGCCCTCACAGCAGGGCAAGACAACTACATGCTARCTGCAGGAAGGACTGACAGGGCTCCCCTCATCTTCTTCCCAGCCAGCAACACTACTTCTCAAAGAGTGGAAGCTGTTGGGAGTAGAAGAGAGCATTGTGCTGAAGCAGGAATTACACAGCCTAGGGAAACAGGGGGAAAGGATATGGGTCTACAAGTATGCTTCAACACCACCTTCCCCAGGGGGTGAAGTCCTGATCCTCCAACAGACTGGCTGGATAACATAGGGTAAGCCCAGGAAAGAAGGAGAGACAAAAATCTCTATCATATCCTGAAAACTCACTGGACCCTCTGCCAAAAACGGGTAAAAGCATCACAATACACGGTAGCATCCCAGCATTTATTTTTTGGTATCAGTATTGTGAAGAATTTCTGTAATATCAGTCATCCCTTCTGGAGGTCCAAATTGTCCCTAGCGATCAGAATTGCCCAGTG
Source organism: Oceanodroma leucorhoa (assembly GCA_030449065.1). Classification (NCBI taxonomy): domain Eukaryota; kingdom Metazoa; phylum Chordata; class Aves; order Procellariiformes; genus Oceanodroma; species Oceanodroma leucorhoa. Next base: position 1,598,607 of record JASVER010000127.1, on the reverse strand, counting down.
AATCTGTAAGCAGATACTTGTTGTAATTGCCAGTCCTCTTGTGCAGCATCATATTCTGGCCTACTGTCGTGCACAGCATGTCCAGCCCACCATCACTAGTACCATGAAGTGAAACYTCATCCAAACTCCTCTTTCTTTCTGCTCAGCTCAGTCCAATCCTAGGAAAGCACAGAAGCCAAATAAGCCAGCTGTGCTCCAGCAGGAGAATACACAGYTAGTCTGACACAGTCATCCTTCCCTGTTAGGCTCATCGCAGGAGATGCTCTGACTCCAAATATCTAAAAACCTAAAGCAACAGGGCAGACATAGATTGCTAGAAATACTTAAGAAATGGTACTAGTACATGGCTATGAATTTATGAAGTGGTCTAACTGTTTATCCCATAGCAGTACCGTATACGTGGAGCACTCTTCCGCAGTACACTTTCAACATAACTTTCTTTCTCCAAGGTAGTAGCAGGATTCCAGTACACACGACACGCTGAAAAGTTTGATGCCAGGGACACCTGCAAAAAGAAAAACATTTCTTTAAAAGTATATATACACACACACTTMATATACAACAAAGTCTCTAATTCATGAATAAGCATACAGTGACCCAAACTGGATACGGAAATTCTTAGGAGAAGCTCTTCTTCCATTTCTGCTCTTAAGCACCAAAATTACATGGCGTCTTTATAGAGGCAGAGTTTAAAACCAAATAAGATTTACATTCAGTACCTGCAAGGACTTTTTTATTTAGGCAAGTCACTGCCTAATCCCCCCTTCAACTGAAACTAAATGGAGAAGTCTGTCAACACCTGTATGTTACTGACAGTGCTACATTTAGTCAATGCGAGGGTGCTACCACCACAAATAGTGCAGAATGACAATTTATGGCATGCTGTTTTGGAATGCAGTTGAAAGYGTAAGTTTCCGCTAAAGAAGGACCTGTGACACTGCCTAGTTTGTTGTCACCCAGAGTTTGGTTTTCATATTGACAGAAAAGAGGATGCCCTCCATGCCACTGTAATGTAAGAGTCTCTCCAGCTCTAAAGCCTGCTGGGAACCTCCAGTGCTCTAGCTCACTAACAGGTAATATTCATAGCTGTCATGCATGCAATTGAAAACGCATGGTGTGCAGGCGTCAAAGCACACAAGACAGACTGACAATCTTCCTGAAGAATAAACTTCTGAAACACAAATTKGATTCTGAAAGATTTCTATAACTGTCATTCATCGCACCTAGCAGCATCTTACAGAACAGGTTCTCACTATGAGAGTACACTCAGCAAACTTCTAATAACCTATCTGGCCCAACCAAAGGAAGGAGCCGAGGAAGAGGGAAGAGAAGGCATAAACTACCGATGAGAAGGCACAGTTCAGCGGTCATCTAGTCCAGAAACCAACTCTTCAAACAAATAGGTGTCTACAGACATTAGCAGGAAAAGACAACTCCATCAGAGTATTCCCAGGAGTGAAAACTGCATCACAGTCTGCTGTTGACAGTGCGACTCTTTCCTAGGGCAGAATGGACTGTCCCCAAAAAACAAAGTAGATACTGATTTTTTCCACCACCAAATAACTCCTGCCTCGGCAAACCCATCACTCATTAAAAAAAAAMCCACAGTGATCATTAATCGGCTGTTTGTACTGCAGGATCAACCCTCCCCATCTCCCACACTGAGTCTAATGTAAGCACATAAGCAACCCTATCTAACACAAGCCATTTCTTCATCATCACATGAGTAATGTTATCAAGTGGATAAAAGTTTGATGTATCAAGCCTGAAGCATGATTCTTATCTGTATTACTATTATGTAATTTTAACTTTTGATACTGAAAAAAACAAATTCTGATGGATTGCAGAAAGCCCACTAGAAGATTTATTTTGATAAGAGAAGTAACAATATCGGACCAGAATCAGCTCAAGAGTAAATCAGGAATGAGTCTCAGCCACGTCCCAATGCAGCACGAACACTAAGCACTAYGCAGTTATAATAAAATCTGTACTATATTTGGAAGAAGGCTGTTTCTTTCCCTCTCTCATGTTATAAGTTGTTTCACTTACAGCAATGCCTCCTGAAAGTGCTGTGGCTTGCCTGCACCAGCCAGTATTTTTATGTGCAGTATTTTATATATTTTTATATTTTATATATTTTTATAGAGCCAAAAGATTCATCTTGTCCATGTAATTTTAGTCACTTGCTTGAAGACAGAATGAATTCAGCTGGCAAAAACATCTGTTTCAATCATAAATGACAAACCCCTTGTCATAGATGCAGCTATGAGGTGCAATTTTTTTTCCATGCTTCTAACTAACAAAGCTAAGTCCATCAACCTTTTAAGTCAAATATTGGTATCATTTAATCTTAACAAAACAGCAAATGTAGAAGAAAAAACTACAGACAACAACCAAGAGTGTGGAGACTGACTTAGTTCCTGAATTAGACCTTTAACATCCCTTTCAAACCCACGAATTATGCCAACACTAGCTACAATTAGGTACAAATTCCAATTCTTTCTGGAACCTTGCTTGCCAATGCCATTTTCTTAGGCTTGCCTTTTTTTTGAACTAAGCTCATGCCCCACTTAGGTCTTCTGCCTGCATAAYGATGCTGGTGAGAGACACAAGGAGGTATCAACTCTCACACAGCTGCACGAAGAAAAGACTCTTGGAAAGATGCACTTATGTTGGTAAAACCAGGCTCCTCCTTCTGAAAGGGGAGGAGCACATGTCTGAGTAACAGAAAAAAAAAGTCATACCAGGAGAATCACCATTTAGTTGGCCTAAGTTGCATTTGCATTATAGTGGCAAAGGTCTACTAATCCAGCTACAACAGTGGCAAAGTTCTCCTAGTTCTCCTGAATCCAGAGCCTCATCTTGCTGTGCTGTGCCACATCAGAAGCAATGCAGTAAAACTCTTCCTGCACACATCACAACACCCGGGGAAGCTCCTTTGGTGCGCCACGCCGACCTCAAGGCATAGTCAGATTGGCTCAACACAAGCTGTAGCTTTGGCACTTGCCTTGCAGATTTCCAGCTTGAGATCATARAGTTCTTGATTAATTTCACAGGTAGTCATCATCTCTGCCACGGCTTTATGAATAAGACTATTCAAGACTCTGCAGCGTATGTTATCTTCTTTCCTAGTTTTTGTCTGGTCATCTTTCATTACAGAGGCCAACATGGTTGGTTTATACATCTTTAAAAAAAAAAAAAACACCACCACATTAATCAGTAGTTACRAACTTGTATTAGTCAATTATATACAGTTTTGTGCACTCCACTAAGTATGCTCTTAGAATGACATTATTGAAGCTGTGATGGCTTTATATAGGTCTTATGTTTCAGGTTTTTCAATAAAGAATATTTCTGTTCACAAAATATTTGACCTTCATGTATTACAGTCAAGGTTGCTTATTTCTTTATTATTTTGTAGCAAGTTATACAGCTCAATAAATCAGTTTTCTAAAATATAGCATGTATGAACTGAAAAGCATTGCTTGTTTGAAATACAAACATGAAAATTTGTTTTCCGTAAAAATAAAACTAAGCTGGTATACAGAAGTTTTAATCTGGATCAGTTCTCTGCTATGGGCTCAAGAGCGTGCAAGAGAGCGTTGGTGCTGGCACGGATGGAGGATCAGCACAGAAGAGGAAACGGCCATGGGGAGCCAAACGGCCTCTCTCGACAGCAATCCTGGCATGTGATCTGAAACTGGAGCGCTAGTGTTCATTCACAAAATTCTGCTATTTCTCCACCAGAAAATGCTCTTCCTGAAGTTAGACACAATGGCAGAAGCACAACCTTGTTCCTCCTGGCACAGACAAACACAGSACCTTAAAAGCTTGCACTTACCATTTTAGATCCCAGGGTAGGGCTGTCATACCAGAACTTCTTTCTTTTGGAAAAAAGGAAAGGAAATCAGCAGCTCAGAGAAACAAGGGGTTGTCATTAAAACGTCACCTGCCTGGAGGCACACGACCCAACGCCCGGGTTTTCATGTCTGCAAGCAGTTTTCCCCACAGCGGTTACAGGCTCGGGTGCGGAGCGGGGAGCWCCGCTTCCCGCTCTCGGCCGAGGCTGCCGGTGGAGCGGGGGGAGAGAACAACCCCGAGGTTTCTCTGGAGATCGGTGTAACTCGGCGGAGTCCTGCGGCACCGGGGGTGCTGCCCGTAAGGCGACTCGGGGCGGGTGGCTCTCCCCTCTGCTACCGGCAACAGGGCGGCGCCCCGAGCCCCACAGCCCCTCTCACACAACGCCGCTCCGTGCCCACAAACCACCCCGCCAGGGCCCGGCCCGGCGCTGCGGGCGCAGGCGGGGTACGGCCCGGCCCGGCCCGGCCCGGCCCGGCCCGGGCGGGAGCGTGGAGCAGCTCGCCAGGCCGCAGGCGGGCCCGGCGAGGCGGCCCCGCGCCCAGCCCCGGCCGTCTCACCCCGCAGCGAGGCCCGGCCCGGCCGGCGCCCCCGCACCTACTTCTTTTTGCGGAGCATTCTCTTCAGCAGGTTCCTGGAGCCGCCCAGGGCGGCGGAGCTGCGCAGCGCCCGCCACCCCCGCGGCACCGCCGCCTCCCGCGCCAAGCCCGCCGCCGCCCGGGCGCCCCACATGCTGCCGCAGCGGCCCGGCCCGGCCCGGTGGTGGCGGCGGCCCCTCTCAGCTCCGGCCCGGCCCGGCGGCGTGGAGCTCCCCGCGGCGGCGGCTCCGGCGGTGCCGGCTCCCCCTCGCGGCGCGGCGGCCCGGGCCTGCAGCGCCCGGCGGCGGTAAGGGCCGGGCCGGTGGGGCCGGCGGGCGGCTGCGGGTGGCCCTGCCGTCCCCGGGAGGGAAGGAGCGAGGCTGGGCTGCCCTCGGCCACAGGCGGCCCTCAGGGCCCGAGCAGGGGGAAGGCTCCCCCCGACGCGTAGCCAAGCCCCGTGCAGGCGCAGTTATGCCCAGGCTCTACGATTCGGAAGTGAAAATAAAGCCGGTTGCTGCGCTCCCGTTAAAGGGCCGCCCCAGCGAAGGCCTTGCAGACCGTTCCCCGAAGATAAGCATTGCTGCTGGAGCGGCAGGAGCAGCCGGGCTCCCGCAGGGACTGCGCTTTGCTGTGCCGTGTAGTTCGCTGGTGGCACTAAGGATACGATTTAAACGTCCTGCAATTCGGTGTTACATTGGTGGGCAATTTTGAGAGGATGTGAGCAAAATAAATTACACCAATGCAAGACTATGGACTCTTGAGTGTTTCATTGACATTCATGACAAAATAACTGCAGTTTTCCACACAGAATCGCTTTTGGTTATTTAAATAAATTAAACCCATGCATTATGCATTTTATCTGTATAACATACATGGGATAATTACATGAAGAGTGATCAGATTACTCTTTCCTCACACCAGGATGAACACTAACGGCCTTAACGTTAAATGCAGGCCGCTTTACAGAATACTTCATTAGGGATAGGAAGACCCGTAAGACCCGCTTGTATGCTTTCCGTCATGTTTTCCATCATAAGGCGGCGTGTCTTTTTGGTGGCACTTCCAATGTGAGGAGTTATTATAACATTCTTCAGCTTTAACAAAGGGTGATCCCTGGGAAAGGAAAAGAAATACTGAGCTAGTCAGTCACAGAACATTTATCTTTATTTCRTCACCTGAAGGGAGCCAGGGAAATATTTAAAATAATAATTAAAAACTAATTGCATGATCCAACCATACTCAGAGGAGTTCAAACTGCTGCCTAGCTTGCGGKTTTTTTATGCAACAAATCCTCCAAATGAGTCAGCGTGAATTTTGTTTGGCTAGGACAGAAGGATTGGGGACATGGTTTCACATAGTGCACATTCATCATGTACTCCTGCTAACAAAATTATGTAACTTCTCACGTGCTCACAAACTTGTACTTAGTTTGAACCACACACATACACCCATTTATATTTAACTTAWATACACGTCCTACCTTGGCAAAGGTTCAGGATACGTCACATCCAGAGCAGCTGCCTTAATAACTTTGTTTTGAAGGGCTTCCACCAAAGCATCCTGATCCACAACCAGACCTGGGTTGCAGTAAGAAGGATACCCTTATTTTCATATTCCGAACTGTTCTCTCACCATCCTTTTGGACATGGTGGTCAGGCAAACGGCAGGGCTAGCGATGTTCACGAAGCAGAAGCAGCAGCAGAGGGAGGGTGGTGAAGCGAGAGGAGGAAGCTTGGGTATGTGCATCAGAGTTGGACAGTCGGGAATTTTTGAAAAGGCAGTACGTAGCACCATAAAACAAAGCACAGTGCCAGACTTCAGAGTGGGCTGTGCCACCCTGATGTATGTTATCAACAACGCTGCACCAAAGAAATTACAAGCTTAAGTAGGAGATTATACAAATATACATGGGCTTCTAACACTCCAAGCTCACTGACATTTTAGCGACCTACTTGCTCATAATTATGGAAATGCTTAAATGTTTTGCTGAGATATGACCACGGACATCTAAATAATCTAGTAATCAGAGAATTTACTGAAAATTTTGGAGTGACAGACTCTATACTAGGGTTGGGTTTTCCCRGGACTTTTTATGCCAGCAAACCGTAATGCAGTTTTGTTTATTCTGCACCCTACCTCTGCTGATATTAATTAGAGTAGCCGTGGGTTTCATCAGCTCCAGCTCCCTCTTCCCAATCAGTTTGTGTGTCTGTGGAGTCAGGTTCACAGACAGCAACACAAAATCTGACTGCTGGAGCAAATCATCTATCTTCTTACAGTAAATAGCTCCAACGGCACTTTCTTCTTCCTTGTTTCTGAGGGGAAAAACACAAAATTAAACTCCAATAGTAAGCAACAAGAAAAAGTTCAAATCACCATTAAAGAAAAGGTTTCTTAATTGTTTTCTTCGCTTTGTAGTGCAAAACAGTTAGCCAGTTATCTGACTGAAACTCAGTAAAGAAGAATGTTAAACTGTTTCCCACAATACCAAGTACACTATACACAAATGTGCAGTACTATACCTGTGGGGATGGAAAGTAAGAAATGAGTATCATGTAAATGCACTGAATAAATAATAAAATAAATGCATTTGTGTCACAGCTTCTGGTTGTAATGGCGACTCTCTTCCAACCCAAAAGCAAGACKGATGTTTGACGTGAATTCCCTTCCCTGTGAGAAGTAACTTGTCTGAAAATTACTGAGGAAACCCACAAGACAGGGCAGGGGTTAAATCCTCAGAAATTTGTGTCAACAGCAGTCTGCTTGCTCTGCGCTTGCTTCAGTGCTGGTTCACTGAAACCATATGCTGCAGGACCTGCCGGTGCATTCAATCCCTATCAGGACAAGGTTGGGGCATGTACTGCCCAGCTCCCATCAGATTCCCACAAAAGAAATGGATGGGATGGGTCTGATGGGAGCCATGGCATATGTGAAGGGCACATACACCTCACCTAGAAGACAGCAAACAGGCTGGCAAGTCCAGCCTTTCATCATCAGCTGGCTCTGAAAGGGTGAGATGTCTCTGCCTGCGTCCCTGCCTCACCTAAGTCACAGGAGTTATGTCCTCCCAGACTGCTTCTCCTTTCCTCCGTCTATTGGGATGTCACCAACGTGACAGGAAGGTCCAGGGAGCCCTGAGTCACGGAGACACCAGTGAGATGTCTCTCTCCCACTCCTTCCTGACTTTTGTTTCTGTGTATATTGGAAAATTAATGACTGTCTTGAAGCAAGTGTATGTACTTTGCCACTTAAAGACCCAATAATAAGGCAGCGACTTATTGTCACGGCCCCGAGGGCACCACCAGCCCTGGCTGTCCCTGCCCGGCCCCCCGGGGCTTCCCCWCATCCCAGGACTCCATGGCAGCTCCCCCCGGGGCCGCCAGCCCCTGCCCCAGCGATGCCGCAGCAGGGCTGGTCTCCAGCTCCCCTCAGCCCCAGTCTGACCTCCGCCCTGCCTTATCACCGTGAGTTCACCCAATGACTTGGACTTTTGGGTGAACCTGGCCATGATCTGCGGCCCTCGCTGCCCCCTGGCACAATATTTAATAACAATAGTGCAGAGAGCACATCATCCTATCCTAACACGGAGAGAACAGGAGATCGGTGTGACAGTGAAAGCTACGAATGATGTTTAAAAGCAGTGACAGAATAGACTTTCCCTAGAGGTGCAACCAGCTTTACCTCTGATTCCTGTTGTGGTACAAAATCTTCATTTCAAAGGCTTTGGCTCTCTCAGCCACTTTGTAGCCAATGGTGCCCATTCCCACGATCCCCAGGGTCRCCCCAGAAACCTCAGTCCCCAGCCAGTCAGCAGGGAAATACTCCGTGTCGGGGGAGACTGCCATCTGATAGCCTTGGAGGAGGGAAAAGAAGGAAAAGCATCATGTAAAGGATGTCCTGGCATCTGGTTACTTTTTTTCCCACTTACTTTTCATCATAAGGCAGAAGCAGAGGAGCAGTAACATCATGTTACTGTGTTTCTGGACAAGAAGTGAATAATGCTGCACTGTCAACATGACATCTGACGTTGATTTCTTGCTTAGGATAGAAACATATCCAGCCCCTCTTTGGCAGACAAGGAAGGTAAAGCAGGAACCTCCCTTCGATGTACATCATACACCTGCCCATCACCTCTCTCAGCCTGCAGTACGGATTATTGYGCCATTGAAATGCACCTCGGCACACAGCTTCTTACCCGTGGTGGTTCATCAGCAGGGCTTATGAAACTGGCAGTGCCACGGATGTCACCTACRTTGTAAATACTGAATAGTGCAACTGATTAATCAGTTGTAGTATCATTGAGACTTTCAGTAAGGCCAAAATATGATTCCCAGCTATCCTGCAGGTACACCAAAGTTGGCAGGGAAAAGAAACAGAGAGCATGGTGGACAGATTTCTGGACAGCTTGTTCGTCATGACTCAGATACACGTCAGCTTGGCAAAGACAGGATTCAAGCCTCCTTGAAAATATCTCCTTTTATTAAAACTTGAGAAGCAAGACTGCAATGAACAAGTAGAACGAGTAAGTGGCTATGGGCTGAGGGAGAAGAGGCCTGAATTTGGGGCTGTCTGAAGAGGGAACACATCTCCCTTGCTGATACGCCTGTTTGAAAATGGTATGCACTGCATGCAAGTTATTGTCAACATGACAGATTTGTCTTAACTTTTTCCTCATCCCTGTATTTTGCTGTATTTCTACTTTTAAGCTTATCTTTGCATCAGCACACTCTTTCTAACTGCATGTTCTGAAAAGTCACCTTTCCTATAAAAAGACTGAAACCATGTCACTTATTACCTTCCACAAGTCTCCTGGAAGATGCTAGCACCAAAGCCATCCCCAAGTCTGCAGTGTCAGTGGAGACAACAAAKGGAGTGTTGGACACTTTCACACCATAGCTGGAGAGGAGGTTCAGGTCCAAGTGATCTATTCCCACTCCAGAGCTTGCAACTATCTTCAAGTTAGGCAAGCTCTGGAGCAGCTCTTCATTAACAACTGGTTTGTGATACCACATATAAATAGCTCCGATCTTTTTGCCAAGGCATTTCTTGTTTTCAAGGTATTCTTTCATGGTGATGAGGTGAAAATGTTTCTCCAGAAATTCAACATGGTCTTCATATACTCCATGCTTCCCTCCTATATAGTCAATTAGCACATAAGGCAGTTCCTGACCCTCCATGCCCTACAAAAGCAATGAGAAACCAAAAGGACATGTCCTGAAGTGACCCATTATACCTTTTTTAAAAAACAGGAATCGACTGGCTCCACTACATGCTGTTTTCCCACTTGATGACAGAGTTGGCTAAAGATATTCACTCCCACGTGGAGAACTTTTCTTGTGTTATTCAGAAGGATGTTCAGTTTTTATATAATCTTAATAAGACAAGAAAACATTGTTTCTGGCATACCAGCTATGCTAACACTTAAACAAAAGAGCTACCAGATGTTACTCCTGTTCAATATTCAATATTTAAAGGCCAAAGTCTTGATAATTTAAGAATGTGGCCGTGTGAGTGGGAGGGTATCTTTTAGCCCCCAAGTTCTGCCTTTGATTGCCACCTATGCAACCATATTAAGTAATTAGCATGAATGAGATTATCTCAGGAAAAGCCTTGTTTAATACAACAGAGCTATAATTTGCCAGCTATGAACTTGGGAGTTATCAATTTACTTCCTGAACATAAGTTTACCCTTTTTTTTCCTCGGTCTCCTTCAGTGTCCTGACAGCTCCTCACTCTGCCGACTCTGGAAAGAATCAAGTCTATTACCTSGGGTTAAAGACAAGAGACCCGCACGCGGCCCCTCGGCCCTGCGTCAGGAGACGCAGCCGTAGCGTCAGAGCGACAGAAAAGGCAGATGCGTGTCGGGCGCTTCYCTCCCGGCTGAGCACAGCCAGGATCCCCCGCTCCGGGGCTGCTGAAACAAGGCGCCGCCGCTCTCTTGAGCACCGCCCGCTTGCCAGGACCAGCTCCCCCCTCTCCTCCCCCAGATCTCCAGCCGCCGGAGCGCGGTGTGATGGCTGGTTTTCCACCCTCGGGGCGGGTTGAGCCCTTTCTGAAGGTATTTGCAGTTGTCCCGMCGAGCCTGCGGGTGGACCGGCGGCCCGCAGGGCTCGGACCGGCCCCGAAGGACGGCAGGGAACGGGCGAGATCCCCTCCTGGTCCCGCTCCCACCCGGGGCGGGCCGTCGGGCGGGGCGCGGAGACCCCCGGGAGACCCCCGGGAGACCCCCATGGCCCGCACGCCCGGTCCCACCGACGGTACCGCCGACCTGCCGTTGAGCCGCGGGTAAGCGGCGGGGGCTGAGGCGCGGAGGACCCCCGGGGGAGCGGCGGGCAGCCGCGGCCGGTGGCCGCCGCCCGGCGGAGGCGCTCGGGGTGCCCCGGCCTGGGGGTCCCGCCGCGCCCCGCGCCCCACGCAGCACTCACCCGCGCCCGCCCCGCTCGCCGCCGCCGCGCCGCCGGGCCCTGGGAGGCGAGGGCGAGGGCGAGGGCGAGGGCGAGGGCGGAGCGAGGCCGCCCCGGGTCTGCCCGGCCCCCCGCCGCCGGCGGTTGGGGTGAATGGGGAGGGGAGGAGGTGCCGGGGCGGCGGGAGGTGCACCCCAAACCCCTCGGGGGAGCCGAGAGAGGGCAACAGGCGGTCACAAATAATTGTATGTTTTTAAAAACGTATCGTGTTTCTGCGCTGCTAGTAATTTCAAAATAATCGGGATTTTGCATTGACGTCAGGAACGCTGTTYTTTCCATACTGTCTTTGAATACCAGCTGTGGTCTGGTCTCTCTGTTGGTCATTACACTGTGTGCATGTGAGTTAACGTGGCACGAAGAGTTGTCACTGGTGTCTTCTCTCTGACYGGCAGACACCAGTGACAGATCTCGCTGCACACATGAAGGTCTTTTCCAACCAAGATGCTTCTAAGAATACCCTCAAAACCTCTCTTCGAGAGCTAGGCAACTGGGTCAGGCCCAGGTGCTCAGTCACCGCAGCYGTTAATCCCGGCTGCAGGCAGTCCTGTGCCTTTCCCAGCTGAGAAACGCATGAAAATTTTCCTGACGAGCTTGCTTGGACGGTACRTCCCCGGTGATGGAGGCCGCCAAGGCCAGCTTCAGTACTCTGTTCACTAAGCCTGTGCTGGAGCCATCCCCCTTGCTGCGCAGGTGGCCAGCAGACACTCGAGACGGTGCCTGGCTTCAGTGGCGAGAAGAGCTCAGGAGCTGGGAAATACCGCTGCTGCGGGCACCGGGGATCAATCCTTCCACGCTACGAAATAACCAGCAACTGTGCACGGCTGCGTCTCTCAAAGCACTGACTACTGTAGTGCTTTGCAAAAGAATGGACTACAAAATAGTCTCTTCTCGAATTCTACCAAACGCATTTTGATATGCTGAACATGAAGGCAGTCAAGTTTAACACCAAATCCTCTATAAAATGACTAATGAAAAGATAAAGTATAATAAAATGTTGTAATAATTATACAAAACCATAAATTGTTCTTGTTATCCTGGTGATGATTTTTGAGTGTCATTTGCTTACATGGATTTCAAGTTCAGACAGTTAAACTTTAAAGCAAAAATTCAYTAAGATGGAGTTACAGCATATTAACTAGATTCTTAGTTAAGTCTACKTGAATTTTCTTCTTTAAAAAAGAGCAGCAAACCCTAAAATGCTTACACATTCCCTGTTTCACATCAACTGCTTCCAAGTTTGCTGATAAGCCATAATGGATGATCTTTTAACTTACTTCTCACGTTACAATACCTCAGATCAAAGGACGATCGTAAAGCCTCTCTCAAAGACACAAGTCATTCTAGCTATGAATCGAGGAAGGAGGTCTACCGCTTTTGAGTAGTGAAGGTAAAAAAAAACTTTGGAAGGACAACACAGTAGTTTTTCCCTTCGTGTACCAAATAAGCAAATTTGAATGAACAAAAAGAAGAAACAATTAGACAGAGGAACCAAAAAAATAGTCAAAGTAATGTTACTCTTTTTTAAAGCAAAAATCCAGGACATACATATCAAATGTGAAGAAAATGGTGTGTTATCTGGTTAGATGCAGAAACAATCAGATGGCTTCAAAGCTTTTTTGTGTAACTTGAACAYCTAAATTTCAAATTATGGTTCAGGAGCTGATATATCTCTATAGGAGATATATTTCTATAGGAGATATATCTGTATAGCAACATACGTGACAGAAGAGGTCAGGAAGCCATTTATATTTTAAGTGATTGAAGAGCTGTTCGAATTACTAGCACACAGAATGCCCCAGAAAGTAGAGTGTGGGCAGCAAYCAAACAACAGTTACCATAAGCTAGGTCTGATTAAGGTAAAACAAGATGAGAGTGTTGCAGCAGTGCACTACCATGTCCTAAGTAGATTTAATTTGTAGAGTACCTTAAAGACCTCCAYGTACTGTGTTAAACTGAATTACATAGTGTTGCAGTGTGCTTTTAGTTTTCTATTATAGAAAGGGATCTATTATACTGGCATTGTGACAAAGTTGTCTGAAATTAATAATGTCTAAGAGTGTGGGGAGAGAAGTATTGCACAATTTGTGAAGTTCATTCCCATTATTAAATATTGCCATTGGTGTCCATGTAATACTGCAGGTCAAGCTGATGCCTGCAGTGTTAATGAAGTGCTTGCATAATAATTGTTTCTTAAGGTTAGACTTTTAAAGTACTGCGTTAGCCTGAAAGACTTTTGTATAATGTAACACATTTCCCAGTTGGGATGTATAGACTAGCTTAAGCATGAAACCGGATAAGGACATACATTTCCCATGTCTAGGTTATGTGTTATAAAGCCGTATTATATGTGACCAGGATTCATAGGACAAAAAAAACCCAGAGGCACGAAATCTATATTCACAAGTTTGTTGTTTCAGGCAAGGCCAACTCAAGCGATGCGTTTGTTGTCACTGACTCTAAACCATCACAGTGCTATCACTAACCCRTCCGCTTGCCATAGGTAAGGGCAGCTTTCCCAGTAGACTACTGTAGCAGCACTTTGTGCCAGATCATGTACTGTTTGCCTGTCAAAATGTTTCAAACAAAACTGAATCAATGGAGTGAGTTGTAATGGATCATCTCTTTGCTCATGTGGCCACTGCATTTTTTGATCCATTTTTAGTAATTGTAAGATTGGATGTATTGTGTTTTCCAAGCACAATCTAAGTAGAATAGCGGAGATGGGAAACAGCATCTAGTAAGCCCAGGAAAGCTTCCTTCACTGTATGTCAGTTAATTTGATACTATTCAATAAATATTTATAAATTAAGGAAAGGCAGGAAACAAAGGGCCATTTTTTGCAATGTAATTTGAAAAGAGAGGTAGTTGCTTCCTGAAGACATTTTGGGAAGCTTTCCTTCAAGTGTTGATTTCCAGTCTGTGGAATGCCAAGTCATTAGGGGTTGTGTGTGTCAACCCATCACTTCAATGACTGACAGGTATCCTGTTRTCCCGTGCTGTGTCTTCCTGTCTAAAGCACCCCACCCGCAGAGAGCACTTCTGTAACTAATCAGCCCAGATTCTTGAAATATCTGCAAAAGTAGAAGTAAAACTCCAAGCAAATGCCAAGCATGTTCTATTGTTTTACGTAGAAGTGAAATGAAGTAGTGTATCTGATTTTATGTTTGCTGCTTCATGACTGGAGAAAAGTTTGCATGTGCAAAGCCTTGTGTGTTTTTTCCAGTTTTAGGATATTGATCTAATAAAAGGTATTTTTTTCTCTCTGTTATTTTAGCTTCTTGTAGCTTTGTTTTCAGCTCTGTAATTTATTGCTTAGCCTTTTATTTTGAAAGAATAAACTTATTTTTGTCAAGGTCACACAGGTGACAATGAAAGGCATACTGGGTGCCTGTASCTCAGAGAACAGGGAGGTACCTGGGACAGTCTTGAAATTCTTGCCAGCCAACTTGTTGCTCCTGAAAAGCTGCAATGTCTTGTTTCCCTGAGCTGCAAGAGTTGGTAACAGCATCGTATGTTAAACTGGTGGAAGGAAGTGTCTTTTGGCACGCACCAGTGACAACCTTCTGCAAGAAAAAGGAAGTGGAAATGGCTCTGTAAAGATGCATGAGACTGCAGGCAAAATCCTAGCTGCACTAAATGGCAACTTTCCTATAAATTGTACCGATAGTTTAAAAAAAATAATACTATTCATAAAGTCATACTACATAATAAAATGCACAGCACTGCCACTTTGAGTTGTGTATTGGTTTACTTGTCTTTTGGACTTGTATTAAGATAACAGAGAGTACATAAAGACAACTGAGAGGACAGTAAACTTTCCTACAAAGCTTTAGTGAGGTGGATGAGCATTCTTCTATTTAAAAAGATCCTTTTCCTGTGGAATTTGAATGATTAATTGTAATATAGGTGCTATTCCTAGTAGAGGAAAGCCATGGGATTTTGATTTTTTCTATAATAATTGCAGTAACAAAAACAATTTGTCAAAGTATTTTTTTCCTCTTTACAGTAGTGAAGCTCCCTGTTATATCTTGTTTCAAATATAATTATTCTTGTGAATGTCCAGAAGCAGTGATACAAAGGAAAACGTATAGATTTGGATTTTAATGCTGCATGTGTTTTTATAGACTTCTGTGTTCCCACTGATTTACAGAATGGAGCTGGAGGCTTACAGGGCTCCAAATGTTCTTCCAAATATTTGCAGRAAGTTGAAAATCTGGAGGTAGACTGCACATAAATTTAGTATTACAAACATAGTAGCATGTTCACCTTAAAGACTAATTTTTCTTAGTGCTAGTACTTTAAATTGTCTTCTAAAATCCAGTCTGCTTTGAATAAATGATTCTGAGTACATTTCTGAAAGCTTTTGCCTCAGCATTTTGTGTCTCAGGAGCTAGTTTAAATGGAGACTTCCGTATGGAAAATCAATACTATTTCCAGCCAGGTAGCTGACTTTGGTGGTTTTCATAGCTAAGAGAATGGGAACAAAGTGAATTACGTAGTCTAAAATGTCGTTTTCTTTAGGACTAGGGAGCCTAGCAAGAACTGTAAGTGCATTGGCAATGAGAAGTTGTTTTTCCCAGAGCCACTTAAGACCTGCATGCATCTATCTATGGCTGGAAGTGAAAAGTAACRTCTTCCTCTACTTTGCAAGGAAATTCAAATGTAAAAGCTGCTTTTTAATGACATGTGAGACCCAGCCAGAGCTTTCCATGCCCACTTGGAACAGGTTTCTCTTAATGGGGAAGACATAAGAATAAAACCCTTTAGAGCTGATGGGGGGAAAGAGAAGAATAAAAAGAGAGCTGTGATATCCTTTTGCACATCAGCTAGGGAGCACTTCACTGTGTTTGGGGAGACCATTAAGAGCTGCTAGTATGTTTTTAGCTGCTTCCTCTGTTATCATGTAGGTGGCCTTGCCTGTTTTAATGCCAAGGTGAGGCATTATAATGACGTTCTTTAATTTTAACAACGTAGGATCTCTGGAAGAAAGGAAAAAGAGATAGTTAAGTTACCTACGGTTGTTCGTCCAAATAAAGAGGAATCCTACTTTGGCTTTTGCAATATATTTAAATATAAAGTTAATTTAATATAACTTCACAAGTCCCACTTCAATCCACAGAACTTGATCACCTGTGTTCAAGTAATTTTGGAAATTAAAAGGACTAAGAGTTAATACTGTGCTTTTTTATCCAGAAACAGACTTTTGCCATTAGGCAGCAATTTGAACTATGTCAGAAGAGAGGATTAAGCCCTTCTGACACATTAACCCTACAAAATGGTCTGAGCTGTAGTTATGTGATTTAGATAATGGGCAGTGATGTCCTGGCACACAGACATAACAAGACCAAACTCCCCCCACCCCCGAATGCAGCCAGCACAGTTAACTCCATGAGGCACTGTTCTGCTAGAGGTGTCTTTTTACAGAAGCTAAGTAGCTTCTGGGCCCAAGAGAGATCTGCAATACTTCAGCTTTGTATTGGGGAAACAAGCCTGCAGGGAGGGAAACCTCGGGGCGATGCAGAGGTCTAAGAAGGGAYGACTCAAGCAGCTTCCACCCATTCGCGGCAAGTTGCACCTTCAGATAAAGCCATTTGTAAGTGAAACACTGCTGCAGCTTCATATGGTGATTCTGTGGAGGGGGTTTAATGCTCCCCTCGGCACACAAGCCCCCTCCTGCTGTTTCCTGGCGCCCAGGCTTCCCTTTGGGATGTTATCAGACCCAACATCTGGGCTGCATTCCATCCGTATTCATGGCACTTCTACACAAACCTGCACCCCGGGGGCGGGTGGGGCTGCCGCTGCCAGATGCCTGCCCGCTGCAGGGATGCCTCCTGCTCCAGGGATGCCTCCTGCTGCAGGGATGCCTCCTGCTGCAGGGATGCCTCCTGCTCCAGGGAAGCCTCCTGCTGCAGGGATGCCTCCTGCTCCAGGCATGCCTCCTGCTCCAGGGATGCCTCCCGCTCCAGGCATGCCTCCCGCTCCAGGGATGCCTCCTGCTGCAGGGATGCCTCCTGCTCCAGGGAAGCCTCCTCCTGCTCCAGGGAAGCCTCCTCCTGCTCCAGGGAAGCCTCCTGCCCCAGGGATGCGTCCTGCTCCAGGGAAGCCTCCTGCTGCAGGGAAGCCTCCTGCTGCAGGGATGCCTCCTGCCTCCCCCAGGGCTTGGGCATCACTTCTGAGAAATAAGCAGAGATGGTAACCTGGGCAGTGGTTCCAGGTAGGTGACATCCAAAGCTGCGGCCCTGGCAACACCAGTCTGCAGAGCTGTCACCAGGCCTCTCGGTCAACTGCTGCACCTGGTTTGGAAAAAGAGTGTCTCTGAGTGCCATCTGCAGGTAACGATCTGAGAGTGAAAAGAGAATAGAAGGGGAGAGAGAGGAGTTTTTGCCATGCCTGATCTGTCCTGGGTGTATGCACCAGCCGTGCGGTGGATGCAGCGTGGTGCTGCACGTAGCACAACAGGGGCTGGCTCGTACTTTCTCGTCAGGCCAGTCAGTGGTTCTGGATGGTACCTCGGCTGCTGGTAGTGAGAGTAGCTGTGGGTTTCACCAGCTCCATCTCTCTYTTCCCAATCAGCTTGTGTGTCTGAGGTGTCAGGCTCACCACCACCATCACAAAATCTGCCTGYTGGAGCAAGTTGTCTATCTTTTCGCAGTAAATGGCGCTGACAGCTTGCTCCTCTTGCTCTTTTCTGGTGGGGAAAAAAAGGATCACACTGTATTTCAGGGCATCAGTCATGAAAAGTATTTTCTTCAGTGATGTCACTGGTRTACAAACTAAAGGATCTGATTATCACATTCATGTAGCAAACAGGTGGCAAACAAAGGTGAATTTAGTCTCAGCTGGCTGCTTAGGCGCTTCTGGAAGGCTTCAAGCCCTACTGCAGGGGATGGATTGCATGCCTGCCTCTCAGCCACTGCAGTGCAGGGTCCAGGGGCTTCTTTTAAAGTCTGCAAGTGGACTAAGGCTAAGCACTGGAACAGATGGCAGCACATGGTCCACTCTCCAGGATCCCCTGTGGGGACGGTACACCTCACAGGATGCAGTAATCGCTCAAACCAGAGTAGTGGTATTCACCAGAACTCATCTGTGTGAGCTCTGAGCGTGCCGGTGGTCCGCAACCTGTTGGCATCCTCCAGTGAGCCTGGCATTTTCTGATGAGTGGAATCAGCAAGGCAGCTCTTTGGCTGCCCCAGGACTTTCACAAAATAAAGTGTTCAACACAAAAAGTTACCAAAGTAGAGAGAGATTTTTAGTCTGAACTTTTCACAGTAAAAAAGGATACTTGCCATTTCTCCTGTTCTTTGTAAATTTGGCTGCCTGAAATTTGGGAACTAAAGAAGCAATGATAAGAGATTGTGTGTACAATCTCCTGTTCCCGACTGCAAGAGAATGGCTTTGAATTATCTCCTCCCTAACCTAGAAATAAAGAAAGAAGTCACACTAAGAAAATAGCTTCAGTGTAACTTTGGACCATGTGTCTCCTCAGCATGCATTTCATTGTTTTCTTTCAGTGTCCAGGTCAACAAACAGAGATTAAGTGGGTAAAGAACAGACTGGAACTACAGCCAGTTTTACAGCATGCAGAGTGCATCTCGCTTTAGCACATAAACTTGAAGTGTAAATGTACTTTAAAATAAGCATTTTTTTCATTTCTGTTGCATTGTGCATTGATTATTCATCACAGCACTCTTACATAAATATTACTTTAAAGACTGAAAAATATTAAACTGAGTTAGTGATGATCCCCAGAAGGAAAAAAAAAAAAGATTTGTGCCTTATTTTCTCTTTTTAGTGGTTTATCAAGAAATTCTGAAAGATCTTAAGGAGGTGTTCACTAGTACTTTTTTAATGTGAGTTTGCTCAGCTGTTTTTATAATTTCTGAAGTAACAGGAATGCCAAGCAAGGCTAGAAATTTCTGGCCTCATCCACCCTTGTGATTTGGTTAGGGCTAGCTAGAGCAGTAACCCTCCTGCTGCAGCCTGCATATGGAGAAAATCATTGAAAGCCACATGTACTAGCATTGCAGCTTCTCCATTCAGTCAGGGAGGAGTGAAGTTGTCTCAGGGTAGATCATGGTTCATAGCAGTAAACATTTGTTCTGCTTCTTGGCTGCACCTTGCCTGACTGCAACTGCCTTGWGTTGTACATGGGGATCTCGCTCACCTCTACCTCGAAGAGCCCCTGTGCTGAATCTCTAACAAGGATCAGACTCCCAGATACGCAAGTTAGGAYGGGCTAGAAATAAAGAGTGAAATCCAGTTAAATACTTGGCAAAATTCCTACTGGTTTGAAGAGAAACAAGGTTTTCTCAAGAACAGCTMTCAAGTTAATCAGTTTTCATATTGTGCCAAGTATATGCTTCCCAGTTCTCCAGTCAGTCAGAGTTTCAACAAGATCACTCCTGAGCTTCAAAATATGGGGAAAAAATAAACAAAAGGTAGAGTTATGTGTCAATATAGTAAGATATGATAAGAACAAAAAAGGTATAAGCTTGATTATCCTTTTTCTGTTCACATCTCCAGAAAACCTTGGAATTTCTAATATAAAACCTAAATTCAGTTTCCAAGTGTTTAATCACCAAGTAATTCCTTACAAGACCGATTTGAGGCAACCGTTCTTTTTTTTTTCTTTCATTTTAATCTTGGCCCTATTCCCTCATTTATTGCTATATTCCTGACATAATTCCTTGAAAAGGAAATACTGACTATCTAAAAGGGAGTTTCTGCTGTAATTAGGGTCAAGACCTATCTTTACCTCTGTGTCTTGTTGTGGTACAAAATGTTCGTTTCAAATGCTTTGGCTCTCAGAGCACTCTTAYACCAACGCTGCCCATGCCAATGATCCCCAGAGTAGCTCCAGTAACTTCAACTCCCAGAAAATCGACTTCACCGTACTCCATACCTGAAGAAATTGCAACGTGATAGCCTACAAGAAAAACACTCCAATATAAAAAGGGAATGGGGTCCAACACAGAGGAACAAGGCAAAAGGGTCTGGGCTTGTTGTGCTACTATAGCACACTTCTAACAGTTACAAACACACAATTTTAAATAGCAATGGTTTTTGTAATGTCCTAGGTGACTCCCTAATGTATCATCTTTCCCTGCCACATGTATGTGACATTCCCATTTATTCTCACCATACCACAAAGTGCCTTTTGATGTAATCTCCCCTAAAAATCCTTGTACTGCTTTAGACTCATAAAAATATTGCCCTGTTCTGCATCAACAATCAAAATCATTATTGCCAATAACACTGCAGAGTTTGGAAATGCCATGTGGAGAATGACACTGGATGTTGGTTTTGCTATTTAGAATAAGAACAGGTTTCCTGTTCACCTCTGCCTTGGAAAGAAAAGTGTGACTTCTTTAAAAATCACTACTCAGTAATTTCCATAATTATATGTTAAACCTGCAAAATTTTAGATAGTTCTACAATACAGAAAATAAACTTATATGCACAGAGACAGCACTTATTAGTCTGCTAGCAAGGTGACAGGCTTCTGATATTTCGGTCTTCTGATATTGCCAGCTCTTCTACAACCTAAGCAGAATATTGTGAAAGTATCAAAAAATGCCTCCAGATAAAAGTCATGCCAAGGCAGAGCTATCAGAAATGCCACCAGGGATAGTTTATGTAGATGGAAACAAGAATTTAATCTCCCTTTTAATCTGTCTCCTCCTTGTGAGGTAGAAACAGACAAGTTTAGGGGGAAGACAAGTCTCCTTCGAGGTTCTATGAATCCTGTGGCAAATCAAAGGCAGGTAAATTTAATAGGATAAATMTGGAGGATCTTTTCCTGAATCAGGGGCATTCTAACCAAGCCAAAGGTAGGCCTATTTGGGGAAATGTCAAGAAAAAATTGTRGAAGAAACTAGAAAGGATGCTACTAGCAGAAACTGGAGCAGGCTGCCTTGTTCTTCTCTAATGCTCCTTAAATTCCCCAATTCTGCACCAATCCATTTCAGTCCCTGAGAATATGCCCATGCCTCTGTCAGCCCCAGCTTTCAGCATATACCCGTATTTTGCTCCATTGTTGCCTCCCACACTCTAATTTCTTCTGCCAGCCTGTGATTGCAGCGATCGTCTGATCTTTGGCATCCCCCACTTTTGGTCAATAGCACTGTAATGTTTATCACATCAAGAAGCACATTTTATGTCAGCCAAATGTCATAGTCACTGAAAATGCGCTGCTGAAGAACGTAAGGAAATTCAAAGTTTTCATACGTAGGAAGCACACTTCCGTGTGTTGTTCATCTGAAACTGTTAAATCAAGTCTACAGTCATATTTATTTTAAAAACTAAACTCCAGCTTCTAAGACCAAGCCCTGTCCATAAAGCAAAAAGTTGTATTTGAATTGAATGTGATTAGATTCTGCYCAAGTATTTTCAGGCCAGGCTGGTGACCTGTGAAAAATAAACTCATGTGATTTTAATTACAGCTGGTTGAAATATATGTTATGTATGTTTGTGTATAATGTAATAATTTAGATATATTTATGATATATAAAATATATGAAAATACCAATTATTCTATTTACCAACCCAACATATTTAGATTTTCACATTTTCTGTGAAACTATGTGCMCTACAGATAACTCCAGGAAAAGTCAAGTTAATGGTAGGTAAATCTTGTATGATTTTTAGAAGCCACAAAAGAATTGAGATGTTACCTTCGACTCRTCTTCTAGCAGATGCTAGCAGCAAAGCCATCCCAGTATATGCTGTGCTGCTAGAAACAGCATGTGGAGCATTAGCCATCTTCACACCAAAGCTAGCTACAAGTTTCAGATCCAGGTGATCCATTCCTGCTCCCAAATTTGCAATCACTTTCAAGTTTGGCAGGCTCTGGAGGACCTCTTGGTCAATGACTGGTTTGTGCCACCAYGAATAGATCGCTTGGAACTTTTTACTCATATGCTTTCTGTCTTCAAKAAATTCCTTCATGGTGATGAGGTAGAAATGTTTCTTCAGGAACGCCATGTGGCCATGCAGTATCCCATGTGTGCCACCGATTTCATTTACCAAAAGCCCAGGTAGTTCTCCTCCTCCCCTGATCTGCACAAAGAAGAAAGACCCAAAGTGTCAGAAGAAAGACACATAATTATTTCCAGACATTTTAAAGAATAATCACTTTCATGTCCTGTTCCATGACATCTATGACAARAGATCTTATAAACCATGTATTTAGATAGGGACATAAACAAACCAAGACAAGAAAGCAGCTCTTTTAGGTATACTACCAAGTACACACACACGCATAGGTATTCACATAATCAAGTCTGAACAAGTTCTGTCCCTCATGGTCTGTAAAGTTTCATGTCACTGCCACCAGGCTCATAACACACAATTATTTCTCATTAATTACTTAGTTTCAGACCGTCAATAGTCTGGTGCAATAAATCTCCAYCCCTACCCTGAAATTACAAATTACTGTGTCTAAGTAGTTTAGAAAAATGTCGGACCAAATCTAGTTCATGAAAATAAATTGCACAGCTTCATCATGAACTTTGAGCTACCAGGTTAATTTTTAAATGCTTCATTGCAGAGATTTTTGCAGCCTCCTCTCTTGAAGAGACACCAGTGACTACTTAACTGCAGTGCCTTCTGATGCTATCAGAAGTTAACAAAATAATAGATGCTTAGGCAAGGGTTTTCCAAGAAGGACTTAGGCACTCAAATTAAAGTGTGGGGTTTTTTTGCGGGATGCTGACCATCTGTTCGTGGTTCCCAGAGAGTCTGTGAATTGTCAGCTTTTTTTTTTTTAAATAGACTATTTATGGCTACCRTTGATTTTCCATAGGAATTTTGGGAAGAGCTGCAGGTAGAGCTGTTCAAGGGCTGAAGATCTTGAAATCCCCTACGGCAATACCTGCTGTTGTCTTGTTAGTATTTCACTATTTGGCCTGTCTACACTTCCTGTGCCAAAACTTCATWTTACCATCCCTTCAAGAAGCCTGACCCTATTGCAAAATAATGGAGAGCCTTCCAGATTTTATGGAGGTGACAAACATTTTACTAAATTTGACTTTGTTGCTTGCTCATGGGAAAGAAAATGTAAGAAAAGCTYGGCCCTGGGCTGGAAGTTAGGATTGATCATTGATTTTGCTTTGGGCTGTGCCCTCACCCATGTGATTTCAGTGGTAGATCTACCATTGTTTCATGGCCAGTCAAGATAAAAGCATCATTTTTGTCTGCATGGAGGAACTAAATCTCTTGGGATTTACCTTGGTTTTCAAAGGATCCCCTCAGGAAAATAAAAGATACTTTTTCAATTATTGGCTTTGCTTTGATTTAACATGTAGATGAAGCAGAGCTCTTCTTACATTAGAAAACCTTAGGCCTATTTCAAAGGAGTCTGKTTTTGTCAGTGTTTTGATATAAAAATAGAATATTGCAATATTGGCTGAAAAGTGTTTCAGGATACTGTCAAATTTCTGCAGGGAATTAATGCTCAATTCACCTTTRATATATTTGAAAGTGTTACACAAACTGCTTGGTATACTTGCTTATCATTATGTAGCAGCAAGTACTGGGAACAGAACACAGGTATTCATTGAAATAATGGACTGAAGATATCAAAGTGCATAACTGCTCAGTTTAAAATCTTCAAACAAATCCCTTTTATTAGTTTATTTTTCAGAATWGTAAATAACAGTACAGATCAAGTCTAGTGAGACGACAGCTTTGCAGTATCATGACAAGAGCAGTGCAGGAACAGCTTGGTTTTTTTTTAAAGTGGTAGTGTAAGAARTAGTGCCTTCCCATACACATGAGATTTAGTGATATCATCTGGCACACATCATTTGGGAAACACTTCACTTGGAATGGGTTGGCCATTGAGAACAGCCAGCATATTTGCTATTGCTTCTTCTGCCATCATACGGGTCGCTTGGACTGTTGCAGTTCCAATGTGAGGGGTTATGATGATGTTATTTAATTTTAATAAAGGATGATCTCTGTAAGAAACAGAAAGAACAGAATGTATTACATAGGAATTTACTCTGCAGCTATCCCATGCTAGTTGTTAAGAACTGAACGTCAGGAAACAGCAAYGGCATGTTGAGATAAAAGGGCCACAAGCACAGAACCAGCAGAAAGCTGTGGGAAGCTTGCTTACCCATTTCTTCTTCCTCTCTATTGGTCTCGTTGCCTTGCCTGTCAGGCTGGCAAAGAACTGACAGATGTGGGAAAGACAAATAGTTTGTCATTTATTTATGACTGTTTGAGACAGGCTGAGGTTTTGCCTTTAAACAATGAGAGAGACTCCCCATGGAGATCAAGATTATGAGCACACTTTTGCACACAGTTTAAAACATTTCAGATTAATAGAATGGAAAACAGGTTTCTCTACCTTGGCAGAGGCTCAGGGTATGTCACATCCAGAGCGGCAGCCCTAATAACCTTATTCTGGAGAGCTTCTACCAATGCATCTTGATCAATAACTGCACCTGCATTGAAATGAAATCTTGCTATCATGACGAGTTAATGAACACGTTTTTACCTGGGAGTGGAGAAAGGTCTCAAGGGTCCAGTGAGAAAAATTACAGGATCTTCACCTTGTAGAAAGTAGAATGCCTTTCTAATAACCATTAACCAAACAAAACAGAGATTTTATTTACTAATCTTAAATTAGAGCAGAATTATGGTCCACTGCATAAGGCCTTTCCTGGGATGTGACTGGTTTCAGTCTTTTCCTCATTTTGATACTGACTTCCTGTATTATTATAGACAAATCATTTAATCTCTTCAAGCTTTCTACTCTTTTATCTCTGCTTGGTTTACTGAAACTATAATACCTCTCTTATATGCTTGTTCAGTGCCAACAGATCTGTAATCCCATGTGAGGTTTCTTTTCTACGTAGCTGTTCCAAATGAARCTTATGTTTTTCCTTGTACCCCATTCATCATCAGTGATGAATTCAGTTATTTCCACTAAAAAAAGCTGTCTTTAGGATAAGGCTAAAGAGAACAGAACATCTGCTGAGCATCAGCAGATTCCATAGGACCTTTGAACAGATAGCATCTGATCTGTGGTAAGTCATTCATTTGTAGACTGCCAGCTACTTCATGTCTCAAACAATACAGGGATTATCAAAGACTGAGGTTGCAGGGGGGAATGTCAACATAATTAGACAAAACACAACCTGAACTGTGGAGCCACAAACAGTGCTTTTAGACTGTCCTACCTCGGCTGATGTTTATAAGAGTAGCTGTGGGTTTCATCAGCCCCAGCTCCTTTTTCCCAATCAGTTTGTGAGTCTCAGGAGTCAGGTTCACAACCAACATAACAAAGTCAGATTGCTGCAGCAAGTCTTCCATCTTCTCACAGTAGTGGGCATCAACTGCCTCTTCCTCCTCCTTTCTTCTGAAGGAAAAATGCACACACCCCCAAATTGACACAACTATTTCTAACTGGCTTTAACAATCAATCAAACCGAGGAGAGATCTGGAACAGCATAGAGATTGAGAGGCTTGAGGCAAGGAAAAGACATTGATAGGTACAGATGGAGGAAGGGAGGAGGGAAGGATGTGGGTTAGAGGGAGCAAGAGGCTAGAAGAACGGCGGGACACCAAAGGAGYGATTCATGTGTGAAAGTGAAGCACGTAGGCGATATTAGGTATAGGAAGTTGGGGATGCAGTCAGACCCCCCTCTTCTCTCCTGCGTCTATGCCAATCCCTGTAGAGTCTCTCCTTGCCTGTCATGTGAGTTAGGACTTGGGCTGGGAAAGGAATGAAGGGGAAGTGAAGTCTGAAAGAAAGGGAGCTATAAAACTAATGACCCTTTTCACTGGTGCAGGTGTGATGAGTGATCTGGCTGGGCTGAGGAGAGGGGTGACTGGCTGGGTGGGCCAGGGACGCTGCCAGAAGCCCAAAGAAGAGTCTGGTAGGACAGGGGACACAATGAGGGCACAAGGCCTGGTTTGCTTGGATAACACCTTCAGAAAGGTTACGCGGCCCTTGTTCCAAACTGCTAAGGAGGGCAGAGCCAGCGCAGGAGGCGAGGGAGAGCTGCTTCCCGAGGGGAGCAGTCGGGAGCCAAAGCGAGGAAGCGGCAGCACGCTGGTGCTCCTCATGCTGCTTGTGACTGTCACAAGTGCCTAGTGTTGTGCCACCTGGTATACTACCTATATAGAACTTGTTCAGCATAACTTGCTGAGCATTAGTAGCTAAATTTGCTGAAGCCTTAGGCCACAAGCTGTGAACTCCCACCTAGATATGTTGAACTTTTACCTAATCAGGTAAAAGAAGGCCCCAGAGCCGGTTCAAGCCAGAAGATAAGGAAGCCGCTACCTTAGGGATAAGAAAAAAACGGCCCACCTAGAGACAAGGAAAGGACCCAAATAAGAACGGGAGGATCCCAGACCCTAATATTACTGCTGGTCCAAACAGTCGCATGAGGGGTGGGGAATTTAGATTGTAAGGGTATAATTGCCCAGGGATTTCTTTGCTCGAAGTCCCTCTTCGAGCTCCCAGCTCGAGCTCTAGTGCTATTAATAAAAAGGACTTTATAGAATAATCTCTTTTCAGCTTATCGATTCAGCGGAAACCAGAGTTGAACCCTGTTATGGTGGCTGGCATGCATAATTTCATAACCGAGGAAGATSGGGGACACAGCAGAGCTGTGGTTTCCATCACTGCCCCCTGACCAATTACATGCAGAAACCAGACTTTTTACCTCCGGTTCCTGTTGTGGTACAAGATCCTCATGTCGAAGGCTCTGGCTCTCCGAGCCACTTTGTACCCAATGCTGCCCATCCCGATGATCCCAAGCGTCGCTCTGGTTACTTCCACTCCCAGCCAGTCAACAGCAAAATGCTTTGTGTCTGGAGAAACCGCAATCTGGCAGCCTGAATGTAAATACATGCTAAATGGGTACAAACCRACCATAAACATAGGTTTGGGGGAAAAAACGTTTCTCACCATCACAGCAGTGGGGCTCTGGAGCACCCCTTACAAAACACYCTTGCTAATTTTGACCAGTTTATAGAAGGGCCTGGATGGTGCCATTCCCTGCAACAGCCAGGGCTGGAGCCAGCAACACAGGGGSCTCCCGGGTGGGTACTGTGCTGGGAGGAATGGCTCCTCAGGGAAGTAGCTCTTCTGTGGCTGGAGTATTTTCTTGGAAGTTCAAAAATAGCTTGTTTGACACCACCCTGCGAGCATTGACTACACTTTTTTTTAGCTGGGGTAAATCTCACCATTTCTCTCCTGGATCACAAGCCAAAGCAGCCCCACTGCTTGAGTGGGGGTGCAGGTTGCAAATTCCAGCTCAGCCAGGGATCTCTATGTGCTTTTATACAAAGAACCTGAGGTCCAGCAAGATGGAACAGTGAGAAAACATCATGGGGAAAGAGGTGTTATTTCATGCTCAGGGGTGGAGCAGCGGTGACAGAAACCCTATGAGTCCCTGAAGACAAAGGCAACTTCCCTGAAGACAGAGGCAACTTCTTGTGATAGTTTCTACTGACACCTTCCTTCCCCTGAAAGGCATTGTGTAGCAAGGGCATGTGAGRAAAGGACCTACCTTTAAGGACACAAACTAATGTTGGTGGCACAGTTTGGAACAACTTGGTCAGAAGGATTACCAGCTATTTCAATAATAAYGCTGATGCTCTTCTGGAAATACAACCCACTGGTTTAGACAAASTCTTTTGCAGAAGCAGGAGAAAAATGAAGAGTTATACTAATTACYGCTCTAGAGATGGGGACATAGCCATTAATACCTGTACCTTCCTGTAGCTCCTAACACTTGTTCCAAGGGGAAATGGAGAAGTGGTGACATTTGATTTGGATGCGTTTTGTATTCAGTTTTTACAGCTATAAACAACCCACCCAGTGAACAGCCAGAGGATAATTAAGCCCCCGACATTATTCCAAACAGGATACCACAAGTAACTTCGAAGTGCRTAACTCAGACAAAGGCCTTACTCTTGTCACCATTGCCTTAAAAAGAAGCAGGACATAGGAAAAGCAGAGGCCTCTGAAAATGAAGTCCTCAGAAATTTTTTTCCCTGTAAAAGCATCCCAGATATTRATT
The DNA here is from genome assembly GCA_030449065.1 of Oceanodroma leucorhoa. Taxonomy (NCBI): domain Eukaryota; kingdom Metazoa; phylum Chordata; class Aves; order Procellariiformes; genus Oceanodroma; species Oceanodroma leucorhoa. Next base: position 1,570,665 of record JASVER010000127.1, on the reverse strand, counting down.
TGGAAAGATCATCTGTATCATAATAAAAGCGAGATATGCCAAAGAAGTAGCTAAAATCCAGGAAAATTTAAAACATTACCTTCCACTAGTCTTCTGGCAGAAGCCAGCATCAAGGCCACTCCTATGTCTGCTGTTGGGTCCGCCACGGCATGTGGGGTGTTGGTCACTCTTACGCCAAAGTTAGAAATCATTTTCAAGTCTAAGTGATCGACTCCAACCCCAGAGTTTCCAATTACCTTTAAATTAGGCAGGCTTTCTAGAAGCTCCCGGTCAATAGTTGGCCTGCCCTCAAACACAAAAACAGATTGGATTTTTTTGCTCATTTCTTTTTTGTTTTCAAGAAATTCCTTCGTGGTGATAAGGCGAAAGTGTTTCTTCAAAAGTGCTGCAACGTTTTCTAGCACACCATGAGTTCCTCCTATATCCAGAATCAAAACGCCCGGCAACTCTTCTTCTGCCATGACCTGCAACAGGGGAATAGAAGAAATACTCCTTTGTTTAGGAGAACACCCTTAAAGGAGTAATGCTGTAGCAATCATTTAAATTCACATCTGTAAAACAGGAAACTGATGGAACTCAATACTGCTTTTAATGATACAGAATAAAACCACAGTCACTTGGTACTAGCATGGTACATTAAACAACTTCCCAGTATTTTCACTAAGTGCTGATTTAGACTATAACACCAAGGAATATCCACCCCCTTAGATCTAAATCCAGTCCTACAAGGTTCTTCTCAAATAGTTTCATTTTAGTTCTGAATCAATATTGATTTCACACAAACCTGGTGGCTTCTCAACCTTATTCACATTTCTATAAGCAGTGGTGTGAAACAGAGGCTGCTAGAAAGTTACTCAAAGTTTCTTGCCTATTGATTATGGTTGGTGAAGCCACAGGTAGTGTAYGGAGGCACTGAGGATCAGGTGGGTCTGACAAACATCTGTCAGGAATGGTTTAGGTCTAACAAATTTGCACAGTGAAGGTCCATCCTTGGACAGCTGCTACACTGCTTGCCTTCAGTGTTTTAAACATCCAGATCTGTACCTGAACTTACCTCCCGCAAAAYGTAGCACACCCATGCCTATATGCTGAACCAGTGGAGAAGAGCACTAGAGGTGATAGTGTAAGTCCCACTGACGACACAGTCCTTCATACTAGAACTTTTCCCCTGCCCAGACAGTTTTGAGYCCAGTCCTCTCTGCAACACCCATGCAAATGTATTGTATCCTGCAGTAAGATAGGGCCTCCACAGATAGCCACACATCTAATTAGAGGCAGTCCTTATTGACAAAAATGGTAGCTGAAGATTTGCTGCATGTCTTAACAGCATTTGTGTCTAACTTCCTACAATTCTGTTTGCTGTGCTCCACTCGCTTTAAGTCTCTATCCCATACTGTGTCCTAGACTTGGGTCCAGGAAACCTGATGTTATGCTAACTGAATCAGAACAATTTTCTACAGCAGTATGTTGATTTATTCTGGGAACACAGTGCTGGGTAGAGATTTCCTGCTGCTTCAGCCTTCTCACACAAGCCTTCAGCGAGTAAGCAGAATTCAATCAAACCTGTGACAAAAAGGCATCAATGCAGATTGGAAGTTTCCGTCAAACCATATTTACCCTTGTCCTGAGCAAACTGAGGCTTATTCCAACTGCATCTATTAAATGCTTACAATCTCGACACCAGTAATACTGCTTTATCCTGGCCTTGACCTGCATTTCTGCCTCAGTTCCAGTCTGCTGCTGTACATGGGCTAGAAGGGGCCTCCATGTTAGGACAGGTCTGCAGTTCACCACGAACAGTGTCTCTGATAACACTAACTGGTTCTRAACAGCAGCAAACAAAGCAATGAGACGAATAGTGCAACCATATTGCAAAGGAATACCACGTTCTTAAATATATCTAATCTACTTCTTGYCAACTGAAGTATTTTGAACCCTGCCAGCCCCATATGGTTGTGAAAATTGTGCAAATTTCCCCAGCTGTAGTCTGTATATTTCTTAGAGTATGACACAACATGACCTTAGAAGGATAAACTAGATTTATCCTCCAGAATGAATGACGCATAGAATAAAAGAGAAGATTTCATGTCATATTGTGACAGCATTGTCCAGCTTCTTGATGATCAGAACCTGATGCTCCTGCAGCAGCTTGGTCAGACAGGACGGCAAYTAAACCTTATGCTGTTAAGTGATGGAAAAGTGAGCGCCAGATACGATCAACTGACTGGCAGATGCCAGTAAGGCAGCACTGTATTACACTATTTGCTTTCATCACCACTTCCTCCTCCGTTACAATACACCACTTACGAAGGTCAGAGTCAGACCCACATTCATTTTAGAAGCACTTCGTAAACTTCACAAGCAAAAAGGTGATCCATGAGGAAGCCACAGTGCAGTGCAGTGAGAGCTGGTTTAGCTTTAAACAAACCAGCTGATGCACTAGGAACAGGCTAGTCGCATGTAATTAATCTTTTCATTAGTGTGGACATGCTGAGTCTGCCACAATCTCAGCCATGTTTGATGTGCACGTGAACCACTCATAGTCTGCAGCTTTGGTTCAAGAACTGGAGTTCTGCTAGTACCAGGTACAATCTTAAAAAATTATATTGACAGCAGTCAACTAAAACCCCTTAAAGGAACGTTGCAGAGGCAAGGGGGCTCTCCAGATACCAACCTTGGTCTCAGGAGCACTTATTGTTCGTCCTCCAGCATTACCTGGGCATGTCTTGTACCTCTGTCTGTAATCCACACCTCTCCTGTGACAGCGATGTCCATGAGAAGCAATAGSTGGATGAATAAATTTATAAGCCAAATTTGGCTGGCCAGACATCAAGGGAATCGGTTTTAACAGACTGAATGCTTTGCTCCTGAACATAATTATTCAGATATCAGATGTCTTGTCCAGTGTGCTAAATGTAACACCTGTTAAGGATATGACAATTTTGGTTTTGGACTAGTATCATCTGCAGTATCGCTAAGTCTCTTTTTATTTTTTTTTAAAGCTGTCCCTCCTCACATTTTCTATTTACGTAAGATTATCTGATTTCATGTATGCATGCATCTATAATCAAATACAACACTGATAATAAGTTCTGGTCCTCACATCGCAGAGAAAACTTTGAAAATGTGAATCAGACTGAGACAAGTGGGCAAATAAAAAGAACCACGTGTAAGTATTAACTTCAGCGTTACTGTTTTTCTAAGCTGGCCTTACTTCTTTCGTGGAGCTTGACTCACTACTTACTTGCAGATTTGTTGACTGCCACTGCTGTATCACTTTGGACTTAGCCAAATCATAGCAAAATAAACCTACATCATTTTTCCTAGCGCTGTTTTAAATTAAAGTTAATAGCACACGTTAYCCAGAATAAATTCCTCCCACTGACTTCTCTATAGAAGAAAACGAATTACCTGAATAACAACCAACCGATTAATCAGGGCTGGTTCCTTTCCGGCGGTGTTTCTTTCCCAGCTCGCTCCTACGGCAGCTGCGGGAGCCGACGGCTCTCGGCTCCTGCCCCCGGCCCTCGGCAGCCCCCGGCCCTCGGCAGCCCCCGCCCGGCCCCGGCAGCTGTCCCGGCGCTGCCTGCGCCCGGTTCCGGCGGCGGAGGCCCCGCCACGCTGCCGCTCGCTTAACTCTTGCCCGGGCAGGCGGCCGTGTGCGGGCGGGCCKCCGGTAAAGCGGCCGAAGGCTTCCGGGGAAGCGGCGGCTGCCGCCCGCCAGGCGGGGGGTCCCGGCCCGCTCCTGCGGGGCAGCTGGAGCCGGAGCGCTTTTGTCTGAAATGAGGCTGGGCCGCCTTCCTCTCCTCCCGCGCTCCCGGCACTGGATTTTTGAGACGGGAGATACCGCAAAGCGAGGACTTCGGTAGTTTTTGGAGAGCCCCGCAATTCTGGGGCAAAGTAGTTTGGTACACAGTGACACTGCTGTTCCAGGGCTGTTCCCYACAGCCCTAGCGCAAGCTTGCGTGGACTTTTTGTAGTGGAAAGTATGCTTTTCTCCCTGTCTGCTGMAAGCTAACCTTTTAAATGAGTGTACGGTGTAGAATAATATATGTGCCTTTCAGGAAGCAAAAAGATTGGCCTGGGATGCCCCATCTCAATGGCCAGCTCGGTTCGGAGACCTAATGCTGAAATGCCTAGGTTTTGCTGCTGATCACTTCAACAGAAACATTTACCCAGTGTGCTCAAGTGCCGGCACTTCGGCTAGGAGAGATGAGAGACCGTAATGGTATCAAAGTGCAACAGCTGCCAGGGCCCGGGCAGGGTTAGTTCTGGGTGTAGGGTGTACCAGAAAGAAACACAGAAGATGGAATTGCGGTTGTGACCCAGCTGGTTCAAACGTACCTGTATTTTCACACAGCACTCAAGCCACAACGAGCACTAGCTCAAGCACACCGATGTTTATTGCTGCAGGTTAATATAGTGACAAAACCTTCCATAACCAGGAAACGCGTGCAGCTGCTCTCTGTTGCAGTCTCTCCTTGATCAAATCCAACGGAGGCACAAGGAGTGTTTGAACATCCGTGGAGTGGTCAGTAGCAGAGATTTGGAGATTTGGGCTGTGGTGATCTCCGTTTCATCCTCCTGGTGCCACCCAGCAGCACCGCTTGGGCCGGCTGCACCAACCACTGCGGCACRGCTCCACGTCCCGCTTGCGAGGGCAGATGCCCATGGCCCCGGCCAGCAGACAGGCAGCACAACCTGCCCACCCATTTGGGTGCACCTGGCTCCTGGGGCAGCAGGGAGACCCCCACAGGGCCACCTGCCATTTTGGTTGCCCTCTTGACCATCGCACAGGAGCTAGGCCCCCTCGCTCAGGGTTGGCTCCGCAGTGGCTGGGACGGGGGCACAGAGACCCCGGAGAGAACCACACCTCTGCCCGGCCCCGGGCACGGCTGCCTGGCCCCAGCCCGGACGCGGGGGCTCTCGCAGGCCGCGCCATGTCACTCCTGCGGCCACCAGCAGTGACACCCCGGCGCGCCCTCTGCTACCTCGGCCCCCCCCCCTCCCCCGCTTGGTACGGTCCGAGCTGTTCTTCCGCCCCTCCCCACCCTCCTTCACACTTGGTATGGTCCAAGCACCTCCCTGCCCCGCCCACTGAGGGAACCCCCGCCCCCTCGGCAGGGCGGAAGCGCGTTTCCCAGCAGCGTGCCCGGTGGCGTGAACGTATTACCTCACTTCCGCTTCCTCTCACGCCGGGGCTGTGTGGCCCCTTTTCGCCAAGAGAAGGACGCCCACGGGGTGCGGCGGGGACGGGGCGGGGCGGGCTCGGGTAGGGGGCTCGGGTAGGGCGCCCGGTGGCCGCCCGGTGGCCGCCGGCGCCCCTCAGGGGCCCGTCGCGGTGACGGCATCGCTGCGCCACGGCAGGCCGCGGCCGCTGAACGCCGGCCTGGGCCTGCKGGGGGGACGCCGCCGTGGGGGGCTGGCGGCGCCGTGCGAAGGCAGGCCGGGCTGTCAGCTGCCGGGTGGTCTCTCTCGTCCCGCAGGGCCGCCACCCGCCCGTCAGGATGTCGTACATGTTGCCGCACTTGCACAACGGCTGGCAGGTGGACCAGGCCATCCTCTCGGAAGAGGACCGCGTCGTGGTCATCCGCTTTGGGCACGACTGGGACCCGACCTGCATGAAAATGGATGAAGTCTTGTACAGCATTGCTGAGAAGGTAAACTGGAGCTGTGACGTGGGACGGTCGCTTTCTGCGCTCAGTGTTTGAAGTGGCTCATACAAAGSCTGAGGCGGGTTATAACTCGGTTTCTGGAGAGGTATTCCTGCTTTAGGAGGCAGTGCGAAAGCTGTTTGCTTTCACGAGTGTCTCCTAAAGTCATCGACTGTCTTGATGTGTGTAGTATTTAATGGGATGAAAAGAGTGTTGCAAGTTCTGAAATCAAAATCACTGCCTGTTAATAATCCATCATTTATTGAAGGTCAGCMTTCAAGCAGAAACAAGTGCTTGGTAGTAGGACTGCTGTGGCTCTAGGTAATGCAGCACTGTCACTTTACAATTAGAATGCATAGGAGCTTCAGATTTCCATCTGAATAACTTGAAAAGTTACTTTAATTTTGACTCTTAAAAATGGTAAGATCCTAAAATGTACAGGACGGTGTTGATTAATACATCAATAATATTCTTCATGGAGACAGATGGCGTTCTGTGGAGTTGCATGGCCTGAATTAAATTTTAGGAGACAAACGCTGAAGCTGTTTTCAGATGGAAACTGAATGCCTCCTAACAGCTTAAGGAAGATAGATACTGAAGAAAAATTAGACTGTTAACATATACAATCAGCTATAATTTATCTTTTCGTGTGTTTGGTAAAGGTTTCGCATAGCGATAGATGTAGAAAATTGGCAGCTCTTCTTTAGCTGAACCACATAGAAAATGAAGCAAAAAAATCTGAACCAGAAATGGTAACTTGGGTAGGAAAAGGTGTCAGTTATCTTCATGTAAAATTGGGTGCACACTGCGTAACTTGATACAGAGTTCTTTTCTTGGTGTACTCCTTTCTCTGTTAGTGTTATCTTTAAATAAATGAACTTCTGTCTCTAAAATCCCTACAATGAAAGGTCTATACCTGTAGCCAAATGTTAAGACGTAATAGAATACAGTAAGGAATTGTGACATGGTTTAATTTAGTCATTTTGTGTTTAACATGGTGGGAGTGTCTTATGCTCAGATACTGTTAGTATCGACTTTTGGCAGGATGCTTGGCAATTTGGCAGATGTATTGGCAGTTAGGGGTGACTGGGAAAAGAAAGAACAATRTAACTTCTTATTTAAAAATCTCCCTCTGCAGAAATGGCAGATTAAAGGGGGAGATCCTTCCTCATCCTCTTGCTTACAAGCCATGTTTGGATCTCTGCTGTTTTAAAGAGTGAGTAAAAGTTCCACTTGTACAGGTGTTTATACTAGAGAATAATAGAGAATGTTAACATACCATGGTGCAATATTATTTTCATCTGCAGCATATTTTTGGGTAGCAGTAAAATTTATCTGTATTTTATAATAGGAAAACAGGATTTTTTTTGTTTKAATCCTTTTGGGGGAAAAAGAAATTAGAACACTATATGAAAATACAAAGCAGATTATTTTCACTGAAATGTACTCCACTTACACTTGACCGTTTTTTTTTTCCCAGTGTTACATGAAAAAGAAGTAAGGTTTCACTGAGTTTCAAAACAAATGATGATTGTAAGATGTTAGATTTTTGCTTTGTCAGGGTTTCAACCAAACCAAGATTTGAGTTTCATAAAATTCCTCTGGAACACTTTTTTTAAAATGACACTTTTTTAGAAGGAGGCTCACAATTATAAAAACTCATCCCCTGAAATACAGGGCTTTGGCTGCTAAATTACTTTAATACCCCTTTTTTAAGAAATATTTTAAAACCGTGATTTATCTAGGACTGAATACTGTAAATCGGATAACRTCTTGTAAAACCAGGTCACTTTAACCAATAGGTTGTGTTGGGTCAGGGTGGGTTTAGGGAGGATTGTTCAAATGTTTCACATTTATTTAACGGTAATCAGATGTGAATAACTGTGGCTTTTGCTCAAACYTTAGTTGTGCCTCTGCCCTTCTGTTAAGGATACATGAAAAATGAGAGAGGAAAAGAAAGAGGGGGAAGAGGGAGCTATAAAAAAAACCATACTGTTATACTTACTGGTGTTTGTAATTAAAGTTGAGCAAAGCTAATTCATTTACTTAAGCCTATAGTTTTCAAAATTGTTAGCTGGAAGTAGTGCTTTCAGCAGTATAATGTCTTTCTCTTTTCCCCTATAAATTTATCACCTAAACTTACAGCATAATTAACAAGAAAAAAAATTCAAATAAATATTGACAGTACAGACTTTGAAGTTTGTACTTACTGTGTTAGCAGCCTCTCTCGGTTCAGTAATGCAGGTCTGATAGCTGCCTTCAACTTGAATGATTTGTTGCAAAAGCTAGTTTTCAGTTCCTGTATTATTTTTCCTGTGATTTCCTGTCCCTAAAGATATCTAAACATAGAAAACGTTGTCTAGAAACTGGTTAGGAAGGTGAGAAGATGGAATCTTAGCTCTTGTCTCAGATTTCCTTAGGTATTTGCTGTACGCACTTTGGGCCATAAGGTAACATGTGGCTGTGAGATTTGCTTCTTAAAGGGAGCTGAAATCTTAACAAAAAAAATAAGAGTATTACTTACCCCTAACAGAAATTTAAAGAAACTTCACAATTATTGCCATTCTTCCTAATCATTGATCATATTGCTGTGGCAATCTCATGTTGTAGGAATGCATTAATTTTTTTTGGAATGACATTGTTAATGAAGAAGGTCAGGAGGGAGAACTTTGGAGGACGAATGAGGTTTATTTCATCTGGCACATGATTTTTCCTACATCTGCGTTTCCTATTTACCAGCTAAGTGTGTGGTCTTGATCAAGATAGGATACAGGATCTGTATCCAATGTTAAGGGTCCTATAGATTCCTCTGCTTTATAGTCTTGAGCTATTCCATTTAAAGATTTAATAGAAGTCCACCCAAGCAAATACAGTTCTGTGAAGTATTAAAATAGCCTGTAACTGTGGCTAGGCAATAATGTACTTTTGGTTTTTGTATATGCGCGTTGAGTAACATAGACTAATCTGTGAAGCTACAGTAATTAAGAGGAAAAAAAAAAAAAAAAACCAACCAAAATTGAAGCCCAACCTATAAAAGTAAGTYTGATAAAATTTTGAATCCATGCTGCTGTTTGACTTTTAGTTTCCTACTCCATCCTGTCCCCATGGACAGCAGCCACAATGGCCTGGTAAAGCAGAGGAAGTTTTGAATTGAAAGATGGATAAAGGAAGTCAGAGTGTCAGAAATAAATACRTTCAGAAGTTAATATCTGTCTTGTTTTTCTGCTGAAAATATTAATCTTCAGGTGTTGTGGAACAAGTGTGGAGCTGTCCAAAAGGAGGTCTATCACTAGAGGTTTGGGGKTTTTTTTCCAGAAAGCAGCTGACTTGCTGCAACAAACTTACTACATTTTAGTGTATGTTAGGAGGATAAGTACTTTCAGAATAAACTTGTGTTATTATGTGTTCAACTTCTAAAATACCACAAGTTTTTTTGCCTGTTGTCTGGACAGTAAAATTTTGGTTTGCATTAACAACCTCAGTGTTACAACTTGTTACAGCAGTGTTACAACCTTGTTACAACTGCAACTGCTTTTATTTAGAGTGGTTTGCTTGCTCAGAGTTGTATTTAATTCTTGTTCTGAAGTCTCTCCATACTGTATCCCCAGTTATAACTCAATAGTCAGAAAGAAAACTTTTTAGCAACCACTTCCTCGAAATGATAGTGAAGCTTGTTCTATACAGGAATGTAGTTTTTGAACTGACAACTCTGTCTGGGGGATGGATTCATGACCCAATGGATAGGGATAGGTTAAGCTTTGGTTTGTCTCCACAGACTTACTAGCTYAAGTATAGATCAACTCCTGCATCCAGACTAGCCTGAATCCAGAAATACTTCGATTGCTTTTGCTTAAAATGAAGCCTAAGCTAAAGCCTTGTGAATTAGAGACAGCTRTGTGTGAAGCTGGCTCAGATGCTGCTCTGTACTGCTGTGAAGCTGGCTCTGTACTGCTGTATCTTGGCTCCAGTGTTGTGTCTGAGAGAGTAAGTGCTGCTTCAGACTGTAAAACTGGTCAATACTGTGCAGAGAGAGAGACATTTGAATAGTTCTGCAGGGCTTGTCTTGTRTTGAAATAAAATGCCTCTTGGTGACAAGCCTGCCCAGCCTGGCATGGCCRCTAAGCAGTAGATATTATGGCCACTGCAGTGCTTCTGCATCACCCTTTCCATATTTAGCCTCTTACCCATGTTTTTATCCTGTTCATTCTTAGGCCTGAATCCCAGCGTCCTGCTGCTACATATATTGGAGTGTTGCACAGCAAGGCCCATGTCAMGGGCAACCTTGGCAGCCAGTGTCCAGACTCAACAAAACAAATCCTTATTCAATGCACTTGCAAGCTAAGTGGTTTTGGAGTGGTAATCTTGTCAGATTTGAAATTAAGAAAGCAAGGGGGAAAGAATAGAGCCACTTTTGGAGTTCTGAATTCAAATTTGAGAGTCTGTATCTAGCTTTGAGGTCTGCTTAGGGCTTCATACAAGCTTTTGAGCAGGTGACTCTCAGCAGTTTCACTTCTATAAAAGTAGGTAGCTGTGCTTTTATTCCCATACAGGAGAGAGGGAAGATTCGGTTAATGTCTGAGATACTTCAKTTGTGGTGATAACTTGCATATATGCCATGCAAAGGTGATTTGAATGATCCAGTCCTTTCGAGTAAGATATATGTGATAACTTATTTAAGRCTTGAATAGTATCTGAGTTTCAGAAGATAAGCTAATGCATTCATTAACTCTGGTTCTCTTTTCTAAAATCTTAGGCTGTTGATGTTCATTGCTAGTGACAAGCATTTCTGATTCTGCAACAGCTCAACTAAATTAAATGTATATAATGTAAAACTAACTTTAAAAGTTTTGTTGTTCCAGTAMTATGTGGAGTACACAGTTCTCAGAAGTAAAATTTTGGTTTAGCAGTGCTTTTGTAGTGGTCTTCTGGTGCAACATATAATCTCCTTGGACTAATCTTTCAGTGAACAAAGCWGGTCCTAAGAATGTTGTACTAGTGCTTGGTTTAACTTAAAATAATTTTCTGATCTCCAAATTAAATACTTGTTCAAAGACTGTGGTTTTTTTGTCGGAATTGCCAAATGTGTTGTAGAAATTTCCCCACACGGCGAAGCTGTGTTGCTGATGCTAAAAATGTCAGCAGGATGGAAGAAGAAATTATAGGAGAAAGTGAAAATGGCTCTTCAGGTTTTTGTGGTTTTTGTTTGTTTGTTTTTAAGAAAAACACCAAACAACTGTCTTTCGCCTCCTAAGGCTAACCAGGGAGTAACTTCAGTCACTTCTCGGCTAAATTGTTGACTCTGAACAATCCATTAAGTTTCTTAGAAATCTTTCATATAAAATTGAAATGGGCATGAATGATCACTTCAGAGGATGTTAGAATTTGATACTGTGACTAATTAGGGTTTTCAAGGCTTTACCTCTTGCCTGTTTTGGAACATGGCTTAAATGGGATGTTTTCATTAGATTCTTGACAGAGTCTAGGATTATAACTGGCTCCATAAAAGCACAGTAAGGACGATTTAAATGCTGTTTCACTCCAGAAGATATTTTACTTTCTTCGCTACTAGTACTCATTTACATCGTTGAAGTGTGATTAATTTTTGTAATTTAGAAACTGTCTTGAAGTAGATGCCCATTGAAATTTATTTACTGTGTGCTTCTGGTTTTTGTAAACAAACATATCCATACTTTCTCAATTAAAGTGCCTGCTAGGATATTTAAGTACAAGGGTACACCATATATAATATTTTTCTGGTACMGTCTAATCCTGTTTTGTGGACTAAAATGAAACATCTTTACATCAAGCAGAAATTATAATCATCATAGCATTTAGAATCACAGAATAGTTTGGGTTGGAAGGGACCTTTAAAGGTCATCTAGTCCAACCCCCYTGCCATGRRYAGGGACATCTTCAACTAGATCAGGTTGCTCAGAGCCCAACGTCCAGCCTGACCTTGAATGTTTCCAGGGATGGGGCATCTGCCACCTCTTTGGGCAACCTGTGCCAGGGTTTCACCRCCCTCATTGTAAAAAAWTTCTTCCTTATATCTAGTCTGGACRTTTGATAGCAAAATTAACAAGTGGGAAGTACTGTGACAAACAGTTTGTCATAAATCTTAGGCCACAGGTGTTACCTCAGACTGGTAATTTTGTGTAATCAAATGGGAAGGAATKAAATTGTGTTTGTATGTAAGTAAGGATGGGGGGCAAGGTTGTGTGTTCATGGTATAATGCATGAGTATTTGATAATACACCTTACAGTTAAAGGTTTGTGTAATTTAGCTGCCTACTGACTTATATTTTAATGTGTGTGTGTGTTAATTTCTACTGTACATGTATCAGCTAAGTTTAGAAACTAAAACTTGCCCTAATTCCACTTAAGGTTAAATATGCTCCATCTAGGAAACAAAAATGTGACATGGTTTTCTTTCAGGAATGAAGACATCAACTATGACACTAAAGGGGGGGGATTCTTGTGCATTTAATTCAGTAACTCTGTAAAATGAAAGCCTATTTTACCAGAATTACCCAGAGAATAGCTTCTCATCAAGGTCTTTTTTTCATTATCAATTAAATTTTTAAGCTCCTGTTTTAGCTTTACACTTCTCAAAAAAGCTCTCAGGTTTTATTATTAAATTATCAGTTTTATTTTCATTTAACAAGCCTTGTTAAACCAATTAGATGGTTTAGAGGGGAAGAAATGCTTGGAGGTAGGCACTAGGGCTTTTTAGATCATTAATTTTCTGAAGTCTATAAGCAGCTGATGACAGAGGCAACACGTGTCAGCTTGGCTTGCACAAAGCCGTTACTCTACTTGTTTAGAGCTGTGCATGTCACTGCGAGGTCTCAGTTGTATATAAAGGGCATTTGTTTCTCTGGATGTTGATTTTAGCATAGTATCTTTCCAGTTGATACTGGATGTGAAATGRGCATCTTGGCTATATTTAAAAATATTTTCCATGTTAATTGGTCGTTGTGGTTAAAAATAATGGCAAGACTGTKTACTGTGATTTTATGACTTAATATTTTGGAAAATAAATGTTGCAGTAATGAAAGCTTATGCCTTTTAATCGGTAATACAAATAATCAAAAGCTTGGTAATATATATTGCTTTTATATTTCCTGTTTTCTTCTGTTTAGGTAAAAAACTTTGCTGTTATTTATCTTGTGGATATCACTGAAGTACCAGACTTCAACAAGATGTATGAGTTGTACGATCCCTGTACCGTCATGTTTTTCTTCAGGTACATGATGGTTCTAGAATGTAACTCAGTTAATTTTTTTGTGTGTTAAATACAGTGTCTCAGAAGATCATTTCTAAATGCATATCAGCATACTGATGCTTAAAGTTTCATTGTTCTACAAAAGAGTAAACTGATTAAATAGGAAAATGGCTTGTTTTCCAATTAGCCTAGTAATAGTGTTTTGATAATAGARTAAAAATTAGTGGTTTTATTATCCATTGTTTTTAGTTTTAAATCTGAAACTCCCTGTATAGAATACTGCAGTAATACGGCAGTCAAGCTTGTCAAACTTGCTTTAAAGATATACCCAAAGTATTAAGGTTTTTTGCAGCTCAGGCATCTACATTGATGAGATAAAATGTGCTACTGACAAGCGTGGAACTCTCTCTAGTGTTAGACAGTAGTGGGAAAGAAATATAAACAATGAGGAATATGCTGAAGGATAATCGCACTGAGTAGCGATCTTGGGGGCATGTTTGTGTCTTTGTTCTAGCTTTAGAAACAGGCAGTAAAATGTCAGCTTCAGTGACAGGAGTGGATACTCATTCTTTGAGGCTTATTTTGCAAGCCTGTTTATGTTATAAGGGCTTCTTTTGAATCCTACAAAGCATTCTTGGGGGGGTTATAAAGCTTCTTTCTGAATTACAGTACCATATTAACTTGTCTGTTGTTTTTTTTTTCTCTCCCTTTAAAGGAACAAACACATCATGATTGATTTAGGTACAGGTAATAACAACAAGATCAACTGGGCAATGGAGGATAAGCAAGAGATGATTGACATTATAGAAACTGTTTATAGAGGAGCCCGCAAAGGTCGAGGTCTGGTGGTATCGCCAAAAGATTATTCCACTAAATACAGATACTGACATTTCTTTGGGGCTGCCTTTTTTTTAACCCTACATCCACTTAAATTTATTCTTGTGTATGTGTGTACATATATATATTAAATGAAAAAAAACCTACAAATCCTTCAACCTTGAGCATATTTTGAATTATTTAAAAGGTTTGAATTCTGTTTGGAAAAGTGAAAGGCACAAAGCCTGGAACTGTCTGAYTGCAGTAATACTGTAGATGAATTTTGGAATTTTTTTTATTTTTATTTTTTGAAGACTTTACTCTGTGTTGTCCTTTAGGTATAATGTATTTTTGTACACAAAAAGCCTGTTTGCAGAAAAACATTTCAACTGTTTCTGTTTGCTTTTGTTACACAAATATGTGGGAAAACTATACTATAGCTTTTTTAAAATAATAAAATTAGTTTCACTTATTTACCTTAATTTTCTTTAGCTAATTAAATTTGAAAATGAAAAGAAATTTAGTTGGATGCAAAGTCATAATGTTGAAGATGAAGGCTTATTGCTTCTGTCAGGATTTCCTTGCATAGTGTCTTGGTCTTCTGTATCCACTAAAATAGGAAGAAAACACTAAGGTGCATTTACTAATATTTAGCAGAACTTGGAGAAAATATCTTCCATGACTTCCCTCCCCCCCAACTTAATTRACGTGTGGTGATGGACTTCTTTTTCATGGTGATTATGCATACAGTAGTCAGTTTGAAGTACTTGGTAGGTTCTGCAATGCCAAAGGGTAACTGCAGTCCTTGAGCTGGCTGCCTAGTCAACAGTTAAAGAAAGGATGAGCTGTGCTTTCTCTCATTTGACCTCCAATTTGTCTAGTGGTATACTACAGTGCATATGTATTCATGAGACTTGGATTGGATTCCACTGTGGCATGGCTTTTGAAGTTTCCATCTGCATTTCTGACAGCTTTTGTTCTGCAGTAATGGAGCCAGTGTTGTGTGGGTTTTCTGGTTTTGGTCTTTTTTTTTTAAAATGATACATGCATATTTACAGGATTAAGAAAAAACAAGCCAGACTATGCAGAAAGGAGGTACCCGTACTTTTGGTCCAGTTTGTCACAAGACAAAGTGGAATATGCTTTTTTACCATCTGTGTGTTTTAGAGGATTTAGAATGAGTCAAGAAAGTAAAATTAAGTTAATCTGGTTTACAGTGGTTATTAATTATGGAATCATTTATGTTGGAAGGGACTACTGAAGGTCTAGTCCAACCTCCCAAAGTAGGTCCCACTTGATSAGGTTGCTCAGGACTGTCCAGTGTTGAGTATCTCTAAGGATGGAGATTCCCCAGCCTTTCGGGAAAGCCTGTTCTGCTGCTTGAGCACCCTCATAGTTGAAAAGTTCCTTGCATTTAGCTGGAATTTCCTGTGTTCCAGCTTGGGTCTATTAACTTTCTCGTGTAAAACACCTCCAAGAGTCTAACTGTTACCCATGCTCAACCATGGGGTAGGTGTAGCCAGAAAGAAAACCATAGCCTTTTCTTACRGCTGAACTAACAGAATTCTCTCAAACCCTGGTATGCTTTGTACTCCACCGTGTCTTGGTGGCTCTCTGTTTAACTGCCTCATAACAATATATTTTTTGAACTGGGGAGCCCCAAAATGGAGACAGTATGCTGTGTGTGGTCTCAGAGGAGTTGAATAGATGGGAATGACCTGCTGGCTCTACTGGTGCTAATACTGAGCAGCATGTGGCTGCAGCCTTTGTTGCCAGGGCACCCTGCAGACTCACTTTCACCTTGTCCACCAGACCCCACTCCTTCCCTGCAAGGCTGCATGCCAGCCAGCCCCTCACAACTGCGCTGCAGCATAAGCTCACCCTGTCCCAGAGGCAAGGCTTGGCACTTGCCTTTGGACTTCATGAGGTTCCTGTTGGCCCATTTCTCCAGCCTGTCCTCTAGGATAGCGACCTCTCCCCCCAGTTTGACATTGCTTGCAAAT
Organism: Oceanodroma leucorhoa; assembly: GCA_030449065.1. Lineage (NCBI taxonomy): Eukaryota > Metazoa > Chordata > Aves > Procellariiformes > Oceanodroma > Oceanodroma leucorhoa. The sequence goes on along the minus strand of JASVER010000127.1, from coordinate 1,554,967 downwards.
CTACACTGATGAAAGCATCAATTAGAATGATTTCTTGATACTAATGAAGAATCTGTAAGAGATGGTAAGTATTAACACCTGCTGAAGTTGTAAAAAGCATATTTATCCTCCATTAGCTGAGGTATTCTATTTACCTGGTAATGCTTCAATTTCTGCATTTGTTGCAAGAGGTTCCCGTTAAAGTTTCAAACAGAATCATTCCTGCCAAAAGTGCCAATGTTTTGATGTACAAGAACCTTAAAGTTAGTGCAGATGTCCTGTTTTCTTTGACTCTGCCACGAATTCCTGTCTATCTCAAAGTCTTCAGGCTCTTTCATCAAAATGGCTAATGTTAAAGAACTGAAATTGGCACAGCATGCATACCTGGATGATGATATCAGCAGAGGTGTGCAAAGCTTTGGGTGGCTCATGGAAAGAGTAATAACTGAACAGCTGTAATCTCTGCAAATAGTGCCATTTCCTTTAGTGCAGAACAGTTCATGTTCATTGGACCTAGAGTTTTGCAAAGGCACCTTTGTAATAACATCAAAGAAGATAGGGTTTTGTAATGTAAAACATTTAAAGGAGCATCAAAACGGCACACAAAATGGAAAAGTTTTGTCATAGAACAATTTGTTATTCTGAAAACATTTACATTAAAAAGGCAACAAAGAAATGTGATGAAAATTTTAATGTTATTAAAATAAATGAAATACATTTTCATACATTGAAAAAGTTTGTGACTGGATAAGTTCACTATATAGGATATAGTTTTCTATCCAAAATAGTGGTTTTGCCTCCCCTGAAACTAATAGTTCTTTCCCAATTACAGGAAATAGTGTCCCATTTAGATGAATAAACCCAGCTTTCTACTTTTTTTCCTGGGGCAATAGTTTAAAAAATAATAATTTGAGATTCTATTGTGGCGTGATGCATGTTTGTTTTCACTGACGCTTTTTGTGACTAGTGACACTGATTGTAAATTCCCAGATTCAGTGCGGTGCTGTTCTCCCTTTATCTTTCTTGATCACATACTCATTTCAGTGCTGCAAAGAAACAGTGAATAAATAGGTTAGTGGTTTAATTATTCATGAATGTGATTCAGCATAGAAATAGGAAGATCTCTGTACAGTTAAATACATCTTAATGGATTGTCTTCCTATATTTCTGAAAGTTATTACATGGCTTATCACAAAAAAGGCATCAGAATGMATAGATGCCTAAATTACTTCAATATATTTACAGACATTCCTGTCTTTCACTGGGTAAGCCGTCTCTAAATGACAAAAATAATTGATGTGTCTCAGTTTGAATCAGGAAAGCATGTAACAACAGGAAGAAGTCATTACCTGCACCCACAGAACATGCAAGCAAACGCTGTCTCTAAAATATTAAGAACACCGACTAAGGCATCTGTCGGGGCGGGGCAGTGGCATTTGCAACAGATAGCGATACAAAATCTCACATGCAATCCTGAACTGATCTTATATTACAATAATACTAAAGTTATCCTTGCTCTTTCCATTCCCCATCTTACTGCTGCAAGAACAAACAACTGCTGTGTTCAGAGCAAATGTATTTAAGAGGTGTGCTCTGAGCCACGTTGGGAAGCTGAAGCAGGTTTAGAAGCAGATGTACGTAAATTTATACCAGTGAGAATCCTYAGCCAGCTAGGTTAGCATACTTGAGGGACAGGAATGGTGGGCAGGAGTGCTTTTAAGCCACGCACATCTTACTACAAACATACAGCCTCAGTTTACATATTTGGGATTAGTTTGCACTACCCCTTGTATGTGGCACTCAGCTGGAACACATCAAGCTACAGTTTTTCTTTTGAAAAAGMGGTAGCATTCTTTGGCTCTTGGCAAGAAGAAAACCAAGGTAATTTTAAACATTTAGAAAAAGAGAAGTAATCTCAGTATACTTTAAAATCCAAGGAAATGCAGGTATGATAAATATATAAACAATATTTTCAGGGTAGGTGCTGCCCATAGTTCAAGACTAAGTGGAAATATGTAAAATACAGTAGAAATTAAGTTTCTTTACTCTCAACTCTTCATCGCTGTTTTCTATCCCAGCCTCTGTCATCAGGTCAGCAACATGCTTCTCAAGGTCATCAATGCGCTCGCCCATTTCTTCCAGTAAAAAGTTAAAGATAACTTATTTATAAACAAGAATAATGTAATTTAATAGTTTTTTTCTTCTGTGAGAGTAACAAGAAGCTTTCTTCCAGATGTCTCAGCCTCTTTCTTACGTTTAAGGCAAGATGAAGCATGCACAAAGTTGTATTGTTACAAGACAATCCCACTTTCTCTTGCAACAGAGAAGCATTCAAGTTCTAAATATTTTCAAATACCTTTCTGCATGACCATGAGTCAACTGGAGTATTTTCTGTGTAAGGGAAGGTTTTCTTTTCAAGGGACTATTTTAGGTGATACCATACAGTCAACSTACACAATCAGAATATGAGTGTTGCTAAAACATTATTCTTCTCTTTATGCTAAACCAGCCGCTTCCTGAAAGGCCGAGTTTCAGAAAAAATGGAAAATGTAATAAATTCCGTTTCAGGAAGCAGAGATAGTTTCTGTAAATACATCTAATAAGCAAGCTCAGAGCCCCTCTCAGGTCTTAATTTCTCTTTTTAAGGGCTCACCTTCCCATGCTCAGGAGGCTAACCGTTGTTTTTAAACCAACAACGTGGGGCGATATACTGATTTAAGTGGCATTTTTGAAGATGGTTGCTTTTTTAACGTACCTTCAGAATCTTTACACATAATTTGTTGCTTATTTTACTTGAAAGCAAGAATCGCCGCGCTGGGAGTTGATACTGTTTTTAGTAAAACCTAGGATTTCCTTCCTTTAGGATTTCCTTCTTAGKAAAGGGAAAAATAAACGGGCTTGGGGGGGCAATTCACTTGTCTTTACATCATAGGTGTTTAACAACGTCAATCGTTACAGCTAAATTCGACGCTGAGGACAGAAGCGCACCGCGCTGCTGAAAAGCAAAGCCCCTCCCCACATCAGGGCGCAGGGGGGCACCGGGCCCGGCGCAGCGGGGGAGCCGCAGCCGGAGGAGCCCGGACCCCCTCCCGCGGCGCCAGGAACCCGGCTTCGGAAGAGGATATTTCTCAGCGTTATCTTTTCAGTCAGAGCTTGAAAATTCTCCTGCAGCTGATGCAGCAGATTTTCCGCCTGGRGGGGGAAAAACACGAGAGAGAACGCGGAAAGCAGGAGCCGCGGGCGGCGGCGCAGGGGGGGCAGCTGCGGGCCAGCGAGCCGGCGGCCAGGCCGCCTCCTCCCGCGCCCCTCCGCCGCCTTTCCGCCCCCCTCCGCCCGGCCGTACGGCCTGGGGACCCGCCGGCGAGGCGGGCCGGCTGCCGCCGCCCCGGTGCCMGCCCAGGCGGAGCCCCGCAGCAGGGATGCCCCCAAACCCGGCACCCGCTCCCCGCCACCCCCCTCCCCGCCGGAGGCAGCCCCGCGCTCACCAGCTGCGAGAGGTCCCCGGCGCCCGGCGGGTCGGCGGCCGCCATCGCCTCCGGCCCCCAGCCGCGGACCGGCGCCCGCCCGCCTCCCTCCCTCCCTCCCTCCTCCCCCGGGCGCGGCGGGGCGGGCAGGTGAGCGCYCCGCCCGCTCGCCCGGAGCCGCCGGCCCCGCACCGCCGGCGGGCGAGGCAGCGGGGCGGGCGGGGGAGGCTCCGCGGCGCGGTGCTCCGGAGGGGGKGGGTGGATCATTAAACGCCATCTAGCAGTGGTATTCCTTCACTTTCCAAAGCAACCGTCATCTGCGGGGCAGTTAAGTAGATAAGGATGTTGAGGTTTGATCTTCAGAGGTCTTATGATTTCATAGGACAAAACTGATAAATTAAATGATGAAAAATGCTTGTCTACCAACAGGCCCGAGTTTTGGGTTTGTTCTTTTTTTTAAGGTTTGTTTCCTTTTCCCCATGTAATTAGTTTTGTAATATGGAGTGGTAAAAATACCGTGCTTATTGAAGTTCCTTGYACCAGAATGTCCAAACAGACAAGACCGAAGGCATCAGCAAGAATTGGGTGGTGCCTCTTGCAGTCGTGCTAGCATGTAGGTCATCCCTGTAGTTTTCTGCTTTGTAGCATAAAAAGCTCCTGTTGCATCTATTGCAGAGGTGTCTTGTGTACGCAGATGTCCTGGGTGCTGTAACTGTTGCCTGATGTAAATGAACAGGTTTTCAATTTGCTGTGCCTATATGGTTAGGAGAATATCACTGCTGGGCAATAGCTTTCCCTAGTCTGTTACTTTATAGATACGCCAAACACTAACAGTGCCTTCATCCATAACGCGTTTATCTCTCAAATGTTGGAAAGATTATCTCTTGTAAGCCTACCACTTAGAATCTTTCTTAATAAAGTTAATTGTTTTCCTTCTTGTCCTTCCCCACCTCGTTTAGGAAGGTGTGTTAATCTCTGTGGTGAGATTCTGGCATCAAAGCAAACCTCCACATTGCTGCCTGCTTCCTGTAATCGTGGCTTCTCCTCTGCACATCCTTATCTTCCCACTTTTGCAGGCTCTCCTCTTTGCCTTTCTCATTGTAGAAAGAAAAATCAAGCAAGTTTTGCAGAGCTTGAGTGCTCTCGCAGTGTTACTGCTCTAGAAAGCTTCTTGAACAATAATATGCATATAGATATGCCTTGCATTTGTACATAGCCACCAGCTGCAACCACATAGCTTTTTCGTTCTGTTGCATAAATAATAAAAAACAATTGTTACTTACCTGTTTATTCGTTGCTAATAAATCTCCTTTCCCTTAGGGCTAGATAGTAGAGCTGTACTATTTTTGCATTTTTACTCCTGATAACAGCCATAGTCTTCCTCGTTTTCCCTCCTGCCAGAACAGCTACATCAGCTTCCCTCTTAGGCAGCGGTGTTTTCCCCTGCAGGCTGCTGTGGCGGCTCTGTCTGCTTGTGTCCAGAACAAAGTATCTTGAACAAAGTCATAGAGTTCTATGTGCAGTGAAGAACTTGCAGGGGTAAAGAAACAGCGGGAAATGGGGAGGAACAAACATTATACAGGCAATGAGCTTGCAAGAATTGCACTAAATCTTTGTAGCGCTGCATTTTAGCAATAGCTAGGTTAGAATGCAACTGAAAACAAGCATGACTTGGTGAAGGCTTTTTGTAACTAGCTCCTCTTATTTGCGAGGCAGATCTGTGGGGTTAGAACAAAAAACCATAGTATCCACGGCACAGCAATGGAGGAAGGGCAATTAAAGTGTGAAGGAGACTGAAGGAAAAYGTTCCACCATGCATTTCCCCCTCCAAAGGTCTGGTTCTTTTACTTTGTGGCCTCCACATGTAATGCGAATGGCCCTCCTAGTTCAACTCGAGCTGAATTAGGCCAATAGTCCACAACTGGGTTTATGGAGTAAAAATGGAAGTGTCTGTAAAGCCAAAAATGGTTGTGGAAAAGTTCCAAACTTCAGAAAACCTAAGAATAGAAGAGACAAACAGCAAGACCAAAAAGACTTTGCTTAACAATGAATTTATTTTAGATAGAACTGGCACTCTTGGCTTTGCTCTGCTGTCGTCTTTCTCTCCCTCCTCAGAGGGCTTAGTTTTTCAGAGTTGAGCTGTTACATATGTTTCCAGGGTCTGAAATCTGGGAATGTAAGATGACCCATATTTTAAAAGCAGTAATCCATGTTAGGCGTGCATCCATGGGCTAAGGGAAGCTGAGCAAAAATCTTTTTGTTTGTTGTTGGTTTCAAAAGCAGAGGTTTAGCTGAGAATCAGTAAACAAACAGTGGTACCGGTGCTTATAAGAGTATTTACTGCAGTAAGTAAAGAATACTTCATTTACTAAAAGGGTACCAAGAAGTTCATGTTGGCAATGAATACAAAAACAGGTCTTGAGGGGGTTAGAGGTAGGAACAAAAGAGAGGATTTGACAATATCAATTCATTTTCCATGCCAAAATATGCTCCATGTTACTTTCTTTCAGTAAAAAGCTTAGACTTCAGTCACTTGCAATTTAAATATGTCCTTTTGGTATGAAACACATGAAGTAAAAATAAAAAATAGGGTGACCTAGAGGCTGGGGAGCCATCTGCTTCCACCCTATTTCAGAATCGCAGGCCTGTGCTGTGAACTCTTCACATTGTGCTTTTATGCTGAAATGGTATCCGAGGCATGTTTCTCTTGCTCTTTCCTAGGGAAATTCCAGTYCCTCCAATGCTGGAAGGAGAAGTCAGGGTAGCAGGATAGGAAATAAAAGTATGTTTAAACATGTATAGTCCTCAGTTCCAAGTTCAATACCACTACTATACAATGCCATGCTGTAAAAGCCTGTGGTGTGGAGCGATATAGGAATTGTTTTGTAGAAATGCATTACTCTTGTTGTTTGGATGTTACATAAAGTCCCTTCCCTCTCCTCTTTGCTGACAAATGAGATTTTATACACCAGGGGTCAGGAATCCTCCGGTCACGTACCCTGAGCATGTCTGGCTCTGGGCCGCTTTGGAATGGAGGTGAGGACAGAGAGAGGGCATCTCGGAAAAAAGCCTAATATTACATCTGCGGTAAGAAAGAAAACAGGAAATTTAGTCTTTGAAGGAGACAAGAAGGCAAGTATTTTGGGGCCACCAYGGCAGCTTGTCTGGCTGTAGATCAGAAGGCAGGATGCAAATCACACTGCAARTTTTTGGGTTTTGCTTTTTGTTTCTTCCTGGCAGAGGCACGGTAAATTGTAAGAGTTTTCTCTGAAGAGAAAAGGGCTAGGTACAAGCTAGTTCTTGCACCACAGTCACGGTATTTCTGCTACCAAATTGGAGGGTTGGGTCTTTGAGTCATGCTGTGCTTGGTCTTCCCCTCTCTCTCAGGATGCTTCTCTTGCGTCACTTTGCAATCGTTGTTTAGAGGGACACAAACAGAAGAAGCGTCTGGCTTTGCTAGGTCATCAGCTTTCATATGCTGAAATCCTCAATGGTGCTGATGTTTCCTGCAAGTGAACTATTAACATTTACCTGTTTCTCTTGACTCAGCATAGTGTACTTCACGGAAAGCTTGTTCCACTGGAAAACTTACTGGTGAAGACATCACTTTTCTTTCATCTGGTAACACCAGTAGAAGTAACAAGTGGCTGTTAYTTAAAAGCATGGAAAGATGTGGTGAGTGAAATGCAAATGCTTCAGGCATGGGGRAAAGGCATTCGGTTCAATGGTGTCTGACAGCTGTAGTGCTTCTTTGAAAGACAAGTCATTTGAGGTGAATATTAAAAGCTTGGGTGTTTGCRCATGGTTCAAATTTCAGGCTCTGTATCTTTGAAGAGAAAAGGGTAATTCCAGTGGCCAGGGAACCTGATCCCTGATGGAGGTGCTCTGCCTTCAGTGAAAGTGTTGCTTTTGGGGACTGCTGCTCACAAATCCCCTTATTGTGAAACTTGTTCAGTCAGCCCCTTTCCGCAAGTTTCTCCAGAACGAAAACTGACAGGGTTAAGGATATTCTTGATCAGAAGTTTCTTGTGTGTACTATGGGCGTCATGTATCGCTACGTAGCTKTAACAGAAAACAGGGTATAGTTTTCCCTATAAGTGTTCCGCATCGGGGGTAAAYGTAGGGGCAGCAGAAAGGCCGCTGCAGATGCTTTGACTACAGAGACTGGCGTGGTGGCATCCTTTGGCTCYGTGAAGAGTTGTCTGTAATTCGTGGCTGTCTGAAATCGCCCGTCTAGCTCCTGTTGACTGAATTATTATGTGGCAATCCAGAAATCTCTATCTATGTTTCCCAGGCATGGCTGGTAAGAGATGTGACCTCTCCTGCAGCTTTCTGCTCCAGCCTTGTTCCTATTGTCTTTGGACAATGAGGGTGGAGGAGCAGTCATCGAGCAGTTCCCCTCCTGAAAGGCTGCAGGAGGGAGCTGGAGGTGTTTGCTCTGAGTGGAAAAGGGAGCGGGGTCTGTTTCTCCAGCCTCGTGGCCCACTCGTGGCRTGCCTGACGCTGGATCTGGAGGCTGCGTTCAAATCACCCCGCCGTCTTGCTCCTTACGCTGGGCGTCATATGTGCACGGTGGAGCTTTGTTAAGGGAAACGCAGCGTGTAACAGGTAAGGCTCTGCCAGCCTCCGCTCTGAGGGCGAGACGAGGCAGCCTCTGTAGCACAAGGACGGTGATCCGACCCCACGTGTTCAGGTCCCACAGCTTCGTGTGGCTCTCTTCCAGGTACCTCATGGTCCGGAGCAGAATGTGTGTTTTGTACACAGAGATTAAATGTGGCATGTGTGCGGGTGTGTGACGGAAAGAGTATTTTTCTACAAAATGTGATGAAAGAGTCCGTGCTGAAGAGGCTGGAAGCTGGGCAAAGGAGGGAATGGTTCACTTGAAGACGCACGTTTTGCTTTTCCAGAAGCTGTAAAGAACCATGGCTAAAGTTCYCTGTGAGCAAACTGCAGCTATGTTCATGCTTCCTTGCAGCTTCAGAGATAATTTATCCCAGAGAAGACAATGGAGTGTTTTCCTGGTACAGGCAGCTTAAATTCACCTTGAATTAGTGGAAAGCACTTACTACGGYTGCAGAAAATGTGGGTGGATTTGGGCAAATATGGGGAATAACACTGGGGAACATCAGGTGTAAGATAAACAATATGTGCTCTAACAGCAAGGTTTGCATCAGTGAGCAATGACAGTAATATAAAAACCCAAGGGTGTGGAAATCTGATTCTTTAGTTATTTTTGTTGGGAGAAAAAGCTTGCGCTTCCTTGTCTGAAACAAAGATCCTTTGCAAATGTGCTTTTAAGACTGAAACCTTCACTGACAGTGGCCTACTTGCTTCACTTGCTTGCTTCTGCAAGACATTTGTGGCAGAGAGGGGGTTCCTACCAGTATGACAGGTATTTTATGCAGCTTGGCTGCTGTAGGAGGCCCTCCCACCCCTAATCTGTTTAGTGCTTCACGTGGCGTTTGCCAGCAGGAGTCTTGTGGGTGCGTATTCCAAGCGTGCCTGGAAAAAGGCGTCTGAAATGACAAGAACGTAGATGGACCGGAGGGTGCCAAGGGACGTTGCCAGTGTAGGCTGGCCCAAGTGCCACCTGGGCAGAAGAGCACTGGAGGCTTGGCCCTGCGTAGCCAGGGGAAGGGGGGCAGCGGCATGGCCTCATGGTGCAACGGCAGCACATCTGACTCCAGAAGGTTCTGTGGTYGAGTCATGCTGGGGTTGGGGGTTCCCCCCCAGGGGCCCCCCAAAGCTGCTCCCACTTTTGGTGCTGGCTGAGGGGCTCAGAGGACATGTAAGGATGTTCAGCTTCTCTTGGGGAAAAATGTTGTATTATTCAAAAAGGACCTATAACTGCAGCTTCTTGGGGTTTCAGAAAAATCAGACTGCAACTTTTGTGTCTGYCTCATCTATATTATTGTCTTGGACTCAATTGTTACTCACGCAATAAAGTTGTTTTTTGTATTTTTTCCCCCCCTGCTGCAATCTTTGCTCCTGGTATGGGCAKCGTAAATTTGTTTTGTTCTGTCCTTATGTGTAGAAGATGTTCTTATGTGTGCCACAGATGCTGAGCTTATCTCAACAGAAGCAAACCAGGAGTGTGCTACAATGCGTAAATGCYACCAGAAGCATTTTGTCCTTGTCCTGGCACAGAGAAAGAAAAAATAGTTTGGGTGCTGTAATGCTGCTCACTCCAGGTCACATGGTGGTATTTTGAATCAAGCCGAGGCTGTAGTTTCTCCTTCATTTTTCTTTTCTCTGCTTCCAAGMCACTCCACAGCTTCATCAAGAGGGAGAGAAAATGTGTCAGAGAAGGCTAGGGATAGTTCTGGTGAGACAAGACGCTGCACTTGCACCCTCACTCATTCTTCAGAGAAAAAGCCAGTTTAAGGATTTCCCAAATTGCATTTCACTCCCTGTGCTGGGTCTGCCTGGGATGGAGTTAACTTYCTCCATAGCAGCCCGCATGGTGCTGTGTTTGATTTGTGACCAAGACAGTGTTGATAGCGCAGCAGTGTTTTAGCTATTGCTGAACAGTGCTTGCACAGCATCAAGGCCGCCTCTGTTTCTCGCTCTGCCCCYCCAGCAAATAGGCTGGGGGTGGGCAAGAGGGTGAGAGGGGAAACAGCCGGGACAGCTGACCCCAACGGACCAAAGGGACATGCCGGACCGGACCGTGTGACATCACGCTCAGCAATAAAAACAGGCTGGGGGGGGAGGGGGGTAGTTTCTTCCAGTCGCKGTTGCTTGGAGACTGGCTGGGCATCGGTCTGCTGGTGGGAGGTGGTGAGTGATTGCCTTTGAATCACTTATTTTTGTTCTTTTTCCTCACTTATTAAACTGACTTTATCTCAACCCGTGAGTTGTTTTTTTCTCGGTTTCACCCTTCTGATTCTCTCCCTCATCCTGCTGGGGGGGAGCGAGCGAGTGACTTGGTGRGGGCTTCGCTGCGGACTAGGGTCAACCACTACACTCCCTCTTTCCCATCTCACTCCCCAGTACCAGCAGCTTCTTGCTGAATGCGATGATCCTGTAATTAGTAAGTATTCTGCCCTGGGGAGCGGTGAAGCGCAGGAAAGAGGGAGATGRTGCAGGGCTCTTTCTGTATCTTGGCAGGAAAGGTCCAACAAAAATGGCTTAATAAAATAGCCTTTTTAATAAGACAGAATAAAAAGAGGAATATAGATAGCGAGTAAACCTTATGTCCCTTGCGATGCTGGGCACCCCGCATTGGTTCAGCACTGGATGGAGCCTGCATGGATTTTCCCACGGCATGCTGTGCAGATCCCGTCTGTGGAGACGTTCCTTGTTTCTGGTCCTTCGAGCCAATATATATTTTCTTACGAGAAAACAACTCCTAAACGTTGTTGASGTGAGGACTCCTGGCGCAGGCAGGTGGTGCAGCGGGTGGTGCGGAGCGGGAGCTGCCCGCAGGCTCCTCTGCTGCAACCAGGCGGCTGAGGTGGCCCCGCGGCCACGGGACACGCGCAACAGCGTACCAAGAGCATGTGGGGAAGAARCGGTTGTAGTCAGCTGGCCCTGTGTGACAGAAGAACAGGCTGTGGGTTAAGCAGTCCCCRTTCAACTTCTTGCCTGTGTGATACGTTGTTGGTTGTTTATTTCTCCACCCGCCTGAACTTTGCCCCTTGTTTCAAAGCTGTAATGGTTTGAAGAAGGGTTCGTGTACCTCTGCCAGCTGTCAGGTTGATTCCTGCTTCTCTGGCATGTTTGGTTTGGGGCTTTTTSTTTATTTGTCTGTGGAGATGGAGCAGTGCAAGTACAGAGAGGAGTCTAATCACCTCAGCCTGCACGGTCCTGGTTCCTGCTCCCTGGTGCAGAGCACGCCACTGCTGCCCRGAGATGGGCTTGTAGGCTTGTCAGAGGTCCTCCTTGGAAGTGGAGAGGGAGTTCCTTTGCATGCTGGTGGGTGCTCCACCCGTGCTTATATTCMCTGCTCTGTTTACAAAGACCAGCGCAGCAGGAGAAAGAAAAAGTGGTGAAGATGTGCAATAAAACAGTGTCTCCTGTTAAAGCTAGCTTGATTCTGTYCACCAGTTGCAAAAACAGGGGCTCATCAGTGTTTGAAGGGGCCAGGAGGTAGCTTCTGCCACCAGTTGCAGTGGGGTTGCTTTAGAAAATCAAAAGTGGAGAGAAGAGGACAGMTGATTTAGTGATAATACATCTTGGTAGGAATGGCCAATTCCAAGGTACTTAAGACCCATTTACTTGTTTTATGAACAGTACAGTGAATATTTCTTTTTAATCTCACCATGACTATAGTTGTAGAATGAGATGTAATATGATAATTGAAGGGAATTGGCTACCATGGGAATTCACATAATCCTTATGACAACATTTATTGTGCAATGTGTTCAAGGAGTGACTTAGAGCTTATCTGCACTGTGTCTTTAGCCTACGTCTTGCAGAGAATTCCTACGCTTGCTTCAGTGCAACAGCATTTCTCTAATGTAGAATATAAAATAATTTTAATACTCATCTTCCAAAATCAATTGACAGAACAACAGGCTGGTTAGATGACTTGCAGCAATCTGCTACTTTTGCTACTGCAGTAACTACAAGTGAAGCACCGACAGCCCCCCTCTTCCTCTAAAAAAACTGCAGAGAAGTAGCTAATGCTTCAGTCTTGAAACTGGTCCAACTTGGGTGGTTGATTCCTGTGTGCTGTTGGCCCTAGTGTCCTTCTGCCAGGAATATGGCTACAMGGAGCCGATTGTAGAAACGAGGCTCTGCTTACTCTTCTAATTTGGTGGACCTATTTGCAAAACAAAACCTTATATAGTAATTTTTACTGCCTCTAACAATGTTAAAATCCTTTTGAAAACATCCCATGTCTGTTCACCATTTTCAGCTTGCTTAAACTGTATACAGAGATACTATAGGAACATTTCTTAATAGGTATAATTGCTATCAGATTTCTTAATCTGGAATAAACCAAAGTTCTTGTTATGATTGGAGGTTTAGGGACTACGCTGTCACCAAAATGTTAACTGCTACGAGCTAGTTTGTAACTAGGTGGCTAGAGCTGCTCACATACTCAATTTCAATTCTCTTACAGCAGTTGTCATAAAAAGATCAATATTAGTCTTCAAAGACCGGTGTGAAACATACTGCCTGCTTCTGTTTTCTGAACTGGTAATGCAAATTAAGATTTTTTTTGTTTGTTTGTTTTCTAAAGGGGTAATTTTGCCAGTCCGAGTGGAAAAATAAATGCACCTGTTCTTTTTCTCCTCACTCAAAAACAGAGGATTGCTGTCTGGCAGTAAAGCAGTACTGTTTCTATGGTAGGCTCTGTTTTTACACCAAGGAAGCGGTCCTTTGAGCTCCCTCTCAGTTACTAACTACCAGACAAAGAAAACTAGCTTGATGTAAAGCCTCACAAGGCTGAGCATCCTCATCTGGCTGCACTCAGACCTGCAGGTTGCGGAACTTTTCCTTGATGAGGCAAGACTCTCTTCAGTCACCTGTTATCTCCCAAGCTTTAGATAAATTTTCTCCAGGGGACTCTCCTGCTGGAGTCTTGCTGTGCCCATTGTGGTTGGATATTCTGTGTGCTGGGCCRTATGTTACGCTGGAGTCAGCGAGCACCTTAGGACGGCACCGCTGCCAAAGCAAGCTGCCCCTGGCTGCTTGGAATATTCTGAGACCTGGTGCTGGCAGAAGCTTTTGTGCAGCTGCTCTGCCTGAGGAATTCAAGCCAACCTGTCATTCCCCCCCCCCCCCCCCGCTGTCTGGCATCACTAGTCAGTTTAGCTTACATCAATGGATTAAGTCCTAAACAGCTAGTGACCAAAACTGAACTACATTCACACAACAACATGCTGTAATTCTGCATTTTTACCCTTACGGTTTCAAGTACGGGTAAACAACCAAAGCTAAGGCCGTTGCCTATCTCCAGCTGAGTACTTTAGAATCTTAACATTGTATGAAATTTGTTACCACATAGACTTAAAAGTGTCCTCGAATTATTCTGGAAGCTAACCTAGAGAACTGGTATCAGCCTGGGCAGTTTCTTCTATGTAGGTAACCGTTACTGCAAAATATCTATTTTCTCAAGATAATTTCTCAATGTTTTCTTAAAACACTTAAATGCTTGTATTTACATGAACAAAAGCTGGCTTCCTGATCTGGGCTACTCTTATTTTCAGCCTGAGGCTTGTTTAGACCTTGTGCTTAAGGAAAAATAATGTGGCAAGGGCTCCCAAGAAAAGTTTGGAAAGAAGTGGGCATAACTGCATGATTATAACAATGCACAAGTGATATATGGAATATAAGCCATTAAATAATAAAATGTGTTTTAAATTATGCAGATTACAACTAATTTGATTGTTATACTCTCTCTGAATGAGTCACATGCTCTGAAATCAAGAACTTCAGGCTCCTCATCCAAAAATCATAATTAAAGACTTCCAGTGTGTATTTTTAAGTTTGACAATCAAACTTTCAGCTCTGTGGAATGAAGTAGAGCTTTGGYCGAGTAGCAGAGCTACTACTTCCCTGTAGGAAAGGTGAGTCCTGATGTTATCACTGGTCAGCTCATCTACGTAGGAGAGTGTTTTGGATGTTTGTGTGATGGTACCCCAAAAATGGTCTTTGAAAAATACACTCTGCAGTAATGCACAGGTTCGTGTGCTGTGTGTACRCTGCAAAAACTTGCCAGGTGGCAGAAATGGATGCAGTTGAGTAAGGTGCTGCTATGCAATAAGTAAACAAAAGGCTTCAGAAGCCCTGAAACAAACGTTTCTTTCTATTTTTAATTCAGCTCCTTTCCATTCAAGACTCRCAACAAACATTTTCAGTTGCTGATATACGACACAAAATAATACACCATTCAGTTGCAGGAAAACCCGYCTCATTCCTCACGTGTTGGATGAGCAGCAGGAGCACCTACAAGGGAAGGAGGCAACGTGCCTATGAAAGTATTACGGGGAGCCCAAGGAACAGGCTTCGAAGGGAGTTGTGCAGCCACTTGTAAGGTTAAATGGATGAACCGGCCCTTTTACTGTCGCTAAAGTTCGCCACCACCTCAAGCAGCCGTTTGAGGATACAGCGTCCGTGCCACCCACCTCCCCGCAGCATCTGCGTGGGGCACTGGTCCTTCTCTGCGGGCCCCGCGCAAGCAGCCGCGAAGGCCTGCTGATGGCTTCGGGTGGGAGATGCACCTTTTCCCTCCCCCTGCCCCCTTTTACCACCACCACCGCGGGAAAACCCCCCTCTCCCTCCTCGGGAAGATGTGTCGATGGCAGTCGTGGTGGGTATAGCTCAGGAGCGATTGCAATTTTGAGGGACACTGAAATAATGCAATTTTCACGAAGCGTGACGCAGTTTCTCGTAACTCTTCAGGAAAAGGATGAAGCCAGAGGCGGGGCAGCAAGCTCCGGGACAGCGCTAAGGACACCGAGCGCGGAGGGGCSGGTCCGCAGGTACGCCCGGCGCCGCCTCTTTTCCGGGGGAGCCGAGCACCCTCCGCCCTCCTGGGGCGAACGGGCCAACTTGCCGCAGCCGGCTCGCGTTCCCTCTGCGTGCCCGGGGAGCCGCACCCGTGCGGCGGCCAGGCAGTGATGCCGCAGGTAGCGGCGGCGAGGCCGGTAACGCCCGCGGGCAGCCTCCCCGGTGACACGGCGCCGGCAGCGCCTGGGCCTCGCGGCTCGGCAAAGCAACGGGCCGGCTCCGCGGCCGCGCTCGCCGCCGCCTCCCCCGCCGGAGGGGCCGCCGCCGCCTCCTCCTCCGCCTCCCGCCCCGCCGGCTGCCGCGGGGCCGCGCGCGCGCTGGTACCCGGCGGCCCCGCGCGCGCGGGAC
>JASVER010000127.1:1423259-1539508 GCA_030449065.1 Oceanodroma leucorhoa | reverse complement strand
GACAGACATACAGAGAGGCAGGCGCGCGTGTTCGCGTGGCTCCGGATGAGCGGGGCGCGGCGGGGAGGGGAGCGGGCGGGTGAGGGAGGCCCCCTCGGAGAAGCGACCGGGCGGGCGGGGTGCCCTCCCTGCCCCCCGCACCTCAGCCTGGCGCCCCCGGCCGTTGGCGGGAGGTCTCCTCAGCGAGGGCGGCTGCCGCCCCCGCGCCGTGCCAGGGCCGGGGTTCCCCCGCTGGGGGAGCCCGGGTGAGGGCGGGAGCGTTGGGCCGGCGGAGCGGAGGCGGCCCCCGGCCCGCCTGTGSCAGGGCGGTGGTCTAGGCTCGGCGGCGGCGGAGCCAGGCTGACGTCCCGTCCCTTTCACCACCAGGTGCCGGCCCCGCGGGAGAGGGCGCAGTCACGGTGCCGCATCCCGCCCGGGCGCCGGTGCGCGGCTAAAGCCGACCCCCGCCGGAGAACCGCAGCGGCAGGCGATCCCTCAGCGTGACCGCCCCGGGGGCAGCCTCCCCGCCTCCCCCCGTCATGGAGGCGGGTGGCTTGGAGTGGCTGCTGGTCCCAATGCACCAGCTGGTGTCCTGGGGTGCGGCGGGGGCCATGGTGTTCGGCGGCGTGGTGCCCTACATTCCCCAGTACCGAGACATCCGACGGACGCAGAACGCAGAGGGCTTCTCCACCTACGTCTGCCTGGTGTTACTGGTCGCAAACATTTTGCGGATACTTTTTTGGTAAGTTGGTTTTGTGTGTGTGTGTGTCTGCCCAGTTCTAAAGGTTCTTACTTGCTAGTTGTAAAGCTTTGATTTGGAATATTTGAGGAGATAGTGTGTTTTACATACTTTTTCCTCTCTCTTGAATATCAAAATACTGTCTTTCCCTAAGTGGGTGAATCTGCATTGAGTAAAATGAAGTGGGTTCAGGTGCACTGGCTGTTACCCTTGCACCTGATCTGATTATTCGTGCTCTGATGTTCCAAGATGAAAGTTTTTAACTTGTTGGTACAGAAAAGAGGTTTATTCTAAGTCAGATCTTTTCTCTTGCTGACTATATTTCACATTTCCCTTGCCCCTCTAGCTCCATTCTCAGAGTGAAGGCCCCAGTCCCGCACACTTATTCTAGCATCTAGTAATTGGGACACTTGCCATATGTTTTTGCATTTTCCCGGGATGCCAGCTGGCTTCAGAGGGGGTTCACTTCTAAAGCTCCATGCACAACTACAGATGAAAATATTCATTCTTTGATAAGCAGGCAAAAGGTGGGCTATTGTTCAAAGCAAATTCTTTTTTTCAACACCACCTTCAATATTTAAAAACAAGTTTATTTTTGTATGTAGGTCTTGTGCTGCTGGACAAAGAAAATGTTACTAGGGCATGATTTCCATGAATTAATTTTAACTTGTATTCCTCATTACTTCTTATAATATAGATGCTACAACACTGGGAACGTACTTGAGAAACCAAAGGTGAAATAGTCTGGGAAATTACTGCAACTAAGAACAGTTATTCTAAGAATATTTTGACTACAAAATACTGCTTTGTAGTCCACAAAGAGCTAATAGGTAACAGGCTACATCCTTTTGTTGGTTTCCGGTTTCTTTTTAAAGCTCCTCTGACTCTTTAAGAATAAGGAGCTTCCTGGATTCTTCTACAGCAAAATGCAGCATGTAAGTGCTGTGCTGGAGTGGAGAAAATAGGGGACCCTCTCTTGGGGCCACCACTGGCAGTCAAACTGAAGAGTCATCACTAGATCAGAGCTACTTGTTGCATTGGACCTATGCTTTCCTCCGGAGAAGTGTATGGAGCAGCTGTTGGAGAAAGCAGAGAGCAGAAGGGAAGCAGAGGAACTGGCAGGGGGAGGAGAAGTGAAAAGCCCGAGTTGACAGTTTGAGAAATAGAAATTGTCTCACTTTTTGTTTCACTGGAGGTAGTTGAAATATACAAATGATTTGCACCTGAATGGAGGTGCTGGCAGTTTCTAGGTAACCCATGGGAGTGCATCTGTTAAATGAGACTTGGACTATGGAAGAACTGAAAGATCTTTAATCTGAATTGATTTTTAAGTATATCTAGTTAAGAGATGTGCAAAAGAATAACTACTACGAGTGATGAAAAGTTTTAATTTATGTCAATGTTGAAAGATTTGTCAACACTTCAAAAGAGAGAGAATGCAGTTATATTGATATGTAATTTTTTTACTGTGAGTATTTAATAATAGTATCACTTCCTGACACACACTAGCTCTGTGTAGGCTCCGGTCATCTTGGAGGTCAGTGATGGCACAGAGTGGCTTCACACAGCCCGTGCATAGGTGTGTCTGGCTACAGGGGGACCGTAAGGCATGCTGCTGGCTTGTGGTACGGCCACTTTTATGGGGAAATGTTGCAGGCATGAGCCTGCAGAAACCTTTCCTTCTGTACTTAGAATGAATTGCCTCTTTTAGTTATGTTGRAAGTTCTATTGAACTAAAAGACAGAAAAGAAGACTTGCCTAACGATAATTCAGTGTTCCCTGAGAGGGAATATTTTGCTTCTCTACTTATAAAAATTAGGCATCCCTGGTAGTTCATTATGAACACCAGCAAGTCATGAAAGCAGCATTGAGGGTGGATATTATCCTTGGGCATATGGATGATTAAAGGAGGACAGCAGAGCAAGAGCCTCTGATTTCTGTGAACATGTTTAAAATGCACCCATAGAACAGCTTGGCAATTCAGTTTTGCATTAGTTGTTTAATGTCATGTATTAGTTGGGACACAGCACTCTAGATAATTTGAAATAAACAGCAGAATTATTTTAATTGTGTATGTAATATTCATTGGAGGAAATGAGGAGGTTTTTGTTTATTTTGTTTTAAATTTATTAAATAATTGGATCCATTCTTGTGCCGGAACAGAACTGTTCCTACAAGTAATTTTGTTTTGTGTATAATTTTTCCCCAATCTGACTTTCAAAGTATCAGTTGATAAGATTACTCCTCCTTCCCTTTAGCAAACCAGTCTAGACCTTAGTCCAAGTCTGCCTTCTGAAAACTTATACTGACATATAGCTGCTGTTTTCAATTGTTTTTAGTTTCTCTTCATTTCCCCTGGTTATTAAGCGTATGACTTGTGCCAGGTTCATCCCTCCTGACTTCCCCTCCACCCTGATCCAAAAAGAAGTACTTAAAGTGGTAGACCCTAAAAACTTTCAAGTTCTAATAGTGTTGCTTTTCAGGCCTTAATTATTTCTTAGGATGGCTCATGTTTGGTTTCAGTTTGGGTTTTGTTCGGTTTGTTTGTTTGTTTTTTAACTTCAAAGACATTTCTGTAATTGGTTTCTGTTGTTACTTCTAGATTTTCCCTGAATTTCATATATTCTTGATTTTGAGGTTCACACAGTGGAATGTTATGTGTTTCAGATGCATGGGCCACAGGAACAGACAGTTCCTGCCTTTTGTGCTGTATTTCCTCCGTATTTTCACTCTTGAGTGGTGCTGGTCTTTCTGTACCTCACTCATAACAGACCCAGTCCCACTTTTCCCCTATGGCTCTACTATGCTTTGTTCACCTCAGCTGTGGGGGCGATTCCCTCATTTCCTATCTGTGACTTGGCAGATGCCACATGTTCCTAGAACTGTACTTCGTTACCTTAGAGGTGGGTTGTTTTGTTTTGTTTTAATTTGGGGAGGGGGGGTGAGAGTAACATCTGGTTTTGCAGTGGATGAAGTTTGACCTTTTGTCTTCCCTCCAAATAGAGTATTTACTTGCTAATCTTCTTGGCATGTTTTATGTGTCAATAGAGTTGCAGCTGGTGTATTGCACTGTGACAGTAGCCAATGAACAAAGTACTGCTGAGATCAAGGATAACAATCCTGTTTCCAGTTACCTGTTTTCACAATTTATCTTCCTCCAATTAGACTCTCTCCAATGGTAAGTCAGTCAAGAGGGCTCAGTGCAATGCCGCTCCTCCTTGTCTTCCTCCCACCTGATCCCTTAGTTTCAGGGTGTGCTCAGAACTTCTGTTTGCTAGTGTTGACAGTAACACATTCTCCATTAAGTAATTTTTCATGCTTCTCTGTTTCACAGTGTCTCAAAATGTCATCTTTAAAGAGACATTTCTGCTTTAACTTACGTGTGTTTGCCCTTGCTGTGTTCCAACAATGAGTTATATGCCAGAACTTTGTGGAAAAGCAATGGGTGAGGACTGGTCTGCAAGAATGAAAACTGCATATGGATAGCAGTGGGCATGATTCCACTTCGCTTTATGTATGCACACATGGCTTTTGTTTAGGAAAAAGAAAGTAGAAGTTTGACCGTGCAAATTTGTGGTTCAGTGTGTTGACTGTATGTGAAGTCTTTGACCCTTTTAAAGAAGATTCTGGAAAAAAAAATTTTTTGAGAAGTAGATGGTCTGTGCTCACAGCATCACACAATGGGGTCTCCGTTTACCAGTGTGAGAAGTAGATTTTGTGCTGTGACTAGACTTGATATCAAGTTAGCTTTATTTTTAATAATAATCTATTGTTATAATTTTATATAATGCTTCAAAGCAGCGCTTATTTTGGGGTGCCAGTGTAGCTGCTGGTCACGATATATGACTGGTATCAGCTGCTCCTTTGTTCTAGTCTTCTGCCCTTGTCAGTGCTGCTTCTCCTGTCTGTCTTCTCCAGACCCCATAGGTCATTGTTTCTTGCTCTCCAGTCAGTTCAACTTCCGGACTGGTCAGCCTGGAGAAGGTCTGCGCTGTGGGTGAAGAGGAAGAGGCAGTGCAAAACTCAATGTCTTTTTAATTCTGGTACATATGAAGATGTATGGCATGCTCCAAAAAACCTGATATCAATTTTTTCCCCTCTGCATTTTTAATAAAACACTTCATTGCCATTTTTGTTAGCTAGTATTTTACTGTACTTGCTAGAGTTAGCTCTGATTTCTTGTTCAAGACTGGTTGTTAAAATATCCAAGGGATACCTTGAGTCTTACTGATGCTTGAGCTTTGAAGTGGTTAATCAGCTGGTTAAGCTGTCCTAGGCTGTTTTGAAGTTGTGGGCTGGCTTCAGAGTGCACCGCGGCACTTGAGCTCAGTTGTGACCGAGATGGACATATCTTCTTGGTTCCTGTGGCCTGCAGTCTGCCAGCTTTGCATTGTCATGATGAAGAACAGGAACAAGAAGGCGAGAGTTGTGTAATCAGTTGGGGGTGGAGGATGCAGGAAAACTTACTTGTGAGTTCTCCCTCTCTTTCCCCTCTCTCTCTCCCCCTTTTCTTTTTTTAAAACGGAGCTTATGGTGGGATAAATTATGGTTTCTTTTAATATTAAATTCAGAATAAATAGCTAGAGGAAAGGGAACTGCAGATTTCTTGGAAGTCAGCAGTAGGCATTTTTATTTGTATCCTGAGTCAGTTCAGCCAAAAGTAATTATGCTCCCTGCCATTCCCAGAGTTTTTTGGACTTTTTTTTCTGTTTTGCAGTCCATAAAATGTTTTATGTAGTAGTAAATATGGTTTGTGTGTTTTCCAGGAAGACAATATTCTTTCCAAAAGTTTTGAGATGCGGTTCTGTGGGCCACTGGCCTAAACCTCATACAGCAAYACCACTGAAATCCAAACAACAGAAAATAAAACAGTCCAATTTTGCAGTTGTTCTTACAAAATAGTTGCCTTAAGACAAACTATGTAAACAAGTTCTGACAGTCAGGGAAAAGATGAAAACTGTGGAGTGTGTTATTTTTGAGCAAAGGTAACCCTCTACCCATTCCACATCAGTTCACCTGAAACAAAGCGAGTTCTGAAAACTCTAATGTCAGTAGAACCGGGACCTCTCTGTGCCGGAGTCAGTGGAATAAGCTCCCTGTTATGAGTAGAGGTTTACCGAGACAACTGTGTAGCTGGAGGTAATTTATAGGAAAATGTTGGACTTGCTGTGTCTGGGGTAGATTCCTACATACTTATTTTGCTGGAACACCTACAGTGCTACTTGTGGATCAGGTCCTTTCTGCCAGGTGTTGCTTTGGCTTCAGATAGCGGGCCAGTGGTGTCTGTTTGTAGGACTTCCTGTGGGAAGGACAAACTTTTGCTTTTAAGACTTCTGTTACTAAAATGAATCTTGCCAGCTTTTACCATGTGGGGAAGGTGGGATGATGCTATAAACCAAGCTGACAGAATGACTACAACTTTGAAAGATTGCGTTACATATGGCCTGCTGGTGGAATCTTGCTCAGATATTGAGAGCAAAAGTGTTATGCAATTCCTCCTCCTTCTTATAAATGTGAGAGAGCAAGGATAAAATGCACTGCTCTTTTGTACAAAAAGTAAAGGTAAAGTAGGATTTTGTATGTCCAAGTGAGAAGCTTGTTTCGGGTGCTCCATAAAGTCCTGGAAGTTTGTGTTAAGGAGAAACTCTCATATCAAGAGATCCTGTTGTAAAACTCGTTTGTTTCTTGTTCTTCCTGCTGACTGAATTCTACCATTGTATGGGGCTGTCTTTCAGGACAGCCACCRTGCTGCTACACCGGGCTATCTGTCACGGCCCGGGTGGTGTGTGCAGTATCCCGCATGCTTTCCATCTTGCCTGTTAGAATCTGTAACTTCCCAAAGAGCTGGACAAATCAGCCCAGAGCTGTGAGGCCTGTGGTAACTTTGGTGGTTCCCACTCTTGCGGTGAGCGGAGCTGCCTGTGTGAGCTGGGGGGGTGCCGTGTTAGGCCTGCCCGTGTACGGGCAGAGGGCGGGCGAGACGGGGACAGAGACAGCAGGTGGGAGCTGAAATGGTGTCCAGGGGTGTAGGAGGGAACAGTGTGGTCAGGGCGAGGGTGATCTGGTTGCACCAACAGTAGTCAGTTTCTTTTCAGAGATGTCTTAGGAAAGGAGATAAGCAAACCTTTTGTGTTTGGTATAGTTTGGTCTTTGTCTGCACAATCGGCATTTGCTGTTTTGAGTAGGCCCGGGACTGGAATAGCAGGATTATTGCAACAGGATTGAGTCATACTGATGGAATCACCTAGTTTTCTCCATGACTAGTTGGTCTCTGCTCTGGCTTGAATGTTCACTTCTCTTGTCTTCATCACCCTGAACATGCATTAATAGTTTTAAGGCTGTTGAGATGCTAATAAAATGTAAGCCCCTCCCCCCCCTTTATCTGCACATTTGACTAGTACAGAAAAAAAAGAGTTCTTTTGTTTTTACAGTATTAAGTAAACAGTGAAAAACTCTTTGTCTCTTTGTAGCCTGACATAGGAAGTCTGAGTTCCCTGAATACTGCAAATGTCACAGTTGTTCACTTTGTCACGTAACACTGTACTTGTGGGGTGAAAACGCAGGATGATGATGGTGACCCCCTCATCCTCAGGACTCAAAGTTGTTCTTTTCTGCAAGCCCGTTCTAGTATCCTGAGGCTCTTCATCTTTCTCTCATAATCTACTTTAATGTTTCTCCCCTCCCGGCTCCTGCTTTGGCAAAGATAGGAATCACCTCTGCAAGGCAGAAAGTAAACAGAACATGGAACAGCATGCTATCCCTGCAGGGCTTGCATCTTGCAGTGCTCCTGGCTCAAGCTGGCAGGCCCTAATATCAATGCGAAGTAGAGTAAGCAGCCTGGAGTGGTGTTTGTTTCCATGATCCTGAGCAAAATCAGTGTTCTGGTTTTACTTTTAAAGCTTCAGGAACCCAACAGTGGTCCTTGACACTGGTATTGCCTTTGGTCGTCTTGTCATGGTAGTGTGACRTAGGCCATGTCCTCTTTGCTCTGCCTGTTGATCTCCGTGGCAGCTGTTTGATTTCCTGTAGATGTGACCTAGCTTAGAGGGTTGTGTTGCCCGTGAGACTCAGTTTGGGGATTGGTGTTTGGGGAGATGTATTTCACCTGAGTATGTTTTGCCTTTGGCTGGAGGGTTGTAAAAAAAAAAATCTACAAGTGTTGTGCATTGTTTCAAGTCCCTATAAGAATTTTTAAATTTCCAGTTTACCTCTCGTGTGTGTTGTGAGTTTTGTTTTACTTTTTTTCCACTTTTTTAAGGGGTAGAGGATCTGCAGCAATACTACTAGTCTCATTTGCAGTAAGGCTGTGGTGATGGCAAATTGTTATGATCAGGTAGCAGGTGGCCAGGCTTATGTGAGTTTGTAGTGGGTGGATGTTTATACTGCAAGCAATACTTTTGTGAGGTACCCATTACTGAATGGCCAATAATCTCATCAGCAGGGAGAAGCTAACCTTGCAGCGACCTGTGCTGGATTTACCATAATAGCTTCTAGCTTATTGTGCTGCTAGCTCAGCCCCTCTTAAATGCATTACTATATTTTTACATGCAAATGCATTTGTAATTGGAGATGGTTTTTCTAAGCCTGATGTAAACAGTCTTAACTGCTCTGTAATTCTAAGTAAATCTTTCCCATTGTCTTTTTTCTCATTCCCTGAATAAGAGACAAATATAACAGCAGTGAATTCCAGTAGTTCAGGGGAACTTGGCCACAGTCAGCAACTGCAGGCTGAATGAATGAGCTTTGRGATCGTGGGCATGGGGCATAGGCTGGGCCAGACTTTTGTTCTTCTCCCCTGCATTTTTTCCTAGTGCAGTGAAAGCCTTATCCAGAGTAAGCACTCTGCCTGTGAGTACATGCATAAGTTGTGTTCTTTATTTCCTTCCTCATAGCATCCTCCAAATTTGTTGTGATAATGGCTCTTGTGTGGCCTACCGCAAATCCATCAACGCTAGAAAGAAGGAGGGGACTAAGGTACACGCAGCTGCTATTCTTCCAGTTGCTGCTGGTGATGTCTTTGGCAGTGGTGTGGAGGCTCAAGGCCTTGTCATACTTTTCCTTAGCTGTATGCCATTAGGCAGGAAATACTTGGCCATTTTCGTTGGTGTGGGCTGCTTGGCCGTTCTGCACAGGAAGATTTCCAAGGAAGCTAGTCAAGGACTTTCCAGTCTCTCTTCTGTTCCTTATTAGTTGATTCATAACAAAAAAAATATCTCTGTGGTGAAATGGCTGTAGTGGAAATGCAGCGTTGTGTGAGAGAACCTGATGGTGAACCTAGTTCGTTTTTACTAACACAGAGCTCTGCTATGAAAGTAGCCCAAGCATAAGAAATTATATTTTGCCAGGGTGCTATAAAACAGGAACTGTCAAGAAGAGGGCAGTGGTGGTCATGCCAGTGAGTCTGAGGTCTCCAGCAGCATGATGTGCTCAGAGGATGGCCTTAGTAACTGTGCTGTGAGGGAATTTAGAAAGCCTGTGTGGCTCATGGTGCAGGCTAAAGGAGTTGGGGAGCATAGCAATGTGTTTTCACCAAATCCCTTCCTCAGCGTCTCTGTCTTTGAGGCATAAAACCTGGCAGAACTGAGCACAGAGAAGCAGCTCACTGTGATGTGCGTGCGTGCAGCCTTCCTACTGTAAATCTGATGTACTTTGAGGGCTGCATATGAAAAGCTTCCACTCTTTACCCCTAATGCACTTACTGAGAGTGTCTGGTGGGGATTGCTGAGCTTTCATCAAGTAATGCAGGAAGAGGAGCTTGCAGCATCACTGGTCTTCTCWGTGGCAGAACCTTGTGCAGTCACATAAGAGTAAGCTCTTCAGTCAAGATTGGCCACAATCCGAGTTCACCTCGCTGTGTTACATCACCAAGCATCATCTGTGAGCAAGCAGAAATTAAATTGTGGGAAGTGGGGAGGGCCGGAGAGGACAAATTATGTATGTTTGGTTCCCACATCTTTTGGACTTCCTCACTTCCCCCAACCTTGGTCCAAATTAGACACAAATTGATGAATTGATTGGTGTGTTCTACAGACCTGGTCTTTCCACTCGGATGTCTAGAGGCAGACAAGGCAGACAAAGCATAATACTTCCCCTCCCTGTAATTTATAATAAAAAATTGTATTAAACCTAACAAGCTAATAGCTGTGGGCATTTATTTCTTTATAGAGCAAGTGCTATTGTTTTTGTGACTTCACCTTAAAAATGAAAAATTGAGAGAGGTAAGTTTTGCACAGAAGTTCTTGTGAAATCTACAGAGTGTGTAAGCGGAGAGGACACATAACTGGTAGTAATGCTGCATAACTCTCTGGTCTCTATGTACTGCCTTGACCACTCAATGAATCTGCTKCTCCTTTCAAAATAATAGGTTTGCTGTTGGCTTTGGAAACAAAGACTTAAGCTTCTGGTTTCCGAATTTCTGGGATCATTCCASAGGGATGTTGTAATAAGGTTCTCAGATACTCCTGCAAGAGGATTGTGACTCTGAGCTACTGTACATGTACATCTACATTTGGCTGGTGACTTTCTCTTCCTCAGCCTTTCATACCTGTTACTGTTAGGATTTCCTTTTTCAGGTGCTTAGATAGGATCAAAGAATGAAAGTAACTGAGTACAGCACTTGCTATCTTTGAGATGTGTTATATATTTTCTCTTCCTTTTTTTTAGGTTTGGAAGGCGTTTTGAATCCCCTCTTTTGTGGCAAAGCATTATCATGATCATTACTATGTTACTGATGCTGAAACTGTGCACTGAAGTACGCGTGTCCAACGAGCTAAACGTAAAACGCCGCTCTTTTGCAGGTTAGTGACAGGAACTGGCTTTTGCAGGATAAATCTTTTTGAAAGCATGGTGCGCTATATTTTGGACAAAAGTTTTGTCTGAATTGCAATCCAGTCTTCTTTCTTGATAATTTAGTGTAGCACTTCCTGAACTTCTTTTTTTGAAACTGCTTTTTTCCAGATAAATATGTAAAGCTGTAATTTTATTTCAGGTGGGTCTTGGTTCAGACTAGAAATCATAGTTCTCCTTAATATTATTTCACACCACGCCCTGAATATGGAGCTGGCTGTTATGCCATTGTACTAGTGTTKTCCCTCAAGCAGGGTTTGTTACCCGGTGTGCAATAAGCCAATCTCACACACRGCAGAGATATTTATTCCATGTCTGCGCAGAGATGGGTGCTAGGTGGTAACTCCACAAAGCTAGCACCCCTCAGTTAACACACGGTAAGCATTTTATACATTCCGAGCAACGGTTATCAGTACTTTTACATCTATGGTTAGTCATCCTTGCTTCTGTTGGTTCTTGCAATGCCCCRTCTTCACTTAAAGTCACAGTCTTTTCTTTTTACTGCGCATATTGAGTGGGGAAGGGGCTTTGTTGGGTAGGGGGCTTTCCTGCCCGGGGGTGGGTTTTTTAGGATAGTTCACCCGTAGTTCAAGTAGTTGTTTCTTTTTCTGTTCTCTTAGAGCTTATCTTGGTACTCCCTTATTTGGCTGACTTACCATGTTTCTTCCCCCAAGGCTATGCCCAGTTAACTCTCTACAGAGGTTGAATACGGTCTTTGTTTCATTCCTTGCATACTCCCTCATTTATCKCAGCAGAGCCTTCCTGGGAGTCACCATCCTTGGTGAATCTAACCCCTCAGATAAACAATGTCAGTATAACCTAAAAGCTAACTCAAACATCTGGATTTGATTAGACTACACTAGCCTGGATTTTGTTTTAAGATCTTGGTCAGGATAAGAAGTTATTTTCTTCAGCTGTACTTTCTATCAAGTTCTTAGGTATGATCATACACTATTACCTGAAATTGTATTTTGCAACTGCAAACATTTGCTTTTGTACATAATTTATTTTCTACTTACTGAGTTATTGGCTGTCAAAATATGACAGGAGGTGCTGTCATATCATAGTTGCAAAACTATSTCTTTTTGTATACCATTTCCTTGGGCTTTAGTGTGGGATTAGCTGGGATTTATGGGAATTTTCATGTATTTTTTTAATTCTGGTTATTTGTTAATTTTTAGGCATTGATAATTTCAGTTGGGGACAGAGTATTATTCTTTACTTAGTGAAAAGTTCAAGCTTTGTGGAAAGTCCCTGCTTTTTTTCCCAGATAAGAAATATGAGAGGGATAGTTTTTGTGTTTCTCTGTGTTGACTTTGACTTACAACATTTTATGTTACAGCTTATTACCAACAAGAACAGAATTAATACTGTCAGCTTTTTGTCAGTTGTTTTGCCAATATGGATGTATAATTTATTCTCTCCATCTGTTCTCTTCCCTCACTCTCTAATAATTGAGGGTCTGATCCACTTCCAGATATCACAGCCATCATTAAAAGACAGCAGCTACTGGCTGTGCAGTAGGGTAACTTACCTAATAGCTAAGGAAGCTACTTCCATTCCTGCTCATTGTGGAGTGTAGTGTGAAACTGTTCAGGTAAGTGAATTCATGTGGAAGAGGAGCTGCACGCAGGCTCCCAAACACAAGCTGCTGTGTTCAGGGCTGCTAAGGGTKGTTAGTCTGGCAGGATGAATGACTTAAAAACTACTTTCAGTCAGATTTTGCAGCAGTTAAAATCCAGGAAGCATTTGGGAGGGACATGTATGCTTTCTCCCTCCTTTGCTCTCTGTGCTAACATTTTGTGAAGTGGCAGAAAGGTTCCTCTGTTTGCCCTTTCTGGGGGGAAGTTATCCTCATGCACGTTTACACACACGCTCTTGCAGRCTCCTTTGGTAACCTTTGGACAAAAAGAGAAGCTATTCAGTTTAGCATATAGCCCTCTTTAAACAGCTCTCCCTGAAAGACATGCAGTCTCCTAAAGGATRATCAGTCTTTCCCTTACCAGGTAATGGAAACTCCTCAAGATTGCATTGTGTCATTTGATCCTTTTTCCCGAAACTCAGCTTGTCGTGTTCAATTAGCTAGAGAGACTGATTCTGTGTACTTGTGGACCTTAATTATTTGTTTTCATTGAAAGGCTTGCATCCTCCCACAAACTTTGAGAACAGTTACAATCTTTTTCTAACCTGTGACTGATTTTTAGTAAGGCCAACTATAATCTGATGGCTCAGAATAAACATACAAATGCATACAAAGCTCCTTTCAAGTGAGGCAGAAAGATAGGTTTGTATTTCAAGCACAGTATGAGTAGGAGTGAGATCCGTGTTTCTAATCCTACTCCTAATCTTTTAAGTTTTATGGTGATMGAGGCAAGTTGATAAATCTGTGTACTTACTTTCTTTCCTCCTGGCTTACTGGGGCAGTGAGAAGCTAGGTTTGAAGTCAGTGTTTTTGATTAACCTTGCAGAATCCTGAGGGGAAGGTGCACAATTTCTCTATGATAATATAATTAATTATTTCTCACATGGCTGGTCTTCAATTTAAACATTTTTATTCTTTAATTTCTATCCTCCCTCTGAATGTTTCTGCAAAATAATCCAAAATATTTAGAAAGTGAATAGAATATTTCAGTGGAAGAGAGTTTGCTGTTTTCTTGTATTACTATTAAATGCGGTATTTCCCCYCCAGTCATATTAGTATATGTTTTCCAGTGTGTTTTGAATTATGTGGGAGTTGCCTTTTTTTCTTTTGTTTTTATTATTCTCACAGATAAGGTCCCTTAAGTAATAACTAGTTCAGAAGGAATCTACTTAAAATTTCTCAAAGCATTAAGGAGCAGTCTCTCCTAATCCTGACAARCGTGTTCTGTATTCTGTAGCCTGTTTTCTGGTGTTACTGGGTTAAAATACATATCAGCAATATAGCAACAATAGCAATTCAGAACATAGACATAAATCCATTCAGTCGAAATGCTTGTACTCTTACTTATAGGGTAACTATCATAGCATGAAAAATACAGTCCCTCTGGACTCTTTCCAGTAACGTTTATTTCTTGTAGGCTCTATATAGAGAACTTATTAGGAAAACTCRAATAATCTTTTATTTTTTCTCTCAGTTACTTCTCAGTTATGGGATTCCTCCCCTCCCCCCCCCTTCCCTTTTAGTCTTGCAAAGTGAAATTAAGTTGAAAGTGGTGAAGCYCATCTTGTGCTGCTGCTGCCTTCTCTGACTTTTTGTTCTGGATACATAAACTTTATCCTTCAATTACATGTACTGATTGAAGACAGAGTAAGTCCTCTTTATATATCCAAYTGTTTTATTATTTTTTAAACTTGGACTGTATAGCCTGTTTTTAACTGTTCTGAATTGGAAAAAAAMCCACCCCAAAACAAGAAAACAAAAAACCCCGACTTTGTTTTAAAACCTCTGATGATAGGACAGTTTTCTCTCCTGCATATAAATACTTCGAAAGCTATGTGAAAGAGTCTTCAGATGAAATCAGAAGGCATGAACAATACCTCCTCATCTTTTATCCTTTATTTAACACCACTTTAATTGCATCTTGACTGCTTTAATGCAGATCTCCTGATACCATTGTTGTGGTAACAATAGCTCTCCTTATTCATTGCCCACTTTTAAATTGGTGTCTGTGCAGCGGTGTGTATGCTGTGTTGCTGGCTCAGTACAGAAAGGCTCAAGGTTCAGTGGTAGTTTCTTTTGTTACAGCTTTTTGTTCAAAGCRCGGTAGTATTTCTGGGGCATGATGGTGCTACCATGCTAGAGAGCTAAATATTGAAAAGCAAAATGTGTATGTGCCATGTCTTGACTCGAGAATCAAGAGGAGGCTGAAGCATGTGCTCACAGATGCAGACAGCTAAAAGCATCTGGTCACTCTTGAAAACGTTGGCAGGCCWGAGCAGTCTCTTCATATTCTTGGAGAGACAGACACTCTATGAAGAACCCTCTTTCTTTCCCCAAATAAGCYTTCCACCTCTCTCCAACAAAGATTAAATTTCAGTTATGCCCAAGGCATTGTGACAGATTTCGAGCACCCTGAATGTATGAACTATACTGAAAACCAGTGGACAGCGTTTGTTAGAAACAGGCTCTTAGATGTCTCTTATTATTATAGTACAGCCCAGGTTCCTTAAGTAGAACACGAGCTCTTTCTACATGAAGATGATTTCCTRTGGTCATTCATCCAGTTTTGTCTTCGTTCCAACTGCTGGTTGTCTTAACCGGCTTTATAACTTGTATCTTACTATAGCACTCTGATCCCTTGAAGAGCTTTGTTTTTGGCACTGGAAAGCATTCTTGTGTAATACATGGTTTTCAACTGGCAGAGGAAGGCTAGAGTGAAAAAATTTAGCATGCAGAGTGGTTGCAGATGGGGTCTACTCTGTCCTTGATATGATTGGCTTAAGCTCAGGCTTTTTGAAACTAATTTAGAATAGCATTTTCCACAGGAAGCAAGGCAACTATATTGTCTCAGCTGATCATATGTACATATCTACACACTCAAATGTTGCTGAGATAACAACCTGTTTTCTCTGATCATGAAAAGTATATAAAGTAAGAATTAAGCTGTCTGTTTCACTGTTTTTAAGTCTTCATTTTCTCCCCCTAGTTACATTGCTTTTGGGTTGTGCATTGAGACTGTTCTGGGATTTCCTACTGTTCGACCCTATCTTAACATCATGGGGTGGGAGCCTTATAGAAAGCATGGAGACTAAAATTTCTGGCATGTTTTGGCTATTATTTTCTTATAAGCAAAATGTACTAACTGACTAAACTGTGACTAAAAGACCCACTGTTGCATTTAATCATATAAGTCTATTTGTCTTTCCTTCCTTTTTTTTTTTTCTTTCCCTTCAACTGTTTTTTATGTAGCTGCAGATAGTAAGGATGAAGAACTCAAAGCACCTCCCAAGAGATCCTATCTGGGTATGTACTGTACAAACCCATTCTGCATGAAGTTGTCCTCATATTTCATGCTTTGCTACCATTTGTAACCATTTTTAGAAATGATTGCACGATCATTTCTATGGAGCATGTTTGCATTACCTTTTCTTGACGTACTAAAACCTGGTGCATGATTCTTTTTTTTTTAATTTTCCCCTCCCCACTTTTAACTTTCATAGAGGAAAAGATGCTTTCAGCTCTATTTCAGAAACCAGTTTTTTTGAAGACAGTTGAATTCACCGCCTTGTGTGTCTCAGTGATATCTTTCTTTTTTGTTCCCCAAGCTGGACAAGCAAAATATTACATGACACAGGGATCCATCGCTTCAGACTTGTATTCCTTCTCTTCCAGCTCTGACTCTGGAGGAAACTATGGAAAATACAGGAGTATCTTTCATCATTGTTCAGAATGCTAGATAAGAAATTTCCCACAACACTTGATGTTCAAGTGAAATGCCTGCATCCTTGTGAAATTTTCTGGCTTGTTCCTCTCCTTCATTAGAGCTGCCTCAAAATTGTTATTTGGAAATTAGTGAGCTTCCAATCTTCAGTTTCAGAGTTGGAATCTATGTTCTTTAATTTGCCTAAGGAAGAGGAAATATTAGGTGCAAACCAGCTTTGCAGTATTTTCAACTCTTAGTAGTTTGGAAAGACAGTTTTAGTCAAGTCACGTTAATTTTGTTTTAAATTAGTTGGGGTATTGCATTAAGGAAGTTATACCAACTAGAGACAYAGAAGTTCCCCAAGGTCAACTTTTAGACCGATTTTAAAGGAGCTGATTCAGAATTGCACATTGATACTAGTTATACTTGAGTTAATAAGGCATCAAACAAAAAAATACAAGGTAAAGAACAATACTACTGGTGCAAAAGGAGAGTCTCTACTTCTGTATTTGTCAACACGCACAGTTAATTAAACTGGAGTTAGCTCTGAGAAACACTACCAAAGAGTAATATTAACCTGAGTGCTTTCTTGAAGCCATAAGACCATCCCTGCTAAGGTTAAATAGACTCTCTTTTAATGATCCATCTTCTGGATCTCCCCTTTCAGATTTACGGGCAAAATGCAYGCTTTGGGAAATATACCTTCCTTTGGTCTGATGCCAGTATTTTGCAAAGCACCTTTTCCTTTTGCATTTTCAAACCATTTTTTTCTGGACTTGGTACCAAACTATTTTGGTTTTCTGTTTGTCTTTAATTCTAGTTTGTAGTCGTTCTCAGTGGCTTGCAACACTAACTAATGGAATGTAAACTTTAAGCAGCCCTGTCTTCCTTGTGCCTATATTCCTGCTGTCTTTTACTCGTATTCAGCAATGCTTTATTCACAGTGTCAGAGCTAGAAACAGCTGTCTGTGCTCCTAGTTATGACTGAGTGAATTATTTAAAAATGCTTCAAGTGATTAAAATTAAACAGAAATAAGTAACTTAATGTGACCTTTTACTCATTTCAGATTTTTTTTTCTTGTCTTTTTTTGGTTAAAAAGTCATTTGCTTGATAGTTTGATAGCTTAAAAAGTTGAGGTTTGTAGAGGAAAGCACCATACCTCTTAATCCAACTGATTTAAGTCTGAAACATTTGGTTAATAAATGTTACTTGAAGTTCGTTTTGGAATTGCTTAGCAAAATGGGATGAATCAAATTATCACTAAG
The DNA here is from genome assembly GCA_030449065.1 of Oceanodroma leucorhoa. NCBI lineage: Eukaryota > Metazoa > Chordata > Aves > Procellariiformes > Oceanodroma > Oceanodroma leucorhoa. The sequence goes on along the minus strand of JASVER010000127.1, from coordinate 1,522,333 downwards.
GAACAGGACAGTCTTACACTACTGCTCAGAARTTTAAAGACTGGGGTGGGCAAATCTGTTGAAATGTGATCATTCTTACTGGTGTAAACAAATTAGAAGTGTTTTGATGTTAGAAATGAGTTTAGAAATGTTGTGTATTGTATACATGCAGAGGTATGTCCTGGTGGTTTAAAGAGTGGGATGCATGGTACACTACGTCACAGTATAAATCATACTTCAATTCWCAGGGGGCTTAACTGAGCTGTGTCCTGCAGTGCTATATTTTGCTACAGCTCTGGGGAAGCTCACTTAGAGGTTAGGTAAGAGGAGTATTTGCCATACTTTCATGTGGCAGTGCATTGTCACAATGCCTTTTAATGAGTTTTGATTAAACTTTTGCCCAAGAAGAACAAATGGGCTTTTTCATTTCCCCTATTCATTTCAGTGGTGTAAAAAAATGTTATTCAATATGTATTTAGCTTCAGAAACCATTATATTACTTTCTTTTTCTGATTACATAGTAAACGCTCTGTATATTGCGTTTGTAGTTGAAGATTGACTATCCATAAACACTATTTTGCTGTAGAACCGTTGAACCGTTAATCTGAAAATGTACTTGTCTACCAATGAATTTCAGGTGAAATTGTTAGATAAATGCCGAGGCATTTGTTTGGTGCCTCTCTTTGAATAGGAACTGAGCTCCTGCTGTGCTCCCTGGGATTGCTTTCAGTGTATTTTATTGTCAGTAATCCAACAAACCACTTAATGCCACTGTTTTTTCACACGTTATCTAAAAAAGCCTTTATCTGGCACATGACTCTGAAAACTGACTTTCTAGCAGTCAGTGCTGAGGGAAGTTAGGGTGTGGGGGAAGGTTGCTGCAGTTTCACTGACCTAAGTAAAATAAATATAATTTACAGTATGGTGGGCCTCAGAGTGTAGGGTTTCCTGGTTTCATACAGAAATAAAATTATTCCCCTCTTCTAGGCAAAGGAAGGATTAAAAAGGATTGAGTAGCTCCAGTTCTGAAGGAATAATGCTTTATTCCCTTTTTTATTCCCTTTGTTTTCTAATGCAAGTATCTAGTTCTACCTAGTGCCTGCTAGCATTTGATGGCTACCGCTGAGGCTGAGCAAAGCTGCAGTTGAGCGATGTTTGTTTGTTTTCTTTGATGAGGTGTTTTAGAACAAATGTGGATAAATGTCTTAATCTGTTACACTAAAATACAAGTTTCCTATATATATATATTGAGCCCTGTGAATATTGGAGATTGTTAGGGCAGAAGTAACAAAATGCTAAACAAGGCATTGCTCCAAAGAGGCTGTATCTTTTGAAGTTGTTCAGAGTGGTCTCGTCGGTGTGGCAGGCAGGTCTCAAAATGAATGGGACTTGCTCGATTTTTTTCCAAGTAGATGTTTAAGCATTTTGAAGGACAATTCTGGTAGATCACAAGGGTTTTCCTTTTATGAAGTTGGTTTTAAAACTTGCCATATTACTGAACCCTGAACCTTGCTTTTAGCCCGAACAAAAAGTTATCCAAGTAACATTAAGTTTTAAAACAGTAGTAATAAAATGACAAACACTTAGATTCACCAAATACTTGTTGCAAAAATATTTAAAACTACTTTTTTTTTTTAGGAGAAAAAATGTAAAATGTCTGTGGAGTTAACTTMACAGAGTTAGTATCTGCATAATAATGAAGAGAAAATAGTAATGTGAATTAAGCAGGTGCAGTCATCTCCTACATGGTTTCCACTGGCAGTGTGCCAGCCTGGTAAATAACTCACACTTTCACCTCTTCTTTTGTCCGCACTCTTTACTTAATTCAGGGCATCAGCTGACCTGTGGTAAATTAAGTGTTGGCATACTCTAGAGYAGCACTTACATTTTACATGTACCATGAAGGATGTAAACTTTATTTAATCKGCTCTCTGGCTTCCTCTGTTCAGAGTGTTTGGTGTGTTTGGGTTCAGCAGGGGTCTCTGGCTTGCAAACGTGCAGGCGTGTGCTGTGATTTTCCGTGGGTGCTCTGCAAACATGCACAATGTGCTTCTCTGTCCAGGCCTCGACATCTTGAGCAGAACCGAAGACAGAGCAGAGACAGTTTCCCTCSGCTGGTTGTGGGCAGCACTCCGTTACACCATGCTCTCTAGTAGTTGAATTCCCTGTGCAGTTAAATACATAACAGAAGCACAGTTGTTGCTGGGATGCAGCTGCTACCACCTCTGTCAGTGCATAACTGCACATGGACGTGAAGGGGTTTAGATMCCTTCTCCCAAGGATTATATGTATCCTTGTTAGACTAATTTCARAGTGCTTTTGTTGATCTTTTGGAGAGGGTGTCTGGGAGAGGGGGGTTATAATGGTGTCTCGGTGTGAAACTAGGATGCCAAAARGATATTTTTTTGTTTGTTTTGTTTATTAATGGAGTTCTAGTTGTTGAGGAATTMGGTCTGCTTTGCCTGAGGAAATGGCACCCGGCTGCATCGGCACTTTGGTTRTAGTTCTGTGTGTGTTGGGAACAGTTACTTCCTCTTGTCTTTCTCTGCATCAATATTTAGACCTTTTCAGGAGACAAAAGAAAGTAAGAAATGGAGATTCTAAGGATGAAGCGGCAATTTTCAATTTGTTATAAGTAAATACTTAAGTTGAAAACTGTAGAATCTTTGGGGTTTTTTTAAAATACATTATTTTGGTTTCTTCTTAGTTGATGTTGCAGGTGAAACAAACAGAAGTCTGGAAAATAATTTGTCTATCCAGGTACGGGTCTGTGCTGGAGGTCTAAGCTACTATTCAGGTRTTTCAGAATAATTCAGTACAAATAGAACACTATTATTTTTTTTTTTTTTTTTAAAGGAACTTACAAATCTTTTGCATACTGAACGGATAACTTTTTTTTTTTTTAACTACAGATGCAGACAGAGGGAATAGTTTCATTAAAAAGGTTGTTCTTTTGTTTTCATGGGGGATTTATGTTTCCTGAATCATTGCAAAACCAATACTGAAATACTTTTCTTTCAGAAAACTTGAGAAAAATGGATTTGGGTCAGTCTGTTTTCTAGGGCCARTGTTACGTTTCTCAGTAGATAGTCYCTTTCAAGCTTCAAAGTTCCATTTAGTGCAAATCTTTCTTCAGCTCTTCAGGCTAATGGGCCTTGAATGAAAAGTCATACTGTGGCCTTTTCTGTCCTGTTGAAAAGTGTTGGAAGTTAATCAGTRGAAGGGCATACCTTTTTGCAGGCATATCTAGTATTATTCAGAAGTTATAAAAGGAAAGAATAAGTTTATCTACTTAAATCCTATATTCCAGAGAGACATTTTCCTTTTAGAAAAAACAGCTGGGAAGGGAGCAACTCAAATAATAATAGTTTATGATTGTTGAGGCCTCTGTGCAACTATGATCCCCCCTCTGGTAGTTTGCTCTTTTGTTAACATGACAGTCCCAGAACCACACACACGCACCCCCAACAGTGMGGTGGTGGGGTGAGCCCAGTATGTTTGCTGCATGCCTGTGTGCTTGTTACAGYGCGGAACATAGAGCTCTATGTGAAAGCATGTTCCTGACCACATTGCAATATTGGCTTTTCTTTTATTCCSTGATTTCCCCATGCCAGAGGCAACTGGGCCACGTGGCCGTGTGGGGGAGCAAGGAGGGGAGAGGGAGACTTACAGTAAATCTGTCCACAGACTTACAGGTGCTGTGGAGAGGGGTCCAGGTGGGCAGGTCTCTCTGGGAATGCGTGGCATGTAGGAGGTTTATACGTGAGAGACAAGTGGTGAGATGCATGAGAGTAAAGGTGATCACCAGCTGTTTCTTTTCATGGGAGAAATGGATAAACTCAGCAATAGAAGGGGGAGAGGCTGACGTTACCTGCATGAGTGATACATAAAGTATGAGGCAATAGCTTCCAAGTCTTAAGCTGATTTCAGATTTATTGCTCCATTCATGAACTACAGACATGTCAGTAGTTGTAGTGAAGCCACAGGGAATAACGCACCTGTCCCTGTGTTGTGGGCTTACCCTTGTAGGTGGCTAAGCCCCGCACAGCTGTTCGCTCACTTGGAAGGGTAAAAGTGAGAAAATTCATGGGTTGARATAAAGAGAGTTTATTAGGTAAAGCAAAAGCTGCGCATACAGTCAAAGCAGAACAAGGAATTCATTCACTACTTCCCATCGGCAGGAAAATGTTCRGCCATTTCCAAGAAACAGGGCTTCATCRTGGGTAACAGTTACTTGGGAAGACAAACTCCRTAACTCCAAACATCCCCCCTTCCTCCTCCTGAGCATGCTGCTTGCGCTCTTTGTGATCACCTGAACGTCTGCATAAAGGCCGTTTGTATAGACTGATTAAATACCAATATTGCACTGAGTAGTCAGTTTTTAGACATCCAGGAATTCTTGCCTCAAATGGTTTGTCTTGAGTTTACTCTTGGAGAAAGGTAAGGTGATGGAATGTGGCTTATAGCCAAAAAAAGGCTRTTCTTTCCAGAGACCAAGAAATGCCGAGGACTCGTGTCAGTCCTGCTTTCTGGTTTATTAGTATGTGTGATCTRTGTTACTGATCTATGTTAGCCTGTTACTTCATGCTAGCACATGGATCCTTCTTTTCAAGTTTCAGTCTTATACTGTTAGTCAGCACAGTTCATGCTGACTTCTTACGGGGTCTGAAACTGGAATGACATGTATCTGCCAGGTAAACAGCTCTTTTGACTGCTGACCTGCTGTTCTCTTTGTGTAGGTAGCATAATTCAGGGAGGAGRGGGGTCTTGTTTGGGTGGTAGCACTTAATCCTATTTCCAGAATTTTGGTTAGCACAGTGATGGTTGAACAGCTTCCTGCTGAATTCAGGCTTTGGATTGGAATTTACACATTTTAGCTTCTTTTAAAATGAGATTAAAATTGGTAGGCAGAGAGGTAACGTCCTTTAACAGACTACTTGGGGGAAAAAATGTTTTCAGCTGTGTAAGCTCTTGTGCAGGTCTGAAACAGAAGCAGTGAGCTTCAAGCTCCATTCAGTTTGGAAGCTAGTTTTCTCCAAGTTTAACTTGTTTATTTTATCAGTTAGACCAGTTAAGTGAGGAGAATAGTTGCCACCTGTCAGGTCATTGTCCCCTGTGGAATGGAAAATGGGATAAACACCCACCATGGAATGTGGATGGGTGAGTTGCAGTTCAGGAAATATTTTTAGCATGCAACAAAGTCAACAGTTCTAGAATATCTATAATTTTTGATAACCATTGATGAATTTTAGTTTCTAGGCTTGTCATTTGGCAACTTAGAAAAAAGTTTCTTCCCTGAGGCTTCCACTCAGAGATGGTGTCTTTGACAATGAAAACCTTATCTGGCCGGTAATGTTTCTCTCCTTTGAGTTTTGTATGTGGGAGTTGGTGTAGAGTGGTTGTTTCATATTAGCCACACATTTTCCACCAGGCCATTTGATACACTGAAATATTTTACATTTGGTGATAAGTGTTAATAGCATCCCTGGACTTTGAGGACTGTGTTGGAAGGGTCATTGTAAAAAGTTTTTTTTCAAAAGGCTTAAGAAACTGGAGCTGCCACCCACAACTTCTTTTGGTTCTTAAACTGAAACCTCCAAAGCCTTAAGGGTCGAAGGGATTATTCTTATCTCAAGCATAATGTGGGCAATAACGTTTTGCTTATATATTATTGTAGTGCACACAGTAACTTGTAGTCAAACTGGTTCATCATCATGGTTTAAAAATCTACCCATTGTTGATCTGAAAGGTCCAAAGTACCACTTGGTAAAGTGAAATGTCCTCTGTTTTTAAATTTTAACAGGTTGGCTTTGAACAGGAGACTGGACTAGATGTCCTGCAGAGGGCTCTTCCAATCCAAGCTGCTGTGGGATTGTAAATAAAATATTCTGCCAATGGTGTACTGTGAGACCACCACATGTAATGTGAAAATACAGTCCTTCTGTTCCTTTTACTCACATCTCCATTTCAGAGTAGGGTATATATTTTATTAGCTAATGAAGAATACTTCTACAATAATCAGAAATACACTATGTTCTTAATTTTGTCGGCTGTATTAGCTTTGTATGTTTTGCATCACACATGTTAATTCATTTGGCTCCTGTCATCAATCAAACAATATACATCTTCTCTATCCCTAGAACAGGGAGTAGAGAAGAAGGTGTTAACCTGTGTTTACTAGTGATCAGAGCAGGGAACTTGGAGGATGGTGTTAGGTTTTTGGGGCTACCACGTTTTAAAATTACTATTTAGCTCCCTTGAAGTTTTCGGCTTACAGCCAGTAGGGAAAAGAGCCAGCCAGAGACTTGTAAAATCTCTACTGAGTCAGAGTGGTTTCAGTAAGACGTTATTTGGTGGTATAGCAGTATGTTCAGACCTGAGTTATGGGCCTTTTAACCCCTTCTTTTGCACCAGCCTTCCTACTGCTTTTGAATGGCTTCAACACAAAAATGGAAGCAGGCCATTCTTTTTATTCTAATGCAGTTTACAGTGCTTGTATTTATAGCCAGGTGTGGCAATTGAAGGGCCCATGCCTATTCTGAAAGCCTACCAGCTACACGGAGAAGGAGCTGGGGGAAAGGTGGTTGGATGGGGATGGAGAGGCAGGGTGTGGATGCAGGCTAGGTGGAGTGAGCGAGGCTTGTACAGCRGGGAGGGCTTTCCTTTGCCACGTAGCCTGAAGTGCACGCTGCAGTGGTTGGGGGAGCAGGGAAGGAGGAATGCAGCTGTTGTTCTCTCAGCCTCTTTTTAGTTTAAAAAAAAAAAAAAAGTTGGGCAGGGAAAATAAAAAAAATTCCTTATCTGCTACCAGGAAATTCTAGCTTTATCTTAAATTAAAGGAAAACCGTGCTTTAACACTGGGAGAAGAGGGAGAGGTGGTAAAGGTGTGTCTCCAGCTTGGTCTGAGCAGTAATACCAAGAGGTATCACAGGAGGCAAGGCTCAGCGCTGTGTTTCCGCAGTGTGCTGCTCAGGGTTCTCGCTGGCTCTGWCGGCTGGTGCCCCTGCCCAGCAGGCCCTGCGAGGCCTCTCACCCAGCTGTTGTCTTGTGGAACGAAGACTACTTAGGCACGTTCTGTTGGAAGAACCGTGCGGCGGCAGAAATATTACTTCTGGCACAAGTACCGCTTCTAGTCGGTGAAGGTGTTGGGAAATAAACCTGGGAATAAAATGTGAATTTTGCTAGTGCTGCATGTATTTTAACTGGAGGAAGGGGAGCTCATAGCAACATCTAGCCACATGAGGGTGCTCTTGGGTTTCCAAATCTTGCCTGCTGAGCCACTCAACTGGAACCTGGGAGAGGAGTCTGATCTTGCTTGTAGGCCTGTGRTGGTAACTGTAGAAATAGTGAATAAACAGATTTTGAAAAAACCTTTTCCTTCGTGGTGGGAGCCAGAATAATCAGTTGCTGTAATAACATCAGTGATGAAACATCTAAATGTTCAAATACAATCGATTTGTCTGCCCATCTTGCAGATCAGGGAACATGTATGCAGCAAAGCTGCTGCTTCAGTTTGGTAGATGTGAAAAGCTTTTGTAGTTGTCTACTTCTTGAGCATGCCACATGCTGTTGTATACTTGGTCACGTCTAGATCCAAATGGTRAGATTTGTTCTTTAAACAAGATCACAGAATAATTTGGCTTGGAAGGGATCTCTGAAGTTATTTGGTACATTTCCCTGCTTGAAGCAGGTCCAATTAGATAAGGTTGTTCAGGTGAGTTGTGAGTATCTCCAAAGATGGAGATTCCACAACCTCTCTGRCACCTGTGCTAGTGTCTGACCATCCTCACGGTGTYAAAGTTTTYCTTCCATCTAATTGGAATTTCCRTTGTTGTAACCCATGYCTGTTTCCTTCTGTCCTGTCACCATGTGTGTTCAAGAAGACCCTGCCTCCATCTTCTCTACACTCTCCCCTTAGATAGCTGCAGGCAGCAAGAAGCCTTCGCTTCTTAAAGCTGAACAAACTTGGTTCTCTTAGCCTCTTCATGTACACATGTACCTCAGCCCTTTAATCAATCATCTTGGTGGCCCACCACTGGGCTCATTCCAGTAGCTCAGTGTCTGTCTTGTACTTGGGAGCTAAAAACTGAACACATTACTACAGGTACAGTCTTGCAGGTATCGAATAGGGAGGAATAAACACTTCCTTCCATCTGCTGGCCACACACTTGTTCAACTGAACAGCCCAGTAAATGATCGGCTGGCTGCCTTTGCCATGAGGACACACTGCTGACTCGTGCTCAAATTGTCTGCTGGGCTACCCTCCACTARTCTACAGGTCTGCTCTCTAGGGAGTCAGCCCCCTGTACCCATAGTGTGGTGTGGGGTTATTCTTTCCCAGCCGTGTCATAACCCTGAACTTCATGGTATTCCTGTCAGCCCGTATCTCCAGACTAAGATCCCTTTGAATAGCAGGGCTGTCCCTCAGTTTATCATGCACTTACCCTAATTTGGTATCATTTATGAACTTACCATCATCCAGGTCGTTAATAAAAGATGTTAAAGAGTGTTGGCTGTAGTATTGATACTTTGGGCTGCGTTGTAACTGGTCATAAATTGTGTGTTTTTYCTTTGAGAGGAAAAATTCTTTGAGCCTGATGATCCAGCCAATTTTCTACCGTTTTTATTGTCCACTTACCAGTTGATATTTTGCTAATAAAGATACTGTAGGAGATTGTCAACAGCCTTGTTAAAGGCACTGTAAACAATATCCACTGCTCTCCTCTTGTCCTTAGAGCCAGTCATCCCATAATAGAAGGCAGTCAGGTTGGTCAGGTGCAGTTTGCCCTTGGTAAATCCACRCTGGCTGTTCCTAGTCACCTTCTTGTCCTTCATGTGCTTTGAAATGRTTTCCACAAGGACTTCTTCCATAACCATCTCAGGGATGAGGTTAGGCTAGCTGGCCTGTAGTTCCCTGGATCCTCCTCCTTGAAGATAGGTGTGATTTTTTTTTTTTCTTTTCTTCCCCCACCCCCCAGTCATAGAGAACCTCTCCCAGTCACCATGACCTTTCAGAGATGATAGAGCAGCCTTGCAAAGCCATCAGCCTGCACCCACAACACCCTCAGGTGCTTTCCATCTGTGTCCCATGACTTGCGTAAATCCATCCATTTAGGTGCTCCCGAACTCATACCTTCCTGTTCYGTGGGTATTGCTTCACTCCCTCAACTTTGCTAGCAGGGCTCAGGAACTGTAGGGGGCAGACCTTACCAGCGGAAGCACATTAAAGCAGCATTAATGCAAGAAGGCAATAGGTAAGTTTAAAGTCATGKTGAGAATTAGTTGTTTGGCTTTCATTGTGATATCCTGCTTTGCTGCTGGTCTGATGTCTTTCAGTTTCTGTAAGCWAAACAGGTGAGAAGAGAAAGATTTTCTAGATGATGGCCAAGTTTCCAGTTTAGTGCAAAAGGTATCAGTAATGAAACATTTAAAGGGTAACTCAACTCCCCACAGACATCGAATAAACTTTCAAGCTGAGGTGGTTTTAGTTGTTAGTACAGATGCATTGATAACGCACTTTTTTCCCCCCTAAGTGGTTTGTAATACTGGATGACATGGTGTGTGCTTAAAGAAACGCTGTTGCCCAGTGCTGCCTGCTCAGGCATAATGAATTGTCTAGACAACTTGCTAGGGAAAAAAATTCTGGCTGCAGCACAGTTTTAGGCTCTTGTTATAGATCCTGGCATATCCACATTTTGTACATTTCATGTATTTTTAAAGAATGTTATCTTGGCATTTATGTAAGTGGTGCAGAATCAACAGTTCAACACGTGAACACATCATCAGAGTCAACATATCAAGAGTTATCTCCTGTACAGGAGATGGGGGCATAGCTTGCACTTAGTTTCTGCTGCTGACTCTTGTAAATGGACTCCATATGAAAGACAGGCATGCTGTCACTCTGGAAAGCTGCTCGTTTCATATGTTGAGGCCCTGCGGGCATCATTTGCTCAGGACTTTTGCTTCTGTTTACAGTTTGTCTTAGTCTGTTGGAAATGAGCCYACTGAGATAACCATACCCACTGCAGTATGTGGAGTGGGAGGAATGGACAATGAGGTGACCCAAAGYCTAATACTTAGAAGTGCTGAGCTGGGTGGCAGCTCTCACTTGGTCCCTATTAAAATGGTGTTACAAGGAGCCAGTGTGACACTAGGATGCCTGAGCTGACATAATATGCTCTGTGAACTATATGTGGAGGTGATGCTCAAGGTACAACCTGATTGTTGCACTCAGCCTCATTTATTTTTTCACTACATTTTGTGTCCTATATGTTCTATTAGCCTTTTTTTATTCGAAGTGCACTGGAAATATGAAGTTACTAGTTTCTACTAAGCTAGAAATAGGGGTTATATTTAATAAGTCTACATTTCTGAAGCTCTTATTTATAAATAATGACAYGTTAACAAGACTTTTCCTTATGCTGGATATTGAAAGGCACTTATCACTGAAGCATCAGTGCTTTGCCATTTTTATTGCTGTATCAAGGGAAAACAAAATAAAACCTTTTCTATTTAGACGCAAATGTCATGCTTTTAACCTGTAATGCACTACATTGACCATCCTTCACTGAAAACAATTAGGGATGGCTTTATTTTACTGAAAGATTCCCACCTTCCCCCCACTCCACACTACCACTTTGCAAGCAGTGATGCACCAACGRTACATTTATTGGAAAAGGCTTTTCAAGCCCAAGGTGGACGTTTCAAGTGAGAAAGAAGAAAGATCTTTGCTACACTCCAGTTAGCCAGTCTCCCTGGGCTGTTYGCTTTTGGGAGATGACACAAATCATTTCCCAGTTCGGAAGCAGGAAAACCAAGCAGTGGAACCTTGGTGCTCCGTATCTGTATCCCATGGGAGTGCTAAGCAAGGATGAATCAGGGCAGGGGGCTTAGGTGTTCCTGCTTTCCTGTATGTTCTTGATCCTGTGTTGCTGTCACAAAAAGGACGCATGCAATCGGCTCTGTTTTGCCCTTGTCCCCCATTTAGTTTGTGTCTGCCTCTGCCCCTGAAAGCTTTTAGCTTTGTAGAGACTGGAGCTGAAACAGTCCAGTTATACAGGCTATAAGCCAATATCCCGGCACTCACATGGGATATGAGAGACTGAGGTGGAGGTTCCTGCTTGCACAGATAACTCATAGCGTATCAGASTGAGCAAAGGCTCTGATGGCCCCCCAGAAAGCCAGGCTGCAGGCAGGAGAGAGGGGCCCCGGTGGGAGCCTGAAGCAAGGGTGCTAGCCCTTAGGCTATTTAGGTACTCAGGCTCCCTGTCTTTGAATGTCCATATCTGAAAGAGTGTGATTTCCTCCTGACTTGGAATGGAGGAACTACTGAAATCTCAGTGTTTCCCATAAAAGAAAAAAGCCTCCTGTCTGGTTCTACCCTTGACTCCCTGAGTCATCCACAGAAGCTGAAGGCAGGCCAGTCCTCTCCATTGACTGCAAAGGGCCTGAATCCCTAGCTCAGGCTGGTGGATTGGTCTCCAGATCTCTCAAGTCCGGTGAGAGGAATACTGCTCTCTGTGGTGTTGAGATCAGCACTACATCCTGGAAAACTTCCTCTGCCTTACTAAGTTTTACTTACTAATTTTCTTTTGCAACAGTAAGTTCACAGTTGCCTTTATTTATGTTTATTTTTTTGAGTCATTTTTTATGAACCTGCAGGACCAAGGCATGCTGAAGAACAAAAGGCAAACCAAACACCTCTCTGGTGTGAATGCCAAATTGTCACTTCTGATGTCTGGCAGTTAACAGGTACCCAACGAACGACTTAAAAATGCTGAAGAGAAGAAATCTGTTTTGAATTATTTGTYGGTTCTGCTCCTGTGTGTTGGGGAGATGGACATTGTTATGGAAAATGGCATAGACCTTGGTATTTTACAGCGGAGGCTGTTTGATGGGAATGCTGCAGTAGCCCAGACTTGGCCCATGTATAGAAGTTCATAACTAAACATTCCTGCTTTGTACTTTTGACAATATAAGAAATTTGTTTCTTYTGGACTTTGTGTTTTAAGTGTCCTTTCCCTGTGCCCATACTCTATCTCATCTTCACTGAGACATGATAGTCAACTTTTGAAGATAGGCAGTACATCATCTTCTCCCCCCTTCCCCCCCCCCCCCCCCCCAGATAGGCAGTACATCATCTTCTCCCCCCTTCCCCCCCCCCCCCCNGGCTTGATACTTTTTACTATTGCATGCACCCTAAATAGATTATTTCAGAAGCAGTGATTACATTACATATTGGGACGAATTATTTAGACATTTAGTGGTGTGACAGTGCAGAGTGTTCAGCAGTGCTGGCTTACAGCCACATTCCAGATCGCAGCCTGCTGGAGGGTTGTACTGTACATTGCGTCAAGGGAGAGACAGGATTAAGGTGGAAGGGTTTTTTTGCAAGCCGTATCAGTTCCTGAATTCACTTTCAGAGTCTTGTCCCCCAAACAGTTGTTCCTGCTTCAAGGCCCAAGCCGTCTCCCTTTGACTTCCAAAGACTCTAGTTCATTGAAGCTGTGATGAGGAAGTCTTATACTGTAAAAGAATTTTTCCCTCTTTCTTTGGGTGGTTGGATTTGGAGCTGYCTTTGCAAATCATGATTTAAATTATCAAGCAAGAAATACGGGAATAAAATAAATTATTTTGTATCTTTCATTTACTAAAGAAAGCTTGGTTCACATGGTGATGTATGTAGCAATATAGTCATTATGCTGAAGTAGGTTTTGTTGCAGATGAAGGAAATGTAATACCTATACATTTTAGTAATGGTACAGCATAATATGTGATACATTCAAATTACATTTTTTATCATGTTAAAAATACATTAAATGGTCATGTATTAGATTACTTTTACTTGTAACTTATATCAAGCTGTTTTGGTTGAAAATTGATTTCAAACAGAAATGTGGAATAACTTATTTAAATTGAAAAAATGTAAATAAACTGCAGTGTTTGTACTGAATGTCCATTTTGTGGAAACATGCTTTTTAAAAAGAACAAATAAAGCAGGTATTATTTTTAGATAGATTTTTAGTAACTAATTCATTTACTCGTTTTTTTTTTCTGGTATCTCATCCTTTTATACTCAAAGTCATTCGAAGACACAGAACAAAGAAAGTATTACTCAGSTCCCAATCAGTTTCTTATTGTTTGAACAAATGAGATATTTTTATTAAGCTAAACTGAAAAAGTAAAAAATTGTTCTTGCAGAAGCAGACAAAGCTTTCTAAGCTCTGTTTCCAGTGCATCAGCCATTAATTCTTTAGATTTAGTATTTGACTCGCTAAAGCTATGCAGTAGATGCTCAGTGATTTAAATTATATTAATAGATTGGGAAACATAGGCCTCATTAGAAGTGTGTGTGATCACATTGTAAATTTTAATTTTTTTTATTTTTCAGAGTAAATGTTTTTAACTTCAAAATTTCATTTTATCTTGTTACTGAAATAATTATATGCAGTCTCTAGCTACATGAAGAGATGACATAATACTGAGCGAGGTTGGGGAAGAAAGGATGTACCTTAGCTGTTCATGATAGGGTGCTTCCTGTATCCTCTCGAATCAACAGCAGAAAAAGTGTCATTTTTCAGTGAATCATGAATCTATGGTGAGGGTCAGGGTGTGCACAGTCTCCCTCCAGACACTCAGATTGCTAGTAATCAGCATGTTTCCCTCCTTGTGGAGGGAACTRTGCCACCACTATTCCTGAAGTTATGAATGTCTCCTTTCATATGCATTTATTATGTGCCCTACTTTCTCTTTGCTCTGCTCTGTGATCAGTATGCATTACATCCACTGCATCAGGATCCTATGTTCCCTCCCATGGGTAGGGGAAGAAATCCAAACCCCAGAATTCAGTTCTGGCAGATTTATTTTTACTTGCATTGTATATTTGAAAAAACGGGTCTTGTTCATCCTGGACAATTCCATGGAGACCTAGAAACTAGTGAAAGGAAGACAGATCCTGAGTATTTCAGGGAAACATTTTTTATTTTTAATAGCTGCTTAAAGCTGTCTTTTTTGCTATTACTCATTGCAACTCAAAAGCCTGATGAGAACTTGGGATATGCAACGGCTTAAATATTCAGAACATTGCTGTTTCTTTGCTTAAGGTATGTGAGTTTCAGTTTTTTCCCCATCAAAATCACAATCAATACTGGTGTTTCTAAAATACATAGACTGCTTTGATTTTTATACACACTTCAGGAGCCTTTGCAAGCTTGCTGCATTTTTTGTGTGTGCATAGTTCAACTTTAAAATGTGAAGTCTGTCTTTATATTTGTGGTAATAAAAATTTTGCCATCCTCTCCTGACTTTTTAGCAGGTTGCTTTGTAAATGTCACAAACTGTGCAGTTGTTGCTAGGTATATTTTTTTTCCCCTCCTTATCTCCAGTTTGTATAGCCTTTGGAAAGAAACGGTTGCTGGTCTTGAAATTCTGTGCTTCTTCTCGCCCCCGTTTTTTTGTCCATTTATACAAATCACCAAAAACTTGGAATGACTCCTTGCTTACGTTAAGGTTTTACACTGCTGCCCTTTCTTGTCTTTGCACCCCTTGGCATGTAAAAATCAGGAGCAGTTACTTCAGAAAATTTCTTCTGCCTCAAATTTTTTACTGTGTCTTCAGAGACGGTATTTACTCCCTCATGACTTTCTTCACCCTCTGTTGGGAGTAGGCTGTAGTAGAAGAACAAGTAACTGTGCACTCAGGGAATAGAGCAAACTTAATATCAAAACAGCTTAAAATAGTTTTACCCGCAAGTTCCTCATTAAATTTCTGTGTACAGTAGATGTCAAAGAACTGCTCAGTCTTTGAAGAGATTTACTATTTCTTTACAGAACAACACAGAAATTTAATAAGGAATTTGTGGATAGGACTGTTATTTGGCAGCTCATTGTTTATGGTTCACCTGYCATCATTCTCCCTGTCCCCTGCACTCCTGAGTATGGGATTTGTGAGGGACACAGCAACAGAGGGCAAATCTGTGCATCACTTAGCCAGGGAAAAAAGGACCATACTCTGTGGTGGCAAAGTCATCTCACTGGTGAACACTGTCTTCTGCCTGTTTTGGTGTGGAATGTTTTTGTTGTCCTTTTTAAAACTAACTATATTTGTAAAGGGGCRTAACAGCCAAAGTCTTTTGCCTCCAGCAGCAGCTGGGTGCCAGGATGTTTGGCAGCAATGCCAGCCTAAGATATTCCTGATCCTCTTCTTTCTTTTTTCCCCCCACTCATTCTTGCCCCCTCAGTTGTACTTACAGAACRGTTTGTGGGATTATGTTTTGAACCAAATAAGGGAACAGATCTGGCTTAAAATGCAGGCTTGTTTTTTTTTTTTTTGTAAAATCTTAAAAAAAGAAAAAAAAAAGAAAACGCCAYGACTTGTAGCTTCAGTGAGAAACGCTTCAGGGAGCTAAACAGTTGTCTTGCTGTCACTTGAGGGGAATGAGAGGGGCTTAAACTTCAGCTGGGAAATGTGAACAATTTCTGAATGCACACCTGTGTCACCACCAAACTTTTCATGACAGAGCAAATCTACTACCATTACCTTTCTTTCCAGATCTTGAAGATACGTTGACTATGAAGCATTAAACTGCAGACACAAGGTGTTTAGAAACTCTGTGGTATTCAGAAGTGCATCTTGCATAACAACCACTGCTCATGTCAAAGCAGGGATTTATCTGTGGTCAAACTAAACAGCTGGGAAGTTGAAGGGGAAATTCTGTTTCAGAGTAGCTCTGTCTGGCTTGGCTCCTCCAGTTACAAGTGCTGTAATCAGTAAGGCAGTCTGCAGGCACTCAAGTGAAACTCTGTACTGGTCTCCCTCCCTATAAATTCTTCCTGCTAATGCAATGAAGTAATTTGTGTGGAAATTCCTCCTGTTTGGTCACCGTATAGAGTAATTTAGATCTGTGCAGACTTGTTGTTGTAAATAGAGTGAGTTTTGGTTTAAAGGTTGTGAGAGACCACTGCAGGCATGTAGGTTCTGGAAAACCTACTGCTACCAGAAGTCCTTTTTTTTCTCTTTCCCTAGAAAGCCATATGGAGATTGAAATTATTCCCAGCTTCATCTACCTACATTTTTTTTTAAAAAGTGGATGAATTTCCACAGTCAACTTCACAAATGTCACTATGCTTAAATGATGTTTATGGTCGCAAATGAGAAATTATAAGTTGAGCTTTTTCTGCTACTACTGGCCAGAAATTTATGAATTGATTGTTGGGGGTGAGGGTTGTCATTGGTGAATGGTCACATCTTCACAAACACACACATAAATTATTTCAATGAATTTGTTTAATCAAAATTGTTCATCTGGAAAGGGCAGAATTTATGCTGAGAATAGATGCTTCCTGATCTGACTGGGTAATAGCCTCATGACAGGGTGCTCCCTTAGGACATGGAAAAACCTAGGCGGAAGGTCCTTAATTCAAATCAGAGACGTTAAAAATTTGAACGTATTTCCCAAATCCCATCTGTATGTTTGCCTCTCTCTTCATCCTCCCCCAGATTTTCCAAAGTCTTGCTTTTGTTCCAGCATAGAACAAAAATCCAGAAATACCAATTTCTTTTTTTCAAAACGGGATTCTTGTTCACCAGCCTACCCTATTATTCTTAACTACAATAGGTATTTGAAAGGAAGCCCTATGAAATGGAGTAGATTGTGCAGTCATTTTGAGATATTAGTGTCTTTGTAATGCAGTTCAGATAAYTAAAGAAAACATGTCTGACATTTTCGTGTGTGTAGCAGGGACAGGGCAGAGGAGAGAGGCAAGTGAAAAAAAGAGCAGAAAGCTTCCTGCAGTTTCCTACATGCTTGTGATGATTTTGAAGCATTAAACTATTGATACTAAAATGGGTCATTCTGAGGTTAACAGAGGCAATTGCCAAGAGATATTTAGCCGGCCAGATGACATTATTTTAGCAAAGGAGGCAGCTGCACAATGCATTATTCTGTTTGGATACTGAATTAGTAGGGCCAGGTTGGGGGCTAGAATTTGTCTTGGCTGGTGGTGGGTTACCTAGGAAACAGGGATTAAACTTCCCCCCAAAAAATCCTAAATGAGGAGAGGAGTTTATATTTTTAGGAAGAGTGTTTAGTTTTGTGTTGTATATATACTTACACATGCATGAATGTGTGCCTGACTTCAGTAGCTGAAAAAAAAAAATCGCGTAAATGGTTTCTTTTTGTGGTGTCTTCACAATAGATGAGATAGGATCTCAGGTATGTCAAGCTCAGAGAAGGCTGAAAAAGAGATCATTTATCTTTAGGCAAGTTACTGGCTATTCAGCATTTTCCTCCCAAGATCTGCAGTTCAAAAAGTGGGGTGAAGTATTACCTGACCGAGTTTCTGGGAGTAACTTGATGTGTTATACATGCAACCTGGCATTGTAATCCCTGGCATGGTGGTATCTGAGGCAGCCTGCATCTGGGCTAATGCGCAGCTTGGTTTTGTAATATTTAGAAGAACTTTAATTGCAGTCTTTGAATCAGAAGGAGTATAATAAGTGCATATTGTTTCTAATATTATAGTAGTCTTGGTATCTTCTGAGACTTAAACTTCAAAGAATAAGTTTCAGTACTGTTCAAAATAAATTCAACTGTTTTCGTAGAGTTTATAACTCCAACCACAAGAATTTGGAGCCAAGGCTGCCTGCTCTGCAGCACTTAACTTACTCCATTTTAGTCTTTTGTCTGGAGGCCTTTGTGTACTGCCTGCTAGGGCTGTGGGTGATAGCTTAGATAAACCATGCTGAGGATAGTGTAAAATATTGTTAAAACGACTGTAAAAATAGTAACTTGGTACTACACGTTCTTCTTGCTGTGACACTCTCATCATCCCTGCTTAGCTTGCTGTCAGAAAAAGAAGTCTCTTTCTATAGTTAGCATAGGAAGGCGTATCTAGCCAAGAGAAGAGTGAGCTTGACTCTAATCTGCTGCCTCCCTCATTAGCGCAGTTGGGAGAAAAGMCCTTACTTCAGAGCTGTCCTTGCAGGTGAAGGGCTGGGGGATTTATTTCTCTAGTTTGACTTGCTTTGGGATTTTTGACGCACTTGGCATAGGTGGTGAGCAGAATCAGGAGTGTTTGTAGTGAAAGCATTGGCCGCCCAGAGTCATCAGAAGTCTGCTGTGGCACTCCCCRGGCTTCCCATTTCACTTCTGTGCGGTGCCTTAGGAGGAGGACTTCCTTCTGAAGTCCATGATCTCTCTTGTCTCATGTGGTTTCTAAAGCTGTTTATGCTGCTTTCACTCCACCTTTCAAATATATAGCTTATTTTCTGTAGCACTAATTCCTTTGGGCCACAGCTACCTCATTCCAGTGGCTTTCCTAGCCCCATGACCTGCCTAGTTATTAGGCTGTTCTCCTTCATCAGTCCTCTTGAAAGTCAGCTAATAGCTGCTTTTGCCAGCTGTTGAGACAATCTCATGGAGACAGCAACTAAGAATGGTCAAGACATTGGAATAGAAAGAGCAGAGACTTCTGTACTGAACAGGCAAAAGTAGCAGTAACACAGTAGATAATTTCAGTAGTGATGTTACTGAGGAGGCCAATCTTCACAGAGGAAATACAGTCCTATAACTACATTGATTTATATAGATCYAGGCTTAAGTAAGTGTCTTGCCCTAGTAGCAATATTGGTATGTATCTGTGGTGGTGGTTGTCTGTCTTTGTTCTTCTAATCTTACTGGTCTGCTCTAGGAGTACAGACCTGGTGTTTTCTCTCAGCTGGACTTGGGAAGAAAACAGAGTTTGGATGGCATATGTTGAACAAGGTAAATTGATAGGGGGTTGCAMATGTACCCCCTGCAAGATTGCCTTGAAAGTGTCTGCCATCTGGAGAACTCCAAGAAATGTCCTTGCTGTGGAAGAGACGAGTCCAGAGTACACTTCTGCAGGCTTTTTTGGGGGGGAGCGGGGAAGGAGTTTGCTTCTGGCTCACCCAAAATTGGTTACACTCGTTCTGCAGTAATGTGCAGAGTTGGCTGGGCTGAGCTGTACTGCTCCATGTGGATTTCCCAGCTCAGTTGGCATTCGCCAGCAGTCTCTGAGCCCAACAGTTGGAGCCTTGTTCACAGATACCGTACTTGCTAAAACTTCCTCTGTATTAGAACAAAAAAACTTTGTTCTCCCCAGCTTGCTTTTATAATTTTGCTTTCTTTTTAATGCTTATAACGTTAGCAGTTGTACTGTGAGGACCCCTTGCAATGCTACAGCCTTGGGGAAGAGTGGCTGGAAAGCTGCCTGGYGGAAAAGRACCTGRGGGTGCTGGTCGACGGCCGGCTGAACATGAGCCGGCAGTGTGCCCAGGTGGCCAAGAAGGCCAACGGCATCCTGGCCTGTGTCAGGAATAGTGTGGCCAGCAGGAGCAGGGAGGGGATTGTGCCCCTGTACTCAGCATTGGTGAGGCCGCACCTCGAATACAGTGTTCAGCTTTGGGCCCCTCACTAGAAGAAGGACATTGAGGTGCTGGAGCGTGTCCAGAGAAGGGCAACGAGGCTGGTGAAGGGTCTGGAGAGCAGGTCTTATGAGGAGCGGCTGAGGGAGCTGGGGTTGTTTAGCCTGGAGAARAGGAGGCTGAGGGGAGACCTTATCGCTCTCTACAACTACCTGAAAGGAGGCTGTAGAGAGGCGGGTGTTGGTCTCTTCTCCCAAGTAACAAGTGATAGGACGAGAGGAAATGGCCTCAACTTGTGCCAGGGGAGGTTTAGGTTGGATATTAGGAAAAAATTCTTCACCAAAAGAGTTGTCAAGCATTGGAACAGGCTGCCCAGGGAAGTGGTGGAGTCACCATCCCTGGAGGTATTTAAGACGTGTAGATGTGGTGCTTAAGGACATGGGTTAGTGATGGACTTGGCGGTGCTAGKTTAACAGTTGGACTCAATGATCTTAAAGGTCTTTTTCAACCTAAACRWTTCTATGATTCTATATAAACACACACACAAATTAAAATTTTGACAGGGGCTGGTAACAGTGCAGCGCAAGTGATGTAAACAATTCTGCATCCTTTTGCAAGACAATGGAAAATGTCAAAAATGAGTTAAAGGTCAACCTAATTTTGTGGGTTTACATAACTGAATTTTTCTCTAAAATGTTTTTTTTTTTTTTTCTCTTTGCTGTGAGCCTCCCATAAACTGAATTGGTGTACAAAGTAAATTACACTGCGGATAACACAGCAAAGGCTGTCAGCTGCACAGGAGGTGCCCAGGRTATGAACATTTTGTTTCAGGTTTTCATTCTTACTTGTCCTGTGTGCTGTTAGCAGCAGGGGTAAAACTAAGTGTAACTTTTTAATTGCTGTTCTTTAAGGTTCACAAAATGGTCAGTATAGCTGTTACTGCTAATTATCTCTGGTCAAGACCACTGTGCTATGTGATATTCAAAGGCTTCCCTTAAAGGCCGTAAAATCAGGAAAGTAGCAAATTAATGGGAAAGGCAGGGTGTTATGAAATAGAATGTGGATTGTTTGACTTTTTTATATATACCAGTGCATTTCTGTGGGATTTTTTTTAAGTAGTTGTAACTAACGTGTCKCTTAACCTTGCAATTACTAATTCCCTTTGGTGAGGAGGTAGAGTGGACCTCATAGGACCTGAAGGGGGAGGGCAGAGCAGTTGCTGATCCTTGTAGGTATGTTGTGCTGGGACACAGTGTGGAAGATGAGTGAGAAGCCCTGAGGGGGAGACAGTGCTGGAAAAATTTCAGCCCACTTATGTATAATATTTTTGAGAAGGAGGAAGAAGAGTGGGTAATAACCCTAATGGTGGGGGAAAAACATGAACYTGATGTGACAAAACAGAGACCCAGYGTAAAAGATTTTAGAAGCTGGTGACACCACATAAAATGAGGCAAAGAAAACCAAGGCAAGTACTTGCCTTCGAGCTAGAGGAGATGACTGAGGGAGACAGGGATAATGTTGATGTAGAGGAGGTTTCATCAGACTTGAACTTCTAATCTCAGGTRTTCAACAATCCTCCACCAAGTACCAAAACCTCCAGTGAGCTTTTAAAAACAAACGTTCTTTGTGTGAATCTTCAAGCTTTATTTGGGTCAGACTTTCAGCCTTTTGCTCTGTAATTAAGATTTGACATTTTTTCCCTTTCACATGAAAATCTACTGGTTACTTTTCGTTAACTAAAGGACTTTGTGGTGGAGCTTTAAGAAGAGTCAAATACTAAGAGAATCGGCTCTATCGAAACTCTGACATCAGTCTAGATGTGGCCAAGGAAAGGCATTGCATGGGCCAAAGAATGTCAAAAATGGATTTCATTAAATGACAGTAATTTGTTTAGTATAGGCTGGGGTGATATTTTCAGAAGGTTCAAGACCCTCTGGAATAATTTGCTTCCATATTAGATGTGCTAAGGAGGAAGAAGTGACAATGTTTGGGTACTACCTGGTGTGAAGGCCAGATGACGATAGCCTGTAGATGGGAATGTTGTAAGGTAAAGGCACATGGAGAGATGCTCAGGTACTGTGGTGACAGACCTGGGCAGATACTTAAAAGTACAGAGAGATGCAGAAATTTCTAAGTCACAGGCCTGAAGGAATGGAGTCGGAGAACGGTGATATTAGCATCCTTGTAGAGACTATGCAAGATAGTGGATTCCTTAATTTTTTTTCAAAAGGAGAGCTGTTTGGATCAGAGCCAGAAGTTTTTGGTGCTAAGYTCTCATTTCTTCTCTTTTGTACCATGAGTGAAACATAACAAGTGCCTTTTCAGTCCCAGTGAGTGTAAAAGGAATGCTGGCTTCAGACAGCATTTTGCAGGTTTCTATCACTTCTTACAAAAGGAAGAAAGAAAATCTAAATGTATCGGTTCTCACTGTCTGTCTCTAATGCTGCTTCSTTCCTTCTGTCTGGAAGGAAAGAAGAAAGTGCCTAGCTGGATATGTAGTTGATGAGAGTGAGAGAAGAAGTTATGGATCGCCCGCTAACAGCCATGCAGAGCCTCCCTGCTCTTGTCACCCCAGTTATTTCCTGGGTGCCCTGCGGGGTACGCAGGAATTTCAGAACAGAGGATCGGAGAAACCCACCTGCTGGCTGGGAGCTGCTCAGAATGAGCAAGGTGGGGCATGCTAGCCAGCATGCTTCTCGGTAATCCTGCTGCTGTCGTGAGATGATGCATCTGAAATCAGAATYGCCAGGGAGACAGATAACGCCTGCGGCAAATGCCTGAGGATTTGCCGCAGCTGGAGGACTGCAAGTGTAAAAGTCAAGTCTCCTTTTCAGAATCCACTGCAYGGGCCCCACCTCCTGCGGCAGGTGCCTCCCAAGTCCTCTTTGGGGAATGTGGCAAAATTTATTTTAAGATGCTRCTGCTGAATGCAGTGCCTGTGCGAAGCTTAGAGCACTCACTCAAGATGTGAGAGGTCYGAGTTCATTTCTCTTGTCAGCCTGGGGATACAAGTCTGTGTCTTCCAASTGTCCAAAGAGTTGCCCTTGTTGCCAGGCTGAGATGAGGAGGGRCATTGTATTTGTGTGCCGCTCAGAGCTGAACCCTTTTTACAGCAGAGACGACAAGCTTCTTGAGACAAGCAAAAGAACAAGTGAGGGGGAGCCTGCCGCACCGTAGCCCAGTGGTTAAGACCCACAGGCAGGGCAGAGGGTTGTAGGTTCCAGCTCCTGCATCCTCGAACTGTGTGTACGTTTTACAGTAAACAGACCATGGATAATAACCTGAAATAATTCCCAGCCATGACTGCATTTTGTAACTTCCAGGTTGGCTGAATTACCAGGCTCTTCCACAGCATCTAAGCCCTGAGGTTTTGTATTCCAGTGTTGTTAAGGGAGGCGTTGGACATCTGGCTGCTTGGGCTGGACTCCTTTGATCGTGTGGAGAAGTAGGCTGTGACAGGAACAGTCAGGTCAGATGGGCAGGCACTGTGGTACAGAGTGAGATGATGGAGATCGGAGGTTCTTTGAACAGCAGTCTCCCAAAGCACAAGACTTAGCTGTAACCCAGRGGGAGGAGGATTAGCTACCCAGGCATCTGTTTAGAAAGGCACTCAGGAGTAGAGACTGTCCAGCATGGTCTTAGAATGAGTTAGTGGGCAGTGTTTTTCATACAGGAGATCAAGGGTTTGATTATGGGAGGYAGTTTGGGTGAATGGCTATGAATTGATGGTGTTTATAAGGAGTGGGAGGGAGCACGGTAAAATAAAACCAGTAGCCTTCATGAGAAGAGAAAAGTTCATTTCCTTGGTGAAGCTACACAAAGGGCTCAAAYGGAAACTCTCCCACCTTGCAAAGACAGGGACTGTAAATTGCAAGCTCTTCATTGACCTCAAATGCAAGAAGGAACCAAACAAAAAGTGGGAACTGGGTCAAATGACAAAAGACAAGTATAAGTGAACGTAGCGCAAGGATGTAGGTACAGAATTAGAAAGGTCAAGGCACAAAATGAGATGCAACTAGCAAAAGAAATTGAGAGCTACAGTAAATAATTTTTAGGATGTCAAAGTCTTTGCTTCACTTTCCCAAAAGGAGCTAGCATGGTAGCTGACTTGGTATAAAGTGCTTCTTCACTAAAAATAATGTAACTGTTTGGACCTCTGTCATCCTTAAGTGAAAGTTGATACTGTGGACTCTTTTTTTTGTGTCACTTGGCATCTATCCCACACCAGAATCTTGAATTTTCTACTTGCATTTTGGCCTGACTAGTGCTAACCATGGTTATTTGCAATGCTCTTTCTGCCTGCTTTACATTTTTCATATCTGACATGCAATGTGCTTCCCAGAGGAGGTCTTTTAATCTCGTCTTTCTTCACCCTCAAGCTGTGTAGACTTTTCTCCAGTCAGTGCACAAAGAACCTAGTGAGCTGCTCCTTCCCCCAGCATCAATAGGATTTTCCAACGTAAATCTCTCATCTATCAATGGATTAACATGTTTAAAATGCAACTCACTGAGTGGATTAAAGAGCTCAGGCATGGGTAATAAGATATAGTACCTTTCACTGCAGTAATGCCAGTTCAGATCAATCCAGGATGTTAGTGCCTGGGAGTTACCATTTGAACTGCATCAACTGAGTATGGTTACAAACTCGTTTCATGAATTTCTCTCTGGGCAGGATGGGGAGCTAGTGAATGGAGTGAGCTGTGCAAGCAGTGCCTTCCCATTTCAGGGAATAGAAAGATAGCCGTCCGGATTTAACTTGGACAGATTTTAAGATGTTTGATAGAAATAAATTGTGGTGCAGTGGGATTTCTTATTTTGTCCTTTTAAAGAAAAGGGGGCCAGGGGGCAAAAAATCCCAATCTTGTCTTTATTAGTCATAATTTTCTTCAAATGTGAGTAATGTTTGCAATAATATTTATAACTTTGTTCAGTTCTGCACCTCAGATGACATGACATGGCCCAGGGCACTGATTGGTGTCCTCTGGCTATCTTCTTGGGACAGTTGTGGCTACATCTGCCTCTCCCCTCTGCTGCAGATTGCTCTGTATGGAGGGGAACGGAACTGGTCTGCACACACATGTGGATTTTGTCCTGTTTTTAAAACTCCTCTTTTTTTTTTTTTTTTTTTTTGAAGAGACAGTTCCCTTTTGTTCTTGAGCATTTAAAAGCCTTTTTTGCGTATACCTGTCACAGTACTCAGCACAACCAACATTTTTTTTTTTAATGTATATAGCTCCTATTACAGAACTAATGTGTTTGGACCCCCTTGAGAAGGGAGCCACTTGGAAAAATGAGTCACAGTTTATTTCCAAACCTCTAAGTGATGGGTATGTGATTTTTTTTCCCTATGAATTTTTGAAACCATTTGTCAGAGAAGATGAGCTTCAGCCTTGGTTAAAAAGAAGCAATCATGTGGCAAAACAGCTTAGCAGTTCAAGGAAGGGCCAGAGAATCTACGACTCATATGAAAGGTCAGGTATGCCATTCTCCAAGTTTTAATTTTTTTTTTTTTCAGTTCAGTCATTCTTTTGCTTCTTCCTGGARGTAGTTGGTAATGCGGAGTCTGGTGATGTGTAGAGTCCTAAAATAGACTTCTGCATTTCGAAAATACATCTGTTAAGTAGAGCAATTAGTGATTATGYATTGGGTTGTTTTTAAGATAATTCAGATGTTTTTCTGTAAGGCTATTACCAAGGTTATAATTGTTCTTATCTCATTTTATCTTTCTTTCTTTCTTTCAGGAAAACATTACCAAGCAAAATTTGTAGCAGAAACTACAACTTACTCATAACTTAGTATAGTGAAATGGAGACTATATAGCATCATGATAGTTTTGAGCAAAAGAGAATCTCAGTCTCTTTCCTGTGCTAGTAATTAAGTCTCCTGCTTCAGCTGAAGTCCTGTTTCACACGATAGTGTTCTCATCTGTGTATGTTATTGTTATAGAAATAATACTTAAGATTTTCAGACAAAAGATGATGAGTAAATTATCATCATTACCAGATTTCTTGGCTGCCTAATACTAGGTTCAGGGACATTAGTACTTATGTGAATGGAAATGGACTTTAGTGCAGCAGTACTGAATATGCACATGAACAGCTGGCGTAGCAGGAGGTAATTGCGTGTTTAAGTATTTGCATGGGTCCGTGGGTTTTGTAGCTGGCCTCACAACAGCTGTGTGAATGTTGACTTTTTTCGCTCCACGAACTTCCGAAACTTCCACACCCCCATGTAGMTTTAGTTCTTTCATTTCTATTATGAAAGTGAATGTGGGGAAATAAGGATTTGGTGTACAGGGATGGGTATTTTAAAAAGGAACCTTGAGCATGTGGAGAACACAGGAGGAGAATCACAGTGTATGCAGGGCAGCCCTGACAGCTGGTGGGAGGGTTCAATGAGTGAGGGGCCAAGGGTCATGCATGTCCAAGGCAGCACAGCAACCWGATCCAGACTAACGCTGTCGAGCCCAGGATTTGAGGTGTAATGACTGTATAGCTATCTTGAGAGCCAAGAGGGTCTCTTCTARGGCTGGAACTGTCTGGAAGAGTGTGCTTCATGTGTTCTTGCCTRTGGCTGCCACCAGTTGCTAGTTTTCAGGTATTGGTCTGAGACAGTATCTGTTGAACACTGTATCAAAGTTGAATGACTCTTGGTGGAAAGTAAATGCAAGTTTTCCACCCAGCACGTTTGAATGCCAGAGCTCTGAATTAAAATGAAACACTTGCCTTTTTTAGGGTTGAAAGCCAGTGCTTTAGGTGTCTGTGAAGAAACTAAAGGCTGTGTGAGAACATCTCAGAATCAAGGTTTAAAGAAATAATCTGGTAAAAGTAGCAGTTATGTCTTACTCAAAAGCCATCAGTAGCTCTCCTTTTCCAGAATGGAGGTTGCTTTTTTAAATGGCCTGTAACCTCACCAACTTTATCTTTCTCTTCATCCTCTTTTCTTCTGCTGTTCATTATTCTGTCCACATTGTAAGCCYAAATGCCTCTGTCCCAGAGAGCATCTCTTGCTAATATAATATAACAGTTGCRTAGTGTCAGATTTGTTGTGTTGGGTCAGCTCATTTGCTTGGTATTGCTCATGAAGCTAGCAAAACTAGTGTGAATTTACTCTGTTATGCCTCTTGCTATTTTGTGTTATGCAGATGTAGGTCAGGCAAAGTGAAAGGAATGGGAGTTTTGGGTGTCTCTTATTCCTTCTATCTTGTCAGAGGTTCTCGTTGACTCTGCTCCTCTCCAGAAAATGCAATAGAGATAAATTAAAATGGGTAATGTTTTTCCCGCCTTTGTGGTTGTCGTTGTCTTTTGCCTTCTTTTTTCTGCTTCATTCTGCTTTGTTCTTCCTTCATCTCCACAAAGGAAAGCCTTCACAAAGCTCCAGAAATGTGTGATGATCATATGATGTGTGGGCTGTGCCAGCACTSGGTCTACCTTTTATTTAGTCTTGTGTCCCTGAATTCTGAGGCTGAGGAGCCACTGCCATAAAATACTGAAGGTCAACGTTACATTGACAGTGGCTTTGCCACAGATTATTTAATTCACTTCTGGGTGATGGCTGACAATGCTACAGATTGGGTATGGCTCCTGGCCAGTTTTGCCTTCCCCTTTGTGTGGCAAAGTAAAATGATTCAGCTGGATGCAGTCAGTAGTGGTCTTGAGGCATGGGTTTGCCAAGTATTAAAAAGGGGGCCAGACTGATAATGATACGGAAGTGTGAAAAGATGCAGAAAATGAAACTGTTATTTGGCATGTATATGTATCCTTAGGCAGCTAAGTGCCTGCACAGATTTATTGCCATTTCACTGAATTTGTTGTTAGCGTTAGTCAGCGGAGGTCAATGTCCTTCTTGCCTGAGTTAACAGTAGGACTTTTCTGTAGCATTCTGTACTTCTACTGAAGAGGCAGCGACAGAAATCTTCTAGTAATGTGCCGGTGTGTTGCACATRTTTGGGCTGTTAGAACGATGGTTTATCGTCTTGATAATTAACAGAATCCAGTTGGTCTGAGGTAGGTACTTTTAACTTCAAGTGCTTTTACGAAAGGAAGACATGAACAGCACCTGCTAATGAACAGTTATTTCAGAGTTCTTATAATTCAAAATTACGTTGTTATTTTGCTATACAGTCAATGGTAATGGGGTTGTATATTTTATTATTCATCAGCAAGATAGCTACATATTTTCCAGCGGTATGCTGTTAATGTGCCAAGCAAATGGCACAGTTGGTTTGTTCTTTCTCTCATTCTCTCAAGAGAGGATATTGTGTTTTGTGGTATAGCGTTTTGTTCTGATGGATGTAGAAATGGGCGCGCACCCTGCACTCACTGGTATCGGCAAAGGCAAGAGCGAAGCGTGTTTTGCCCTTGGAGTGAAAAGTGGTGATGTCTGTGGGAGGTGGTGTTCCAGGGGGGATTCTTGTCTCAGTCTTGCACCTATCTCAGTAAAGCTGTACCAGCTGCACGTGGCAGCTTGCCCTTCACCGCAGGCAGCTGCACMGCACTAGGCAACAGAGCTGTGGACTTTCGGTGGCCTTCTAAGCAGCTTGGATTGAGGCAGTCTGAAGGTAGAGATAAYGACCTAAGAGAGAGAGGACTTGCATTGATGTGTTTGGGGCCTGTACTTAGTATTGTGAATTTTTTTGTGAAACACTTCCTATGCCAACTCYTCTAGAGTTCTTCATGTTTGATATCTGAAGGTCAGTGCTTTTTCTTTAAAAGTCATCTTCGTAAATATTTTCGTAGTTTTCAAGTCTTCGTTTTATTGTTTCTTTATTGAACACCCCCACCAAAAAATGTTTTCCAAATCAAGAATCCTGTTTTTTATTTTTCTTGTTCGTTTTGAGTTCGGTGGGTTTTTTTGTTTTGTTGGGGTTTTTTTGTGTTTTTATTTTTGGGGGGGTTGGGTTTTTTTGTTTGTTTGTTTTGGCTTTATTTTTTTTAATTCCTTCCCTCGTTTTCTACCTTCCCCTACACCCAAAGACTGACAGTGGCTCCCTCATGCTTCCCAGTTCTCAATTCCACCCTGATTAATTTTGAGTCCGGTTGGGAAAACATATTTTATTCTTCTTCCATTCYTATTCTGTTGCAGATTTTGACTTGAACTATTTTTGGCATTGGAGCAAGTTTGCAGACTACGTGCAGTGTGTCCTGACCTTCACTGGTGTGACCGGTTACATCACTTACCTCTGGCTTGACTCGTCTCTCTTTGTGGAAACGCTGGGCTTCCTTGCGGTGTTCACCGAGGCTATGTTAGGTGTTCCCCAGCTCTACCGTAACTACCAGAATAGGTCTACAGAAGGAATGAGGTATGGTGTTTGTCTTACGTAAAACAAGTAAGTATGTGTGTGTGCGTGTAGGTAAATCTTTGTGTAGTGTGGGAATACTTTTCTAGGCAGGGCAATGTCATCTTTCTAAATTTTACTTGAAAATACAACAGCCGTCAGAGTAGATTCTCTGTCAGTAGAAGCTGGTGCAGCACTGCTGAAGGCAGTGGGAGCTCTGTTACACCTCTGAGGTCTGACGCGTTGTCCAAGTCCAGCTGGACAGTTCCAAGGTGAAACACATTTTAGTAAAAYAAACATGTAAAACTACTGCTGTTGCTATTAGCGACATATTGTAGTTCAACTCAAGCTGTGCTACACTGGTAATTAGAAATGGACTAAAGGGATCTTGCATATCAAAAATAATAAAGAGGAAGAAAATATTTTGAGCCTGCAGCGAATAACTCACATATTAGCTCATCACTTTTTCTCACATATTTACTCATCACTTTTTCGTAATACATTATTATGTAYGTAGCAAATGACATCAGTATTTATTTATGTGTAAAAGCTTATAACTGACATCTAAAAAAGCTCAGATGAGACGTTTACAGTCATGGCTGGGAAACCCTCTGTAAACAAGTGTGGGACAGAAAACTTTAATCTTGTGCCCACCGGTGGGGCGTTAAACTGGATTATATTTTCATACTGTTTACTGGATATCTCAATCATAACACTAAGATTTCCAAATTGCAAAGGCAACTTGTAAAGCTTTTTAGGAGAGAAAACATTCACTGTGGTGCATCAGTGCACTGGTCTGTAGAAACAGTACAGCAGCAAATTCAGTTTAYGGAGTGCTGTGATCATTTGTGACTCTAACTGCCTTCTCTTTCATTGTTTTGAAATGACATCTTTCATTGCTTTTAAACTTGCTGGGATAATTTTTACTTTGGTCAARACAAATAACCACTCCCCACCACTCCCAAATTGTCTGTTGACATTGTTCCCTTTACTTGTTTGGCTTGGAGACACTTCTACTACCTACTTTAAGTTCTTTTCTAGCTTGAAATGTTGTTGAGRGAATGTTCAGAAATTTGCTTTGGTGCTTAAGGCATTTTTTGACTGGGAGCCCCTTTGGTACAGAGTGAGTCAGGATTTACTTCTAAAATATTGGGGTATTTTTCATGCACACACTGCCTTGGAAAATTCTGTACCTGTGATATCCAGAAGGCARTTTACCTATTAGACCTCCTTTATGCTCTGGTTTGACTTTTCCCTTTATGTTTTTTATCTGTGAATCATAATGCCACATTATGATAGCTGCTGCCAGATAGTGTTTTGCTTTTCCTTAGCTSCTCTCTGGGGACCTGAGTTTCAGTTTTCCAATTTCCTGTATATGCTATTTAGCAAAAGGAGAAAAAACCCCTTTGTGCTTCACAACAACACTTCCTTTGTAAAGCATTAAGCACAGAATTGCAGAATTCTCGTCTCAAACTGCTTGGCAAGAAAGCGCTGTGTTTAGTCAGGAGAARATAGCATAAAAGCTCTCATTCCCTTGCCATCAAACAGAAGCAGGTCCTGCCATAGCCACCCTCCTTATCAGCTGTACGCACAGGTTTTCCAGAATGCATTCCCCTCTCTGGTTCTACTCTTGAAACAGTACTTTGCGTGGCGTTGGACATCGATGGGTCTGGGCACTGATGAGACAATATACAACTTATGCTGCTTTACTGCAGTTGTAGTATGCTCATGCAAATGCACGTTAGTACTCTCTCTTTTTTCAGATTACATTGCAGTTTTATATATGTTGCAGGTACCACATATACTTTCTAGCACCATGCAATCCTGAGTTGACTTGATAGTCTCTAAGCATTACCGGGCTGTTCCTACTGTGAGAGTGACTTCTGCCAGTGTATTACCTTCTGTTGAAGGAGCTGTGGGAAATACTTCCTCTCAACTTCCCTTCCTGCGCCTGCCTCTCTATCTAAAAGCATGYCAGAGAAGAGACTCCAGTCCTGGAAGCACTGAAGGGAGCACTGGAGTCCTGCCAGGCTACTCATAGGACCAAGTTTATGAACTTGCATGGGTATTTACCAGATGGGGGCTAGTTGATGTCCACGGCTCTGTGCAGTTATTTACTGCTCAGTGCAGAAATAACAGGCATGTGGATGGTTACACTGTCAGAAGCAACTGAACTGGTGATCCTCTGCTCACCAGCTGGGCCATAATGGCTGGCTGCCAGACATGCTCTTAGCAAGCCTCGGTGGCAAAGTAAAATAGATGAGTTTCAAGTGTCTTTGTGGCTTTAAGCTTAACGGCGAGAGCAGTGAGAATTAAGCTGTTCTATTTAGTGACCTTTTGGACAATTATCGCATTCTGGTTGGAGGCRGTAACTTCTTAAACCATAGTAGTTCTGTCACCTGTGGTGCATGAGTGGAGCCCATGTCTCTGATAAACATCACAGCCTTTACTGCTGCCAGAGGAGGGGGTGTTTGGAGGTCCTCATGGCTTGGCTGAAGAAAGCATCTGTCTGAATTGGGGCAGAATGGGACACAGCAGCTGATATGTTAAGTCTGTTTCTACTTTAGCAAATAATTTCTTTCCTAAATGTAAACTGACAAAATAGAAATGGAGAATAAGGTTACAGTATGTGGCCACATCTGATCAGGGTATCCTGCCAGACTCCTCAAACATTGTGTTGTTTCTGAAAAAAGRCGGCAAACAAATAACCCTACACCCCCACACCCCAATCAGCCCTTTCTGTTTAAATGAGAAGTTGASAATATCTCATGCTTGAGGTAACAGTCATTTCCTGATAAACAAACATGGAGACTAGAGGCCATGAGAGAGGTAAGTGGGTCAGATGGCTGTGGTGGCAGGCAGGATACCCTTTGGGAGTCTGTTGTGAAAAATCTTGCCTCTGTGTTTCAGTCTGCTACTGCCTGAAAAGTCCCCTACTGAAAATGTGCTCAGTGTCTGAGGTAAACATCCAGAGGGCATCTGCAGCTGAGTCAGTTAYATTTATTGTAACAGGGATGGCTGGAGTGAAAGAATCACAGTTATGTGCATTGTAGTACTCCTGAGAATGAGTCTTCCAGTTCTTTGATATCTCTATTCTTCTAGATAGAGCTCCTCATTTCTTATTTTTATTTACGTCTTCATTTCTCCCTGCTTCTCTCATTTTCCTTCTTTCTGTAGCAATATCACTACTAGGTCATGTAGTTTCCTCCTCTGTTCTCTGAGAGAGCAGAGACCAAAGGAGAAGTTGGAAAGAGATGGAAACAATAAAAGCAGAAAGGAGATGCATGCTGAGTAACAGCTTTTGTGAAGGGAAGATAGTGTAGTATGTCCTGGTGGGCTGATGATTGAAGGGTGGAAATTTTCCTCATGATTAAGTAAACAAAACTAAGCCAGTCAAAGGAACAGACATTTTCATGATGTTCTCTTTGACAATTCATCTGATTACTTTTGGAACTAGTACTTTATAGAAACTTAGTGCTCTGTTCAAGCGTTTAAGTACTTTTGAATAGTTGCAAACCTAAATAGTGCAGTCATAGTTCTATTAATTATGGTACTGACCTTGACAGAGTGCTTTTTTAATGAACTGTGTGCACGTTAATACCTTGTAATCACTTAATTTAATCTCCATTGAGTTCAAGAACCAAACTAGTTCTGTCCTGTCACCTAGTAAAAGAGTAATTTAGTGACATTAATTGTTATTGGGATAGATTAGAATCATGAGTATGATTATGATTGCATCGGTTAGAAAAAGGAGAGCAACCTCAAAACTTAAGAGCTTTGGAATATAGGAGGCATCCTGTTACATGGGAAAAAAGCATTATGAGGTTAAAAGATTGCTCATCACTTGTACATTTTTTTTATATTATGTGGTAAACTATTTCAAATCTTGATATCAAAAACACCCCTTGCCCCCATCTTCCAGGAGTTGGAGATGCTGGCTCTGGTACAGTTGGCATCTAATGCTCCTCATATTACTAACTGCTTTTGCTTTGTGACAAAAACCATACAGACAAGGACCTCCTCTGTCATTTATCTTTGTGTCCCCACTCCTTCTAAGATACTTGCCTCCCAGTCACTTTCCCCTTCTCATAAACTGCGGTCATGGGAAAAGGTAGCGTTCAACGTGAGRCAGTGGAGATGGAGGGAAGGTTGGCTCTGGATCTGGCAGCAGCGCTGCTGCACACGGAGGTAGGGACCTGTTGGTCAGTTCATTGGGAGAATCACATCTTTGTGGGGACAACGGCTTTTGTGGAGCTCCTGCAGGGGACATGTGTGTGCTTCTGTGTGGGGATGGGGAGAACCTCATCTCTGTGGGAGGCACAGGCTCATGCAGGCGCTGGTGTTATTATGCACCCTTCATAATCCCATCAGACSTCCCTCCACCAAAGGAGGAGGGTGTTCCTCTCTCTGTCTGTGACAAAGCTGTAGGTGTGCTGTCCTACACAGGGGTATGTTAACCCTGGGACCGCACGAGGGTGGATTTGCTCCAGGGCAGTCTGTTGTATTGCATTCCTGTCTGCTGCCCTACCCTGCTCTGCTCCAATAAAAACAACTGCCCTTGGTTGAAAGTTTTTCACAAAAGCTCATCAGAATCACATGGCAGTGACCCTTTTTGACTGTCAGCTGCTGCTCCAACCCCATGGAGCAAYGGTTTCTTTTCAGTCAGTGCTTGGAGTTCAGAGCCACTGGATGGCAGAATCTTCCCAGGTCCAAGAAAGAGGTCTGGCAGTAGGACTGAGCTGGGCTGCATATCTTGAAGTCTCAGAAGCCACACTCCAGGTGACACTCAAATGTGCCCATCAATTGGAAGCATGTGGGTCCAGAAAGCAAGGTCCTCTTGCAGCGGTTGTGGAGCTCCTGGTGTGCGCTGCTGTCTCCTCCCCGGCGGCACGTGCCGTGCCTGGCTCAGGGCCGCGAGCGCAGCTGCAGGGTTGGAGGGACAGAACCAGGCTGTGTTGTCCCTCTGAGAGCTGTTTCCCAGGTCTCTCTTCTAGCCCGTGACCACTTTTCAGTCTGCTTGGAAGAAACCTCCTTTCTGCACATCTTCTGTCTGTTGCGTTTGGCTGACATTGGGTCAAAGGCTCAAAACTTTGCCACCCAGAGACAGCTGGCACAATCAGTTACCCTGCTTATGTGTTGATATGAGCCTGTCTTGAGAAATCTGGCCTGAAAAGGCTGAATGAGGAAAATCTCAGTATTCCGTTCAATCAGATTATTGTGCGATGAAATAAAGAAAATATTAATTTAGTCCCTCCTGTGGCAGTAYTGGGTCGATCACTGTGATTATCCTGTTTTAAAAACCACAAGTCACTGAAGGAGAAACAGTCAGCATTTATTGTCTCAGAAGCTGCTGGAGCCAAGGGTTGCAAATTTTAATAATGCTTTTTCATTCAGAAGTGTTTTATGAGGTGTGCTGCAGCTGTGAGCTAGTTATGAGCAGGCGTTTATCTGAAATGTATCCAGTGAAATAAGTGCAGTGTAAAGAGGGATAAAAGAAAGAAATGATATTAAATGTATACCCTGAGATACTATTTCCTCTCTTCCCCTATAGATAATATTACAAATACTAGAGGACAGTATTTCTTAGGGAGATAAAATTTTGTTGTGRGGTGCTTTTATTTAGTACTGCTCTATAGCGTTTTCCTTTATGACACATGCAGTTCTTTATATCATTTTTTAAGAGAAGCTTTTGACTTCTGAGGACAGCGTTTGTCCCAGAGACAAATCCTGGCTTTATTCAAACTCTGTGAAGGTTAATGCGGGCTGCTAGATTTTTCTGCCTGTATTGGATTAGCCAGGTGCTGTGATGAACAGATGTAGAAGGCTTTATTCAGGAACGGCTAACCAATGTCTAGCTACCTCCTCCAGTGAGATTTTAGATTTAAGAAGATTGGGCAAGTGCTCTAAAAATGCCACTGCTGTGGTTTCTTGGGATTTTTTAGCCTGAGGGAATTTTTGAACAGTGAATAGGTAAAACAACTCCCGTGAGTTACTTCCTTTGGAGTTCTGCTGTTTAAAAGAAGACAAAACCCTAAGCTGGAGAGAAGTAGCAAGAGTTGTGGATATTTCTGCTCCAGCACTAACTATGAATTGGCTATTTAATTAAAGAATCAATTTAGTTCCATGGAAAAGAGATATTAGATGCAGTTGCCATCTGTTAGACCAGCTTTGTTACATATCTGTGCTTCTTTGGGGAGGTTCAGTAAAGCAGAAAGAGAAATTAACTGGAAAAGGACTTAAAACGTGCTAAAAAGAAGGAAGGTTAAAAGAGGATGATGCAGGCAATGGCAGTATTGATTTTTTGTTTGTTTGGTTTTTTGTGGGTTGTTTTTTTTTTTTTTTTTTTTTTTCCCCAGCTCCTGTTCCTCACTGTCAGAAATTGCATGGATGAGAGCAAAATCAAAGAAACAGGAGTAGGGATAATGGATGCCTACATGAGAGATTGCCTTATTCTGAGTATGCCATATACATAAAGCAGACACTGGCCAGTACAGTGGTGACCTGAATTAGTGGTACATTGTGTACAGTCCAGGACTAACACTACGGAAGCTGCTGAAGAGAGAGAACTGTTTCTCTCAGGCTTTGGAATTGTAGCCTCCAGATGCCGATATAACAGCGTCTACTCTTATTCTTAAAATAGTAGCTGCTTTATATATTAAACAGTTAAAATGGAGAAGGTGGAAGAGGGCTACGGGAAGTGGGGGCCAGTTAGTTTAAAAAAAAAAAAAAAAAAAGGCAGAATGGCTTTGTGGGTTTAAATCATCTGACCCAACTGAGAAGCAGTTTTTCATTACAGAAAGCATTAGACATTAGCATTAGTATAGACAATCATAAGGGACTAAATTATAAAAGAGAAAGTGGTTTTCAAGAGAATAATTAGGAACTAAAAGGTAAATCTGGGACCCTGGAAAATGGAGAAATCAAGGTCTTAAGTGTGAGCTAGAAATACATTGGGTAAATGCAAAATTATTAGCAATACTTAAAAGTGGTTTGTACTTAATGTTGTATAAGCCATTCCTTAGCTTCACTGCCTTTCCTATTGCACTAAGTTAATCAAAACTGTCTGTCAGTGTGCTTACAAATTGCCTATTTTAAACTATTCTAATAATTTACTGTAGTTCTGTGATTGTATTCATTTTTCTTCCTAAATGCGCTTTCTTTCTACTTACATCTTTAGTTTTCTCTGTGGGTCTGCAAAAATCGTTGTCATTGCTTCTGAGGCTCCAGCCAGCATTCGTACAATTTTCTGGGGAAGTTCTACTTGTTKCATTGTTTTGCTTTGGTGACATTTCTTCTTTCACTACTGTGCACTGATCAGCTGGTCACTGTTGTCCTTTATGGTGGCCTCCTCTCTTCTCCTTTTCATTTGTGGTTCTAATAGATACTAGGAACATCAGATTCCCTTCCTGAATCTGGCAGTTTTAAAGTTAAGAGGTTAAAGGAAGTGGTCTCTAGTCCTCACAAGATTTCTTGTTTGTTCTCCCTTYGAAGTGTTAACCACATCAGGAAAGTAAACAGGCTTGGTCTCTCTTTAGTGCAGTCAGGATGAGGGCAGAGTCCTGTCAGCATGTGAACAGATAGATTGAAACCATTTTGTTCTGATCCCAGGAAGCAAACAGATTCTCTCCTCTGCTCCACACCCTCTTTTCAGTTACAGCGGACCTGTGATCTSTCTGCCTTTAATCCCATGTTGTCTCCCTTCCCTGTTCAGTGCTTCAGGTTCAAGGACCTGCACTTTCTGCTTGACTCTCTGYGGACATGTGGCCTGTGGGTTGCTGTGCTGGGGTCAGCACCGCATTCACCTCTGTGCTTGCCTGCTGTGTCTCCCCAGAGCTGTTCTCTCAAGGCCTGCAGCAGCACACTACGAGGCTCCAAAGACAGTTCTTTGTTGAGTTGAGTGCCTTGTGCACTCAACACATCTGAGAATTTCAGGAACTGAAGGAAGAGGCAGGTGGAAAAACCCAGGAGGGAGTGGGAGACGTTCCTTCCCTCACCCTCCCAGCACTTCTGACAACGTGAGCAGCAATATCCACCTCCCTTAAGCATTGTCCAGATTGTAGCACAGCATGGACTGCTAAAGCTCTTGCACATATTGARCCTCTTCACCATTTCTCTGCCCCTGGCACCTCATCCCAACAGTTCAAAAAGTAAATTCAAAGCAAATGACTTCAAACCAAAAGCATTTATCTTTTACAAATAGTTAATGGCTTCTTTACAGTAATAGGAATAAGGCACTGCTGGCATGTCTAATCAGTGCTCTGAAAATTTGAAAAACAAGAGAAAATTTATTGTACTTCTGTTACAAAAACATTCAGTTAAGTTTGAGAACTGTTTTCTGCTAGCAAGGAAGTATCATGCAAGGTGTTTTGCATAGTTAAGGTCAGGTCTTGCCAAGTCATAAAAGGTCAGAGTTGAGCTTATCATGAAGGCACCTGAGAGATGAAAGTTTCCTAAAAATGTCTTTTTCCTCTCTTACCTAACAAATTTGGGAGCAAAAGTGCCTAGATTCTTGAAATTGCAGCACCTGTATTGTTTTGCCAGAGTTCACCGCAGCCAATTGTTAAGTGGAGTAAGTTGTCTACTTATGTGGTTGCAGAATTGTCTCCCTCAATGCAGTAGGACTGAGTGGGATTAGAAATAYGGAGTGGAAGTAAAATGAGATTTGGATTTGGAGAAATGTAGATTGAGATGCAAGGATACAAATATCCATAACGGTAATACTGACTGTGATGAAGATCTGTAAAGTGAGCAGAGTGGTGAGTAATTTAAGTGTTAATAGATGAGCTGGAACAGCAGGAAAAAGAGGTTGGTAGAACTTAGGCCAGGAAGTGACTTTGCAGGGTGGTCCAGAAGGACGAGAGATTTTCTGTTACAAGTTGACCTGCAATGGTGCATTTGGTTCCCTGCTCCTCAGACACAGAGGGACAAGCAAACAGAAGAACAGTGGGAAGTGCAGTGACTGACATGTTGGATGATCTGCCCGAAAACTGAGACAGGGGAGGAAGTCCTTGTAGCATTCTTGAGTGGGATGTAGAAAGAAACAAAACTTGGTGTCAGAAAAAGCCGTTTCAACAAGGCTCAAAGGTAGGGTTTTAATTTGTTCCAGGGAGGATGGCTGGGAATGATGTATGTCCACGTAAGGGAATGGAATTATATGCCAAGCAAGATGTCCTGGCATTGTCAGGTAAGCTTTCAGGGTAGTGGTGGAAGCCCTGTCCCTTCAGRTACTACTGTGTGTGGGATGTGATTGTGATGCTTTTATTTCCTCCATACAGCATTCAGTTCTGTCGACAGCAGGGCTTTAAAGCACCGCTCTGCAACCAGTGTGGGTCAGTGGTAATGCTGCACATGGGAAGTGGCTCAGAAAGCGTTGGTTTGTGGTGGCACCTTCTGACAAAGCACAGCCTTCCCGCTGGGCTTTGCTTTGAGAAACAGCACGCAGGCGTATGGTGCATCACTGTTGCATGAACTGCACTTCTGTACCTCTGGGTGCGCGCGTCCTTGTGGAAGGAGAGGGGAGAACCTGGCATTTTATATGAAGACTTAGGCGCTGACATACCTTCATATAGAGCTTCCAAGGGGTTATTTCCTTACAACAGTGTAGCGTTTTTGAGCAGAATGTGAGCTTTGTTTCTTGCAAAAATATTACCTTATTTCTAGGCAGTAAGCTGACTGGAAGGTAGGACTTTGTCCCTGAGTGATCACTCTTACTTTACACACTAGTGTGTTTGGGGTTTTCATTTCTCCAGTGTTTTCTTAGAATGTGAGAAGCATTTTACTAGCTGAAGGATGTGATTAATTCATGAAAAGTAATGACTGTAATACCATTAGATTTTGTCCTCTGGGGCGCTGGCTTTGGAGACAACCACTGAACGCTAGTTATCTAGAACAAGGTAAGCACTAGAGCTAGGACTGTTATCGTGTGTATGTTGACGGAAGTGATAACTGCAGTTATTGAATTGGAATACTAAAAGCGCACTATATTACTAGATATATAGCTATATACTAAATAAAGCGCTAAATACTAAAACCAGGCTATGTACTGGTTACCATATGAAGATGAAGGGAGAAATGTGCTCAAATTACCTCAAGTTAAATTGGATGAAGAGTCTGATGATTTCTTTGTTGTCTAGGGCAGGAAGAAAGGAAGATTTAAAAGCGTTATGATTTGAGCCTTGGGATACACAGCTGTGCTGAAGCAAGGCTCTATTCCCTCCTATCTTTTTATTACCTTTCGAGTTGAATGTGTCCCAAGTTATTTAGAACTAGAGAAGGAAATACACTGAACGGTGTTACACGGGGACATTATTTTGCCATCTCTTAGCACTGGCCCCGCGGGGCGTAGCGGTGGTGTCCCTCCTGGCAGCGGGCCGGCTGCAGCAGCCGGGGTGCCAGGGGCCGGTTCGCCCTGCAGGGAGGCGAGCCGTGGGAAGGGGTGCTGCTTCCTGGGGTCTGCTGCTGGCCGGCTGCACGGCAGCAGGGGGGTGGGGGCTGCCCTTTCACCACCCGGCTTTCAGTGGGCGGTGTGGGGCAGTGGGGGTGGCAAGATGACCGGTTCCGCTAGCTGTGCCAAGCGGCTGGAGCGTCGATGGGCAGCRTGAGAGCATCCAGCGCAGCATTAGCCAGCAGCTGTGCCTACAGCTCCATTGACTGTCATGCCCTGAGCAGGAGGTGGGAGACAGGGAAAGGGGGACAGACACTCAAGAACAACTTCATGAGTGAGATGCCGAAGGGTGGTGGAATTTAGGTGTGCTCTGCACCGTTTACATTAAGCTGATACTACCGTGTGCGTTGGCAACTAACTGTATTACTGCGAGCAGTGCAGGGCGTGATTTGCTGCCCTGGCACCTGAGGAAAGCCGCTCCCTGTCATGGCAGCAGGTCTCGAAGCTTCCAAATCTGCCAGCAGCAGAAGCAGAGCCTGTCTCATACGTGTTCGTACCACATGTCTGAGCAGACCTGAGCTTTGCAGTCTGGCCAGCATCCATTTGTGTCTCCTGGCAGGAAGGGCACTGGTATGAATTGCGGTTCAAGTCTTTCCTCTGATCCACAGAAGAGATTTATTTTCACACCTGCTGCACAGACTTAGGGTGGGTGGGGCTGTTAAAACCTGCTGCCTTTCTTTCTGCAGCGCAAGGTGTAGAGTACTAGAAATATTTTGTATTTGTTAAGGGTTACCAGTTTCTGGACCTGTACAGACTGAACCTTAGGCATAGCTGCTTGAAATAGCCAGAGGCCATATCAGTGTTCCTGGACTATCCACCAGCCCCAGCCCCGTGTTGCATGTCTTGTAGTTTCCCCTTGACTCTCCTTTGACAGACATGTTCTAASAAATACTGGCTTTTGGGTGGGTGTGCTAAGGAGGGTCAAAATGCCTGACACTCTGCCGCTCTTGGGAGTTTAGAAAACAGGTGTTTATGAGGAAAAATAATTGACAAATACCTGTTTACCCAATTTTTCCATAAAACTTCATTGTTTATTTGTGAGTCTGCATAAAATGCATRTGTTAAAAAAGAAGCCGCCAACAACCAATCACTTTAGACCTCATCTGTCTGGGTTTGTTTGCCTGACGGTGTTCCAGAGTGAAATCCTCCATTTCATCTTTCCTCAGTGACGTGTACAGTCCTTGAAAATCGCAGGAGCTTTCAGATAGTTTGCTCTTCTATGGCAGCCCTCTGTGGTATCCGTTACTCATGGATGCGGCTTTAACTYAACTGCTTTAGCTCGGTTCCAGAGATCCGAAATAAATGCTGGATCTCTCCTGCTGCATGCTCCTCTTAACTCCTGCTAGCATTGCGGGGGTGGACAAATGGCTCACTCTGGAGATGGTCAGTGCCGCTCCAGCCTCAGAGGAATTGTTGAGAAATGAGGTAAGGCACTCTCGCCGAGGCAGAGCACGTAGGACTGGTGAACAGTTTCATGCTTGGATTCCCAGCTGGCTSTGCAGTATTTAAAAACAAGATCTATGCTTGCTCACACAGAAGGACCTGTCTTAGGGTATGCACGTTTAGTTTCCAGATTTTCAAACTTCAGATGCTTTGGATATCTGATCCCAATGTTTTCTTCTTCTCTTTTTTTTTTTTTCCTTTTAATAATTTTTGGCAGGCTAAGCAATTTGGTTAGCATCAGAACTCTTTTTTTGTTAAGCCATATGGCTTTTTGTTARGAACAAATGCTCTATTTATTAATTTTTGTTTGTTTTGTGCAGCGTTAAAAATACCATGGCATTCGGGTTTCATGTTTTCTGGTCTGTGTTTCACTGTTGACGGCAGCCCAGCCTCTGATTGAAGTGCAGTGTTACGGATGCTTGCTGTCTTCTCTAAGTAGACTATTTTGGAGATGCAAATGGGAACTGAAAGTTTTCCAAAGTCAGGATGTTATAACTGAATCTGCTTTCTCTTCCAGACATTCCCATGCAAATGGCTTGTGGGAGGTAACAGCTTAAAAGGTTGCAGGAGAGATACCTTCTGTACCCTCTTCCCCATTTCCCAAAACCAAATGCAGTGTTCAGGATACTCATTGACAGGCTGTTTCGA
Source organism: Oceanodroma leucorhoa (assembly GCA_030449065.1). Taxonomy (NCBI): domain Eukaryota; kingdom Metazoa; phylum Chordata; class Aves; order Procellariiformes; genus Oceanodroma; species Oceanodroma leucorhoa. The sequence continues at coordinate 1,481,156 of JASVER010000127.1, read as the reverse complement.
TGTGGACCTTATTACTAAAGGAAATACTAGCTTGTCAGCTCTTCAATGATTTTACTCTGTTTTTATATCCCCAGTCATCTAAAGAACTGTCACCATTTTTTAACATATATGAAAGTCAARTGCTAATATATGAAGAAATGTCTGAAACTGTGGCAATCTAAAAAATCAGATTTTTGAATCCGGCGTCACTTGTGTYTTGGTCTAGCACTTGGCCATGATGTAAGTTGTGGTCAACTTCCACTGATTCTTTAACAAAAAGAGTCCAGGCTAATTCTCCCYTTTTTAGTTCCAGTTGCCTGGGATAGAAAGAAAAAAAAAAAGCAACTTTCAAAGTAGATAAAGRTCAATAAATTATACCAATGTTTCTGTTATTGAAAATAACTTAGGATTTTTGAGTTCATTGACTGTCTGAGCACAATTAGCACTAAGTTTGTGACTGTAGCAGGATGTAATTACATCAGGGCAACACGTACCTCCTGTTGCTATTTGTGCTGAAATGTCTGATCAAACCACTACAGAATTTCTCAACGGAAGTCACTGTCTAATGTCTGATTCTCTTTGTGTCTTCCAGCTCTTGCAGGGTATTTTGGGATTTGTGTGTTAAGCTRCAAACATGCAGTCATAACACTGATGTGAGAAAATCTACAGTGCAAACGGGAAGCGAGTACTGCAGTGTCTTTCTTCTTGTGTAGGTTTTGTGCTAAGTACCAGCCTGTGTTCTGCAAGACTGCTGCTCTGCAGCTCTGCTAATGTGCTACTGTTTGTAAGTTGTTTTGATGGATGGTTGCAACTAGTCTTAAGATGAACTRGTTTACCAGGGAGGAGGAGCAGGGGGCTTCACATCTCATATTTTTTTACAAGATCTTTTTTTTGGTAGTTTTTGCTCTTTCAGATGAAGGAAGAAGAAAGGCGTAATGACCAAGAAGTGACTAATGTTGAGCAGAGTGTGCAAAGACTCCAGTGGAAAATCAGAGGCTTGAGACTGTCATGGCCAGGTTTTGAGCAGAAGGAATGAAGATGCTGAAAAGCTTTGATCGAGTAGCATTAGTCCTGGATAAGGGRGGTTGAGCCTAAATATCTGGCTAATCTCATTGTTCTGTAAATTACTCAGCCTCTAGTACAGTTCCTCAAAGAGAAGCAACAGAAAGTTCTTTTTTTTTTCTTTTGAATGCACTTTACAAGCTCTTTCTACAGCTGAATAATTTCAGGATTATTCTGTAAAAATTATGGTTCGTTGGCGGACTGCAGATATGGTGTACTAATAGGTGTTTTTTGCCTCTAGTTGCTGTCACTTCAGAATTAATACACAATATACAAGGAACCTGAATGAAAGAAGTTGTTCCTTGAGAAAAGTGAATGTTCTTTTCCAGCATGCCATTTATTTATTTAGCAAATGAAGATTGGTACAGTGTCTTTATGAAATCTACTCTCAGTGGTAGAGAACAGCAGTGCTGTAGGGCATTTTTATATTACCATATTAAAAAATAGCATTTAGCAACCCACCCCTAGTCTAGTGTCTGATCAGAAGTGATGGTGTCCTTCTGAGAATTAATTCCAACAGCAGAATAAATAAGTGCTCTTTCAGATTTTAAGAGCAGTTGAAAAATACCTCTTTGTGGTCAACTGCAATTTACACAGACTTGACACTGACTGTTACTACATTAGCAACTCCTTGTAATGAGCTCAACTGTAAGGAAGGCACTTGCTTTTAGGAGGTTTGTTGTCATTGGATACTGCAGTACTGATTTACATTACTGGGAAGTGCTATTTTTACCGCAAGTCTGCTTCAGCCTCTGGCAATACCAGCTATTTCAGCGCAGTTCCTGCCTCCTGCCCCTCCAGTTGGCATCTCTGTTGTCACACAACCAAATGCTGCCATTTGTTTATTTCTGCCTCCCCGAATTGCTCTGTGGCACTGCTCACCGCTAACCCGCTCACTCATTTGTGCTAAGAGCAGTTGTGCTGTCCTACTAGRCTGTATTCTCCGTATCAACAAGGTGAGCATTTCCTGCCTTCCACGTCTSCCCAGCTTAGCTGTGCGCTATTTCAGGAAAGATACCAGTTTATTTACTCCTAAATCCTGCTTTGCTGTGTAGCCAGTGCTGCGCAGAACAGCTTTGTTCCCGTGGCTTTGCAGATGTTGGGAAGATGTAGTGTGAAGTTGGTCTTTGTGAGATAGGTTGGGAAATTTTTGCTGCACGCAGCCTCCTTGTGCTGTGCTCTCCAGCCTCGGGCAGTGTCAGCCGTGGGCCCTGACTGCCTCTTGCAGCAAAACCTCATCTGTGTTAACAGCGCAGCATTTTCTCTTGCACCGTGAAGCCAAGGGCCAGACGTAYGCCAAGGGCTGCGATCTGCCGGGCGGCAGCACCTGGCACGTGGCATTGCAAAGGAGCAGAGCCATGCAGAGGGCTTGTTCACCGCTGCTGGCAGCCTGCATTGGAGCCGCTGCTGCAYCATGTGGCTCTCTGGGAGGCTCGCGCTGTTGCTGTGATGCCACAGATTTTCCATCATGCGGCATGCAGAGTCCTGCAGGGGAAGAAAGCTGAGACTGGAGGGTTGCCCCCTTTGGTSTATTGGTAGCTTGTAAAAATGAGCCTCACATGTCTTACAGGAAGGGACTGGAGCTTCATTCAGCAAATGGAGATTGCAGCAGAGCAGTGGAAGGGGAGCTTGGGTGTGCTCTCCCCTTTTTCCTCTTCCTTCCCCACAACTAACTAAAAACTCCATTTCTTTCGGGCAATAAAACCCTCCCTTTCTGCACAGACACTGCTCTTTTCTCCTCCAGGGCAGGTAAGAGGCAGCCATCTGTCCAAGATAGGTTGGTTTCTTTCTTTTCTACTCCAAAAGTAAGAATAAATACAAGAATTACCTCTCTTCCCCAACTGAGTGGGTGAAGTTGAGAAGCTGTGGGCAAAAACTGGTTTTTCTATTCTGTGTGGCATCCTGAAGTGACACAATAGCTGGAAGCATGAGAGCAGTGATGGTGTATCCATGCGATCAGTCACGCATAGTCATGCACGCACCGTTGCATTATTGCGAATGGCATCTGCGTATGCAGYGAGGACAAAGCAATTGCACAGCCCAAAAAAGGGGGGAGGACCATTACTATTGTACCCGMGTCTGGAAGTTAGGACGTGGCAGAAGCCATGTTGATGATGTAAACTTAATTTAGCCCCTCTCCCAGCCTCCTGAAGCATGGGCCTGTGATGTGGTAGTGAGGGCAGGGGCAGCTCTATACCCCCCTGAGATGCCACGCAGACAGTCGAAGGGTYTCTCAGCAAGCTGAAACTTTCAGGCTGTGTGTGCAAATGGTTGGYGGTTTGAGATGGGGGAGAGCCGTAGCAGTTGCAGCTTTTCCCCTCCCTAGGGCGGGCACTGGAGGAGCGAGACACATACTTAATTGGAGAGGGTGCTTGGGGCATTCAGGGATGCTTGCAGACATTATAATGATGAGGTGGGGGTCCTGGGCCAGTGCACACCTCTTCTGCGCATTCCCTATTTCACCCTTGTGGTGGGTTGCCTTGGCTAGAAGCCTGGTGCCCACCRAGCCACTCTATCACTCCCCCTCYTCAATTGGACAGGGGGAGAGAAAAATATAACAAAAGGCTCATGGKTCACGATAAGGACGGGGAGATCACCGTCACAGGCAAAACAGACTCAACTTGGGGAAATTAATTTAATTTATTGYCARTCAAAATCAGAGTAGGATAATGAGAAACAAAATCTTAAAACACCTTCCCCCCRCCCCTCCCTTSTTCCCAGGCTCAACTTCACTCCCAATTTCTCTACCTTCCACCAAGCGGCACAGGGGGACGGGGAATGGGGGTTGCAGTCAGTTCATCACACGTCTCTGCCATTCCTTCYTCCTCATGSTCTTCCAGTGCTCCAGCRTGGGGTCCCTCCCAYGGGAGACAATCCTCCATGAACTTCTCCAACRTGGGTCCTTCCCACAAGCTGCAGTTCTTCACGAACTGCTCCAGTGTGGGTCCTTTCCACGTGTCCTTTCCACAGGGTGCAGTCCTGCRGGAACAGACTGCTCCAGCATGGGTCCCRCGCAGGGTCACAAGTCCTGCCAGGAAACCTACTCCAGCGTGGGCTCCTCTCTCCATGGGTCCACAGCTCCTGCCAGGAGCCTGCTCCAGCATGGGCTTCCCACGGGGTCACAGCCTCCTCCGGGCATCCCCCTGCTCTGGCATGGGATCCTCCACAGGCTGCAGGTGGATATCTGCTCCACCGTGGACCTCCATGGGCTGTAGGGGGACAGCCTGCTTCACCATGGTCTTCTCCATGGGCTGCAGGGGAATCTCTGCTCCGGCACCTGGAGCACCTCCTCCCCCTCCTTCACTGCCTTTGGTGTCTGCAGGGCTGTTKCTCTCACATATTCTTACTCCTCTCTCTGGCTGCTGCTGTTGCGCAGCAGTTTTCCCCCCTTCTTAAATATGTTATCCCAGAGGCACTACCAGCATCGCTAATGGGCTCAGCTTTGGTCAGCAGCAGGTCCACTTTGAAGCCGGCTGGCATTGGCTCTGTCAGACATAGGGGAAGAAGCTTCTAGCAGCTTCTCACAGAAGCCACCCCTGTAGCCCCCCTCCTGCTACCAAAACCTTGCCATGCAAACCAAATACAACCCTGAATGCCCTTGTCCCAGGCTGTAATCCTCCATCTGTCCGCCCCAAATTCAGGTCGTTTCCAAGGACTTGTGTCCTAAGTTCCCAGTTCTCTTCCACTCCTGCCATTCCCTGTCCTGCTCCAGCCTCTTTTTCTTACCCCCCTTCTCATCCGACCAACCTCTCTGCTCCTCTCATGTCTTCTTGGCTTTCCTCTGGGGCTCTTCRTTGCCTCTTCTCACTTCTTGCGTGACACTGTCCCCTTTTCCTTGCCAAGCTGTTCTCAGTTACCCCACGCACCTTTAGGTCTGGGCTGGACATGCTCCTTTTGTCCAGTCCGAGCCTCTCCTCTGGAGAGCAGCCAGCACTCCCACAGCCACTGCTGTGCATTAACCCTGCGCTCTGAGAACCTCGGTGCAGCTGCAGTACTAAGGTTTTGTGGAACATCAAGTGTTTTGTATATTTTTATTTTGCATTTTTATAGTACCTTGGTGATTTGCASGTTCTCTCTGCTGTTTTGTCCAAGCTACTGGACAGAGGAGGATGTATATTTTTTGATTCAGTGACAGACCGGTGGTGTTAGCTCTTTCAACTATCCGTTACATTTTTTAAAATCATTTTTGCCAAGGACAAGTTGAGATTTTCCTGTGTATAGAGCATGGTCATGTCCTAGTGAGAACCCCAGGCATGATGCTGATTTCCTTGAGTGTCTGATGAACGAGCTGAAGAGCGGGGCTCTGGAACGTGCAAAGGCTATTGGAGCATGCACCAAGTTACCCAGTCAGTACTGCAGGCTGTTGMGTTCACGGGTGGCTTCCTAGCAAAACCCAGAATTGCTTTGGCAAACTCAGCACAGCATGTGACACAGCTAGAGGTGTGCTTCTAGTGCTCGGCTCCTACAGCACTGCTGAACTGCGTGTGTCCGTAAGGCTTCCCCCAGTGATTATTCTTTCTTTGGGGGAGTAAACTCTTTTGTAGGCTGGACATCTTCTGACAGTGTGTATTTTCTTCACATCTGCACTGCACGGTGGGGTCATTTTTAAAACCCAGCTAGCTTTCTCCATGGGGAATATGTGACAAATATCCTTTGCACGTTAAATTCCTATTCAGATATTTCGTGGCATCCCTGAATTGCCTTTCTGTCAACAGCAAGCAGCTAGTTTGACCTGCCAGGTTTAGCATGTGCTTTTAGTGAGGGCCTCCAACCATGCCAGGACAGATTCATAATTAAATTGTGATCAGTTGCCCAGCAAACACTGATAAGCTTAAAATCAGAGTAGGAGGAATGTTGGCTGCCTGCAAGCAAGGTGCCAGTTTTATTACCCTCAGTGTTTATCGCCCTTCCTAATTAAAATCCCAAACAATTCCCAGCACCGCCTGTGTCTGTAAACTTCCCGTAAGTGTGATGTAAGGTGACTCGGCGTGACTGGGAACATGCACAAGGCAGGCAGCGCAGGCTGTCTGCACCGAGCACAAATGACACTGCGGGTTCAGCAGTTGTTTTCCTTCTCTGATTATTTATTTACATTTTTAGAATGACCTTGGGTGGGGAGTGACTGCTCACTCAGCCCCCATGTCCTTGCTTGCACTTCCACACAGAGACTCTCTTTGGAAGGTCCATAGGATCGTAGACCTGTTTTACGCTCTCAGTCACGCGACAYGAGTTACAAAAAGGCTTGTGTTTCCGTAGCGCGATGGGGCAGTAAAAACTGATGCTCTTGGCCACCCTTCCCCTATGGGAGAGAGCGGCTGCAGCATTTGGCTTGCAATAGCATTGTGTACTTGTGTCCAAAATACAAATTGTGCTAGCTCCCTGCCTGAATGTTTGAGAAATGAACATTAAGTCCTACCCTGCTGCGTGGGCCCAACTGCATTTGATGAATTGGAGTCAGTGCTGGCAAAACGTAATTGCTCATAATTATGACAAATCATGCGCCATGCTCATACTGTGAACTACAAAGCTATTGTCCACCACCGCTTATCCAGCTGCCTAAAAAGCTCTCCTGTTAAAGTGCACGATGCTCGGAAACAGCCTTCAGAATCTGGTTGTTCATGTTTTGTTGAGGGCACTGAAAAAAATTTGGTCTGTTTGAAGTACTTTCTTMTATTCCCCAGAGTTTATCCTGATGTGGGGGAGTGGGAGCTGGACTGCAGGACAGGGGATGGCTCAGCAGTACAGCAAGATGAAAGCAAGGCTGGCTAATAAAAGGAAGTCTGAGCGTTGCTCTTGATCTGTGTCCTTGATAAAAATCCCTAGTGATGTTCATCCTTCCAGTAACAGCTGCAGGCATGTCGTTTCCCCTCTTCCTGTATTACTGGACAATCTGTCTTTCTGTTTTTTTGTTTTTGCATTTTCTGCAATAAAAAATGGTTTCTTCTATCTATCAGAAGTGTTTGTTTCAGCAGATGCTAAAAAAGTGCGCATGCATGAGAGAGGAGTCTATGCATTACTTCACCTTGYGTGAGTACAAAATTGCACGCACAAGAAGTAACTGCTGGGATGAATTGCCTTTGTTTTCCATGCACTGTATTACTTTGGTTTATGGTCAGTGCTGTCAGCATGTGGCAGTCATGTTTACAGAGCACCACTGAGTCAAATATCCTAGCTGGATATTTTAAAATGTTGGATACCTTCATAGCCACAGGCATTTGGAGCTRTAATTGCTGAGATAAGAGTGCTGCAGTTTGTGGGGTAGTGAATTGATCCTCTTTTCCAAGTACGGTGTTGCACGTCTTGGCTAGGCACGCTGTCTGCCCTCGTCGAGGGGAATYCCAACCCACTGTTGAGTATAAACCCTCGCTGAAGTAGGTGGGACGGCAGGTCTAATCACAAGCCAAGTTCTTCTCAATAAATACTCTTCCCTTCTTTTCTGTCTTTTAGTGTCAAGATGGTGCTGATGTGGACCAGTGGGGACACGTTCAAGACTGTTTACTTCATCTTGAATCAGGCCCCTTTCCAGTTCTCCATCTGTGGACTCCTGCAGGTTTTTGTGGACATTGCTATCCTGTTGCAGGTTTACTTGTACAGCTACTACCCTCAGAAGCCCGTGTCCCACACTGCACACCCAGCCAGCACCAAGGCCCTGTGAGGCACTTAGCTGGACAGGTTGCAGATCAACGGCGCTGCGGAGTCAGCCATGGCAGCTCCTCTTCTGCTTGTGTTGCTGAGTTGAAAGCAGAAATGAGAACAAGGATTGAAAATCTGGCTGTRCTTCCAGCTCGGGAGGTTTTATTTTAAATAACTTGCTCTCTGTTTTCAGACTTAGCTGTACAGAACTGTTTCTTGGTGGGGGGAGGGGCACTTTATTTTTGCATATGTACCTATGAGCCTTATCAATTCACAAATGTTTGCATATTTAATCACAAGGGCTGGATGGTTTGTGTTTTTAATGCTATTTAAAAATGTTACACCACAGAAATTATAGGATATTTTGTCTGAAACTGTTACCTATTTATATGATATGAGGTCTGTATATTGGCAGGAAGTTTGTGGCATATGCTAGCATTCAGTATCTCCACGATGTAGGAAGAAGTATTGAAGAGCAAATGCAGGAGCTTTTTCTTTTCTTTAAGAAGGGTGTCTGGTGAGCAGAGAAGGTGAGGGCGGGAGGCCCTGCAAAGAGGTGAGCGGCCAGAAATGAACCAGTCATACGCAGTGTAAAGCATCAACGTGCTAAGGAGTGAATGGCAGGTGTTCACCCCCCCTGCGGGATCAGCGTGGCAGGCGGACATATCAAGGAGATGATGAAGGGCGTCTGAGTATGGACGATGCTGGAGCCGTGTTTAGAGCAGGCACAGCCAGTCGAGCGGTCAGCCAAAAGGAGGAGCTCACAGGAGGCTGCAGGTAACTTAGGTAGTCGTGCTTTGAAACGATGGGGTTTGGGAACCGCCCGCTCTGCGCTCAAGGGGCAGCACTGCTCCTGCAGCTGTGCGCAGGACGGACGGGCTGTAGGAYGGCTTTCACAAACCGAGGGGCCAGCAGATGTGTGTTGCCAGTATTGCCAGGCAAGTATTTCTAGATGGCAATTGAGCCACAGAGGTAGAATCAGCTCCACTTCCATTGCCTCAGAAGGGGAAGTGAAAAAGTGTGAGACAGAGAAAAAGCCGTATCCTGTGGAGCAGGACTAGCATCTGACAGCTTGATTTGTTGAGGCTGAGATTCATGTTCATGTTTTTTAATGCCAAACAAGAACCGGTTTAAGTTTTGGGGTGTTTCTTGCATTGACCCAACAAGGAAGGAGTCCACGTTTTCCTTTTTCTGTTGCTTAAGATCTTCTAGGCTCTTAGAAGAATCAGCAGCCTATACTTACACAGAGGGGCTGAGAAAGCTGAACGAGCAGAGTGTTTATTTTTAAATGTAGATGTTGTCTATAGTGGGTCTTTGCCAGCGTAGGTCACCGTGCCCTTTCTGAGAACTGCACGTGTCTGCAGCTGCAGGTGGTGTGGACCCGCAGGGGGCTGTGTCCAAGCCCCTGGGCTTCTGCCAGTTGCCATCATGAAACCGCCCTGGTTGGTACGAGGCAGCCATAGCAAGACGCTTGGTCCCARGAACAGCTATGCCTGCACTGCTTTCTTCTTCATGAAGCTCCCTCCCTGCTGCCRGGGGAATCCCGTCTGACCACAGGCAAGGTATTAGAGCTGGGACAGATTTTTGAGAATCGTTTTTTCTCCAAGATTAGCCCAAGAGCTTATGTTTTCTTACCGATGGCAGCAAGTCTGAGGTTTAATAACTTCAGTGTGTCAATCAGATACTTCCCCTAACCTGTTTTCTTTGGGAACCTCATGATTTGAGTCGACTGTCTTCATCAGTGGCAAACTGTCCTCTGGAGGGGAAGYGTCAGCAGGCTGGAGCAGTGGTTGCGTGACACTCGGTTGGGAATATCCATCATAAGACAGGGAAGAGTGGGCTGTCCCTGTGCTGCTTTACCGACTTGTGCCCCTCTCACTCCCCGAGTAGCCCCAGGCTGACATCAGGGCTCCCGCTGCACGTGGCGTTTGGTTTTGGAGCGGACATGTTGGTGGCAGAGGGCTGAGGCCCAAACCTGTGGGCAGAAGTCCAGCCCTGGGGCCAAGCCGTCCTGCCCTTTGGTGGGGACATTGCTGGAGGTGGAAGGAAGGGCGTCCTCGGGAAGTCCCTCCTGCCCCGGCAGATCCAGTCGGATCTGTGTGAGCAAAGCAGAGCCGAGGAGAGCCGCTGTTTCCAAGGGCTGGGCACAGAATGCTCTGCCCGGGCACTGACTCCACGCTCTTTGTTCGATACCCTACTCTTTCAGGCCTGAAGTGACCTTACAAAGACGATGTACCCGGCATGGCAGACTATGAATGTTTTGTTCCTCTCTTTTCTCCAATGTTCTGGTTGTGTTACAGGAACATCTGGGCTTTTGTCTTTCTTCATTGAAAACGTACTTAACAACTGGCTTCTCTGGTATGCTGCTTTAATGAGGACTGTATTTCTACTGTATGCAAACAAACACCTTCTTGTGTGTTTTAATGGTCTGAAGTTTTTTTTTAATAACTTGTACTGATAAGATTTTTGTATATGGTGGTCTTTTTCTAATATTCTATGAAACGGGGATATAAGAAATAAATGGTTCTTAAGAAATATACTTCTGTATGTTATAGCTTCAACTGGGAGTGCACACCTTTGGCCACCTCTTTGGCTTTGAACTACAGGTATTACTGAGGATAAAACAACTGTTGTTTTTTCCTTTTGGGACTCTTCCCTGGGCAGATTCTTGGGTCTGTCATCAGTACACAAACCAGCGAGCTCTGCAGACCAGTCTCATTCACACCAGAGCTGCAAATGCTGGAGGAGAAGCCAGTGAAACCATGTCTAAAGTCATCTTCCCTATGTGGCATTTAGCAGGGCAGGACTTTTGGCCAGAAACTCCTGAACTTCCTCTTGCAAGATACATTAGGGACAAAATGTTACAGAACTTTGTTTTTGTTCTTTAATTGTCAGGAAGTAGCTGTATCAATGATCACCTCAGAGAATAAGAGATCAATTACTTTAAATACATCTCTTTGAATGTATGGCACATTTCATGAAGTTTATTTTCTCTGTCAGTTGCAATGTTTTTTTAAATAAAAATTACCTATTATATATAACTTGCAGTGTTGCTTTGTTTTGTTCAGATGCGTGCTTCTTAACTCTTATTATAAAACTCATCTTGTCTAGAACATTATCTGTAGGAATAATTAGCGTGCTTTTTCCTCCCGATGGGTGGGTGAGCAGAAGCCATAAATTGTCCTGAGGTCATGATGCACGACAGGGAGTCTGGATTTCCATCCCCTGCTCTTCCATACATCCTGGGGTAAGCTTACCCTCATGACCACTTAAGTCTTTTATGCTTGTGATGCTCACAGTAAAAACAAATTACCTACAGATTATTATGTAGCTTTAAAAAAAACCCTGTATCATGCAAACTGCATAATGAGGTCAAAGATGGGACATGGCTGAGGGACATGCTCTGCGCAGCCCCTGCGTGGAAGATGAGGAAACTGTGTGTCCTCTCGCGGCCAACCGCCGTACCAAGAGGAGTCTTGACCTCCCTCCCTGTTGATTCAGGACGTGAAAACAAGCCAAGACAGCCGAGACCAGCCCTGCGGCCGATGCGTGGCTCCTGGGCCCTGCTGGGCTGCCRTTGCAGGCTGTTTGGCTGCTCCGGCGTGGGGAGGCAGTTTGCTGTCGCTGCCTGCAGTGGCTGCGGAAGCTGGAGAAAGGGAGTTGGTGAGGAGGGAGGGCTGGGGGCACAGGAGAGAGGGTTGGGAAGGGCAGGAGGAGGGAGATGGGAGAGACTGAGCTTGCTCAGGTAAGAGGCTGAAGGGAGAGACTCCTGGAGGGGAGGGAATGAAGGAGAACCAAGACCTGGAAGGGCAAAGCCAGGTAAATCAGTGAAGTGGGGGTAAAGGAGGAGGAAAATGAGGRTGGGGAGTAAAACCTGCCTCCTCTGTTACAGTGTGCAGGCAGTGGAGACCATGGAGGGCGATGGCCCAAGCAGTTCCCACAACAGCCGAGCCTGCTCGTTACTCATAGCAGTTGCACCATCTATCCCAAATAGTGCTGGTGTTACTGGCTGCTGCTCCGGCACTCGCTGAGGGGAAGCTAACGGTGGGACTGGTCCTAAATGAAACAACGGGGAGCCCCTTCAGTAAACGGGAGCTGGCACAGCCACGCTGCAGCAGCCCGGGCAGCGGCAGGGCCTTTGTCCTGCTGGCTGGTGCGGCCTGGCCCTGGCCTCAGGGCAAGGCTCTCCCTCGGCCGGGCCGGGCMGGGCYGGGCCGGGCCGGGCAGGCAGCGCTCTGCGCCGCGGCTCCCTAGAGACAGAGATCTCACGGTTAGACGCTTGGGTGCGTGCATCTACATAGGTAGTTAGAGGTAATTAAAAAACATTCTAAGACAAAAGGCAAAGCTCAAATTTGGCACTAGTTACTGCTTTACTGGGTAGTAAAGCAAAAGTTGGCCCAGAGATGCTGTTTGTTAAATTTGGTTGTGATCCTTAGCTTAGGCTCGAGTRCCAAGAAGGCTTCAAGGACCTGACTGACAGCTGTAGCTTTGTTGGTGGCTTTCTGTAACAGAAAGAAGACATTAATGTGTAAGTCCACAATATGCCAATAAATAAAACACACTGCCTGGATATCTGTGCCAACAGCCGTAAATAAGAGACATGGACTAGAACAGAATGTGAGGTGCACCCCGGAGCAGGGGCAGAGCTCCCTGTAAACAGCCTTGTAAAGCAGCCAGGTCCCGAGCGGACGTCAGCATCTGGAAATGCCCCAACAGCAAACACAGTCTTATGGCTTCAGACCCCCATCCTGCCCCTTCTGTGTCCCAGCTGATGTGGATTTGGCTCTTGCAGGTGCTGGCTTAGCTGTGCTGGGACACTGAGGGGCCTTGCTCAGCCTCAGGTGGGCCAGCAGAACCATGCTGGATTTCCYTACCCATCAGCCCCCCCCCCGCCTCGTTCCTCTTCCACCCCAAGGCTTCATACTCTTCTAAGGCTGGAGCTCGTAGGCGCCAAGCCCTGTGAGAGCCAAGGACACTYTGCCCGCGTGAAGCATCTGCTGTGAGTCTGCCATAGACCGTGCCTGTTCTGSCCTCACCAGTGTGAGACGGCAACCTCTGTCTGGCATACTGCTGAGGGGACGATGCCAGTGTCATGTTTTATAAGATTAATGCTTTTTCTTAACTGAGGTTGCTATGAGGTAGGCGGTGGCTGTGCACATGCTGTATGAACAGAAGGAGTTGTGTTTGCCTTCGTGCCATTCCCTCTAACTCTGTCCCTTTACCAGTTACTACATCCTTAGCTCTCAAACATAGTTACGGTTTTCAGATGATTATTGTTGCCAGCTGTCAGAATTTGTATGATGTCCAGGCCCACRCATGCTGCCACCGAGATGGCCGTGTAGAAGAGGCGGCTTTGCTCACATGCTTTGTGAGTCTCTGTCCCATAGAAGAGAGGAATTTTTTTTCCTTGGGGCAAAACCAACGTGCTACAATTGTGAAGCACTAGATTCTGTTTCAAAGAAACAGGCATAACTACCTGCTGGCACTGGCATGCATGCAAATAGCAGTGTAGCATTTACTATAGTTAAATGGCCTTAAATCATGTATGTGCTGTGTCAAAGAAAAAAACCACCACCATACACAACAAAACTAACACTTCTCCAGCAGCTGATCAAAAGTAATAAGCATCATCCACAACAATAGCTACGCTGGGTGAAACTCGCTCTCCTCTGGGTATCTTTTATGTCTGGCAATGTGTCCACTGCAACTTTATACAGCTTCCAAAAATAAGTTGTTTAAAAGGTCCCTGGTTTATATTTGTTTCCTCATCTGTCATCTCAATAGATAAAATGAAACTTTATTAAAAGCCGGGCCTTGACTAACAGACATAATGAGTGGGTTTTGTCACTTTATTAAAACTCTCCGCATGCTGGAATTAATTATGTGCCTTTTGAAAAATATAAAGAACTCACTATTGCAGGACAATAGCAACTTGATGGAGCACAGCACTAATATGGTGTGTGTCATCAGTCTGTTTTTCTACACAGCTGCTGAGCTGCAGTTAGCTGTCCCAGTGCTACTTTTTTCATGCTGCGGGGCCAAAAGTGGCATTCATTCATGGTTATTTGCKAGCACTGCAAGCGTGAAACTCCACTCTGCAAGCATGTCTACTCCAACATGGCTCTTCTAAGAGTAAGCTCATGCTGCTGATCATTCGTGGGCCTCACCACCTTGAGGAGATGTATTCTGCACCCTCCGTGCACACTAGCCGTGATCACTGCATTCACACCAGATTTGTAGCGCTAAACAGCACCTGGTGTGCATGAACCAGAGTACCACGAAAGGTGAACTTGTGGGTTCACCTGGTGAATCTGTCGGGTCCCACCKGAAGACTGAGCACCCAAATGCCACCATAAAATGCACTGCTGCCCCTCCGCACCATGCCACACTTTGCCCCCATGCACCGCTCACTTTGCTGGTTTGCATTTAGCGGGCTGCAAAGCCGTATCCCCGATGCCAAACCTGAATAAGCCTTAATGCCAGAAATGCCTGCATCAGGATTAAAAAAATAATAAAATTAAAATCTCTCATGAGTCATAGCAGCCCAGTGCTGGTGTTGCTTTGCCAGGAGTCTGAGTCAGCCCAGGCACCATCGACCAGCCCTCGTCCCTCCTTGCCTGGCACAAGGAGCGGATGCGCTCGCGGTGGTGGTGGGCTGCGAACGATGGGCAGAGCCCCGGCACGCGCGGCTGCGTTCGGTTTGCCTGCAGTTCAATAGAGCCGGGGGTTTGGGGACGCAGATGCAGCCTGCAGGGCAGGGGGTCCCAGTTTTGCTGCCTCCATCTCTTGCAGCGCTCACCAGCAAGCTGCGTGTGTTACACACCTGCTGCTCCGAGCGCTGTATCCGGGCCCAGTGACCCTGCTGCCCTGCTCGGGGCTCTCTGGCCTGGCTATGGCTGCAAAGGAGCAGTATCAGGGCTGCTGAGGGCCGCCGGCATGGGACCCTGGCTGGAGCACCGGCACACACGGCTTCACATCAGCGCAGCGAAACACCGTCTCCCCCCCCGACCTGAATCATCGGAGGCGAGCATTCAGCAACAAAGCGTCTRATTTTTATTAAAATAAAGTGTAACATTTTATTTTCCCTTGCTCCATTGCTATAAGGAATGGCTTAATACAGGAGTTTGCTAATGTAGGATTGGTGTTACAACATATGCTGAGGCAAAAAAACCCCAAACCAGACAAATCCCATCTTCAATACATCAGCTTTTGTTCCCTTCCTGGCAGGAGGAGAATATGGAGGGCAACACTGCATGGCTTCAATACAAATGGGGCGTAGGTACAAGAGGCAGTTGGGCTCCAYCTCCCTCCATCCCCTGATCGTATCCCACCCGCAGGAGCACTGAAAGACCCACACAGTGCCCTGACTTGGAGCAGCTACACAGCTCCTCCAGGGAGGGGGCCGGAGAGCTCACGAGGCTGGCATCAGTAAACAAACATGCAGGTGTCACCGTATGATTCCTCTTCCCTTTAAATTGACTTAAATCTTTTGARAATTAGGAAGAAGAACCAGAACGATAATTCTAATTTTTAGACRACAGGATTGTCTTTTTCTTAGTAGGAAAAGAAAAAAAAAAAAAGACTACTCCTTACATAGAGCACAGCTGCTACGCTGCAGCTCGGGCCAGAGCCCACTGAAGGCATCTCATTGACTTCACCAGGTTTGGACTCCTCCTGTTTGCACATGACTGCAGTCGGTGCAGCCACCACCGCTGAGGAAGAGTATGCAGAGCTGGGGAGTCGCTGCTGGTTTACCATCATCCTCCCCTTCTTCGGCTGCGTGTAGTTCAGGTTTAGTTGTCTGTTAAACACATTTTTTGATACATGAGAGATGGAAATAGTTAACAGAAAGTGGAGAAATGGTTTGATTTGTAAAGATATTTGTTATATTCAACTGTTAGCAAAGGAAAAAAAAACGAGTTAACATTCAGTACCATAGTCAGGAAGATTGTCTATGTATATTTCTGTCATGGGGCTAAGATACAAAGCTTAGGGTGGTAAATACGCSTATTTACTAAATAATGCATACTGCGCTAGCGCACAAGTCAGAGCTGGCAGCCGGCAGCCCAGGCTGCACTGCCTGATCTGTAAACCAGACAAAACCAAGCCCCTGGGAAAGCTGAAGGGGTGTTTCTGCCCTTCTCTTGCCCTCACACCTTGGCTTGTCTGAGGTTTGCGTTCCTTGGCGGAGCTGCGGAAACAAACCCCCTGTGCGTGGGGGGTCGCAGCGTGGGGAGCCCCCTCGTTCAGCCCCTCGCACACGGAGTGTCACCGAGCAGGGAGGAGGCGGCACGCTGGCTGCGTTGCCGAATGGCACCCCGACAAAGGCTGTGCTTCATGTTACGTTCCCCTGGCTGGCTACGTTCAACGGCTCCTCCTTGGGGGTTGCCAAAAATACTTGTTCAATAGAAAAGAAAAGCCCTATGAAAAGCGATGGAGCAGAGCTGAGTAGTTTGTAGGGGCACTTTTCAGGGGGCCCTTAAGATCAAAAGTTGGTCTTTAGAGACAACCTTGTGTGTGTCTGCCCTTCATTGATGCAGTTCAGGAGGTTCTTGCAGAACTGACCCCCYTTGTCCACTGCTTCTTGTGCTGCGAACATATGTCTCCAGCTGTTCAGAATCAACAACTTCTCTTGGCTTCCTGGTCCACCATGGGCTGACCCWCCTGCCCAGCAGCATCTGGGGGGARTGTGACACCAAGCCCCTGTGTACTGTCACCACCCGGGAGTTTGGTGCTCTCTTCTAGCTGGCGCATCTGCCTGCTTGCTGCTCGTTGCTGCTGCTCCTTCAGCTCACTGTAGGAACGGGAAAAGGTATGAAAGATGGACGTGACTGGGAAAGCCATCAGCAAAATCCCACTCAAGATACTGCTCAGGGCTACCACCTGTCCGGGGATGCTACGAGGCACCATGTCCCCGTAGCCAACAGTTGTCATGGAGATCACAGCCCACCAGTAACTGGTGGGGACACTTGTGAATTCTTGCTTGGCTCCCAGTTCGCTCTCAGCCAAGTACACCAGCGGCGAGAAGAGGGCCATGGCGACGCAAAGGAAGAGCAGGAGGAGCCCGAACTCCCGGGTGCACCGGCGCACGGTGAGCCCCAGCGTCTGCAGCCCCAGCGAGTGCCGTGCCAACCTCATGACGTACAGGATGCGCAGAGCCCGCAGGAAGCGCAGCACCAGGCCCACTCGTTCCAGGTACTTGTTCCCAGCTCCCCCACCGGGCTTGCTGCTGTTTTTCGTGGAGACCATATCCACGATGAGAGAGATATAGAAAGGCAAGATGGCCAGGATGTCGATGATGTTGAGCGGGGTTTTCAGGAAAGCACACTTGTTCTCTGCCTGGATGGATCGCAGCAGGAACTCAAATGAAAACCACGCCACGCACACCGTCTCCAGCACAAAGATGTCATAGCACTTCCGCGAGCACTCGCCCTGGGGAGAAGGAGCGGGAAACACAGAAAAGGAGGAAGAAAAACATTTAGCCAGGGAGCGAACCRAAGAAACAGAGAGTGGCAGTTCTTAAAGGAAAACACCACGTCAAATCGATACGAACTGCGAGGTACCAAAGTAAAACCATCGCTGCTAAGAGCAGCTGGAAGAGATAACTAAAACCAGAGCTACTAGCTACATGCTTGGCTGCAGGACAGGTCAATGATGCTCAGGAGTATCCCGAGGCTGCCAAGAATTTGGTGCGATGGTATGGCCAGACAGCCCACTGCTGAAAGGCAGGCTCACACCTCATTTCTAACCAAGCCTTTAACACCCTTTAGAAAAGATTAGTACAGGATTCATGGATTTTAATAAATGGGTGATCCACCCCTCCCTTCCTGATCAATAATAAATTGCTTATAAATGGCTCATAAACACCTACAGCATTTTTTGTTATGTGCTTGGAGGCATCAATATTATTCACAGAATATAGACTATTTTTTATATTCTGGTGAACATTTATTAACACACTAGCCCTATAGTCAAAAGCTTATAAAGTACTGATAAATGTAGGTATTTCTAAAAGAAAACGTACCACAAGAAGAGAGGGAGGGTCCGGAGAGATAAGCATTCTTAATTACCTCATCTGTAACAACTAATGACCACGATGCCCTCCCCAAGCTTTCTGAGGCACTGGAAGAGGTGCCCTTCCCTGCAGGCTCACTTAGTGGAAAATAAAGAGAACTCTGGTTCTTTAGTTACGAAGCCTGTAAACAAGACAGTCTTGGCGCATTGGAACAGCAATAAACAATACTGCTGGTGATGGCTGCTCTTTGATTGTTAATTCAACAGCACGAATACTATGGCAATCCTCTGCTACATCACTGTTAGTAACTCCAGCTGAATAATAATCAGCTTCTCTAAATAAACAGATTTTGATGTGGACAATTATAGGGCTAGTGCTGTTTCCTCTGTAAATGCTCATATAAAAGTGTTAATGCTCTGGGGACTTTGAGCGGAAGGCAAGTGTATATTTATTTAAGGGAAGTGTATATTTATTCGGTGAGCCGGCTTGACTCTGAGGAGTTCATGAAAACTCTTGTAAGCATGTAGCAGTCCATCCATGCTAGTGGGGTGTGTGACTCCCACTGGATGCAACAAGTATTAGGTTCCAATGTAAAACCTCATTTTGCTCGCCTATGCTAAATTATAGCAATAAAATATCACTCAAGARTGGCGAGGCTGTGTCACGCTGGTCTCCATTTCACCACGGGAGAAGCTGAGAACCTGGCACGTCTATAAACAGTTCTGCCCACATGCTCACTGCAGGTGTCTTTTGCTAGGCAGGGYCGAGGAAGTTTTTACTGCACAGCACCACATCCTAACTTCATCCCTCTCTAAGTGTTTATGCACAGTTTTTTCCCYGTTGTGAAAGAAAACAGCAAAGGAGTGATGAGACTTTTGTTCTCTTCGCTAACTACAGCATTCCCCAAAATGTTGGGGAGTGACTGGATACATATTTCAAGGGCTGCTGCACTGCCAGCAGTCATCGCATTGAGTATATAGCCTTGTGTTACCTCAATATGATAACCAAAATGCCGAGGCACCCTCCCCATTTCACGCTTAAGAAGAGATTGAGACAATGACTAAAGAGATGTCARCAGGAAAAAAAAATGTGAAAAGGAATCCTCAGAACCAGCATTTATGGTCCTTGTATTAAACATGATGAAAGGTTTTAGTGCCTTGTATTTATAGATTTTTTTTGTATTCCATTTTCAGTTGGCATATGATGTACCACCCACTGTTTCCCAGGGGGTCACGCTGATATGGAGAGAAAAATTACTTGTCCCACTGAAATTGCTGTCAAGATTTTAAGCAYATTGCAGGGAGGTAGCTACTACTTACTAGTGTAGTAGCTCAGATAGACTGTCTTTAACTTCCTAATTTTGATAGGTGTGAAGACTAGAAGGAGCTTAATTTATATCTGCCTCACCAAACTAATTTGGTCATAAATAAGTATTTCTGTCACAATCATAACACATAGGACAAACTATGCTTCGCTCCTATCACAGCATAATTAAGCTGTCAGGCTCTCCCATCAGATACAGAACCAAGATGCTTTCAAACCACCGCACAAATCTGGTTCTGTGGGCCAGAGCCAAAGCTCACAGGAAGGACTCTGCCTGTGCCACTCTATCTTCTCACCTTACTGCCAAGAAACCAGCCATCAGACCGATACTGTCCCAGAGCCCTGCTGCCTGGGAATCTCTCACCAGGATATGCTTGATCTCACACCTAAGGGCAATGGTTACAGGTGATTTGCAGCTCCTGACACTATCCTTGCACGTGCACAAAAGGATGGGGCTGAGCCGCTAGGAAGACAACCCACAGAAGAATAGCTATGGCTTGAGCAAAGCAGCAGCAATGGCAAGAAGRAAAAAACCCCAATGTGCAAATTTGCTTTCTCTGAAAGGTACATCACGACTCGGACCACCATCTATGGAAACGAAGATGTAGCTTGCCTTAAGAGACCTATCTGGCAGGAAGCGTTCTGGATTCTGATGTGCATGTATATAATTTTCGTGCCACTAAAAGTTTAAGGAAAGTCAGTGAAGCCTATGGAGAATTTAGCCTTGGAATAGACCTACAAAGACATTAAGGCGTTTAATAGCTAACTTGGCACTGAATTCCCCCAGCGCTCTCTATTCGGTGCATAAGGAAAGGAAACTCTCCGAAGTCCTTCTGTGTATGAGTTTTGGTGTGGGAGCCAGCAGGAGTGAAAATTGTTCTTCATTAACGGACTACCAGTGGAGATGACTTTTGGAAGGCTCTATCTGCCCTCCCACACTCTGACGTGTCTGTCCTGTGTAGATTCACAAACCTACAGCTTTGCTATTTATGTCTCCAATCTTCCTGCAGAACTACATCAAAAACGCAGGGGCAGGAACAGCCTGGCAACCTTCGCTCAGCTGAGCACGAGAGGCTTGGCAGCACCCAACACAGAAGAACCAAGGTGGTATCTTTGTCCGTCACTGTAATGAAGAGCTGAAATGTACTCCATCCAGAGCCGATGGTGGGCTCTGGCTTTTCTCTGCTCTTCTCACTATCCACAGCTGACAGCTAACATTGCGAATCCCGAAATGTTTACTTTCAGTAGAGTGGTGCGATAATGCTYTGCTACACAGAGTTCATTTTAATGGGATGAAACAACCCCCTCTTTTAGCTAATGCATAATTATCTTCAGCAAAGTGCTAGTCTTTCGCAGTATCATTATTAACCTATTGCAATCTGAACAAGCCAGGCTCTGTCCGAAGGCTGTCCTGAGAATAAGAGRGTCTGAACAGGCTTTTAGAAAACAGACCTGTGTGTCAATTAACCCGCTGGAGGCCTTTTTTTGACTAATTAAATGTCTTCYTGAACCATGTTTCAATATCATCTAGGTATGATCTATTATTATCCTCACATGAAACCAAAAACAGTAACAGCAAAAACGTGTTTCAAGCTCTTTGTGCTTTGCTTCCTTCAGCTGCAGCTACTTTTCCTTGCAGGTTTCTCCCCTTGATTACAGCATTGWAAAAAAAAAAAAAAAAGGCAATTTTTCTCTTTCTAAAACTTTTAACTATATATTTGAGTCCAACCAGRTGCTGTAACTCTGGTTAGGGTTCTGAGGTTTTTTCCATTCAAGAAAACAAAACAAAAATGCACAGAAAGACACACACAGATGGAAAAAAGCAATCAAGAATTAATCAGCCGTTGGAATAAGAGAAAAACAAGTCCTAAAAGAATAGGATAGCATCCTGCCCAAAATAGGTCTGTATCAAATCTGTATGTTCTCAAAAAAGATTAAGCTATACCAACTCACGGCCATAAACATGTACGTTAACAACTACATACTACTTTTTACTTTTTGTAAGCAAAATAGCTAGCTCYCATACTAACCAACCAGATTTCTTAATCTTGTAATCTAGCGGATACATTTTTATGATTACATTTTCATATCTAGCTTTATGAAGCTGGGCCACAGGGAAACTTTTTTTTACTTTTCATAACAATTTGATTTCTTTTTGTCTTTTAGAGGTCTAAACAAAAAATAGCATGAGTGGCAATCACAAAGGACAACCCCATTGCACTTCTCTAGCATTAGAAGATGAACATTCTTTTTTTTTTTTAATGTGCATATAACCATGCCATTAAATAAACAATACCTTAGGCTTTTGATTACAAAAAGCAGTGGTATAATAAAAATATATGGAAACAGTTGTTCTTTACAAGATGTATATGTTTGTTTAAGTGTGTATATGTGTTTCTTTCAAACAGCAAGTAGATCTTTTTTTTCTGTGCAAAAATTACTTGAGTATGGGGAAATGTCTGCAGTTGCACAGGATTTTGGGGCCATATACTAATGTCAACTCAGGGCACAGGAAAAGAAATCAAGGAAGGTCTCRGTGAGTAATTCTATGCGGTCAAATTGAAGTGTGTCTCCTTCACTAGGATTTATAGAAATTTGCTGTCAAAAAGCCAACCGCAGTATCTTTCTTCTGGAGAAACATTTTCTTTGCCAAAGGCTTCTTTGGCAAAAGGAAAATTACAAAAAAGAAATGCCGACGTCACTGGAGTTCAAATCCAGCTGTACGCATTGCTCTGTATGGTCTGTCTAAAAATTGCAGGCATCTTGCAGAAACATTTTGGTTTGGCTTGCAGGGTCCCTTTCACTGGTACTTCCCTGTACTGCGCCTCAGAACAATTCTCCGCTGTGTGTTGTGTGACTTCTTGACCCTGCCTTTGTCCTCTAGTCTCCCGAGAAGAAATTCTGACTCTCCTCTAGATTCTTGCAGGCTTTGACGCCATCTCCCCCCTCTGGCATTAGAAGATGTCAAAAGCCAGATCACCTCTAACCGCCCCAGTTCTTGTGTTGCCTTGCACACACATTTTTGTATGGTCAGCAGCTCCACAGTACTTTCAAGGAGGAAGTTTCAGTGCTGCCCACTTCCCCCCTGTAGTGAAGATTCCCCTCCCTGTCAAACGTACATGTTAAAGGAAGAAAAAAAATCCCGACATGAGAGGCATTGCATACAAAAATACTTACATAAGCTTTAAAATCATGACATTTCTAAAATTGTATTTTTGTTCTCTTCCACTTGCCCCTTGTTTCTTGAGCCTTTTGAATCGTATATTTCAAGTGTTTCTCTGTGCACATCAGACCAAACTCTTTTTTAACAAAAATGTGGAASTTGAAGTTCTGACGTAACTGAGGTCTCGGCACCAGAGATCAGCGTTAAGGGACGTGCAGACGAAGTCCCTGAGGCTGCCACACAAGCTGTGCCCACAGCCGGGACACAGCGCTGCCGAGAGCGAGACAGTCCCCGGCCCAGCGGCTTAGGGCGTTCCCCTCGGATTTGGGCTTGAGGCTGAGCCGCCTGTTTCAGTGAACGTCTGCAGAGAGATTCAGAGGACAGACCCCCCCCACACTTCCAATTATTCAGCAGCCCAACACTTGGAGCGCTTGCCCGGCTTGGGAGAGACCCAGCTCCTGCCCCGGAGCAGGCAGGGCGACAGCCTGCGGCTGGCCCTGTCCCAGCCTGCGGAGCGCCTGGAGCAGCGGGTGCTGGCTCACCGCCCTCTCGCGTCCCAACGACCGCTGTGAACTGAACAAGCCTTCCCTGAGAAAAATTCCAGCAAAACAGCAACATTCCCAGCAACGTGCCTCCCCAGCAAAACCCAAAGGTTTTGCTCACGCTGGCACTTTCTGATGAAAGCAATATCTTCTAATGAAAAGTGATTTTCTGATGAAAGCATCCAGCCAATTTTCCCAGTAAGGATGACTGCATGACTCTTGCGATGGGACCCACTGTTGGAAGGGCAGCGTCACACCCTGCCCTCGGGCGCAGGCATGCTCCCCTCACCACTGATCACCTACAGACTTGGTGACTGTACTTCAGCAAAGCTAGGGTCAGGCTGAACTTGCAGCCAGCCTGCTCTGAGTATTTCTTGTGCTCTTGAGCAAAGATGATTCAGCTACTGCACAGCCTGTCTTCAAAGCTGGCTGGCTGTGAATTCAAAGTAATGGTTTCTCTTTTTAAAGTCGCCAAGGGGCCATGAAAGAGTCCTCTGCTTCTTGCTGTACACACTTTGATCGGCAACTAGAGCTTAGTTCGTGCTACATCTTCAGCCCAGATGCTAGAAAAGGTAACCAGAGCCTTGCCTTCAGTGGGGAGGGCTGTCACTAATGGTTTGCAGTCATATTATGGACACAAGATAGCTCTTGTACAATTGTTCCTGTACAACTTGTCTTTGTTGAAAAGAAAGGGCAAGGAGGTGGGCAGGAGCTGTGCCTACTTTAGACTTATCTCTCTGGATTTCCTTTGATCCCGAGACAGCACAGCCCCAAATCACCACTTTTCAAGATCTCTCAGCCTGTCATTTTTATTCTGCCAGTGAAGCTGCAAATAAACATGGAACGCCGACAGGAACAAGGGAGATGATAGATACCAAAAGACTATGGTAACAGCTAGAAGGTAACTTCAAGGGTGTGCTAAAATCCACAGCCAGAGTCTAATCAGCTTGCAAAATTACACGCCGTGCTATTCAGTTGCAGTCATGTAGCCAAGGGGTTACTGAGATACAGCTACCTGCACGTGCCTTGCATTTCTGTCCCAAAGTGCTCTTCCGACATGCAACTACGGAGTCAAACGGCTATGTTCACGGAAAGCTCAGAGAAGGGTCTGGGGGTCAATGGGAGGGAAGAGAAGACCATGTGCGTGAGGAGTTCACCCGTGCTCTGTGGTAGCCTATGACCACCCTTGCAGACTACACAGGCAGGAGATGCAGACACTCATGACCCAGGAGCTGCCCAGCTGTGTTTCCTCGAGTCGCTCTGCCCAATCCACAAGCAGCCTGCTGCTTTGGGCCATCTCAGCCCCAAAATGCATGACCAAAATCAGATACTGTAGGTAGGACATAAATATTGAGCCTTGAGACCTGTTTAACTGTCACCTTTTCCCCTGCAAATGCCGTAGATGTCTTAACAGCTGCAGTCTGACTGCATGGATTTGGCATATACATCTGAATTGTGGGGAATGACACCAACACAGGGGATTCGATCACCTACCTACCAGGCAAGACTGTTGTTGCGATCCTAAGGCTGTCCTCCGTTTCCTTGCCTCCTTCATTTACTGTCCCTGCCACATGCAGATATATTCTTCAGTCCCCTGTCCTGCTTCTTTTTGCCCCAGTAGAGTTGCTGGGAAGAATGGAAAGCAGGTAAGTAGCACTACAGATGCACAAAATGCCCTCCCATTAATATCGTCTTCTCAACCAGCTTTTCTCACACCTGCATCCACTTTTAGCACACACTTCTCCAAAAGCAACAGCATTTGTTAGAGGGAAAGAAATGTTATCTGGCTCTACTTTATGGAAAGCAACCAAAACCTGAAATCTGCAAGAAGCAAGAAACATATAAAGAATAAAACAGACCATAAATACATATGAAACAGAACACCATCAACTTGCCTGATTTTCAGATGCCTATCAGGAACAGCACAGTACCCTGCCCGGAGAGGCTGGGGGGGGATGTAAAGACATCTAACATCTTAAAAGTCCTCAGACTCTGTGACTGCGGCTGGGAGCAACTTGAGGGAACAGTATGCGCTCCAGCAGCCATCTACTACTATCGCACAGGCTGATCATACCACACCCCAGAAGAGAGGCACTATACTATAACTTAAGGAGGCGCAATGTACCCTGGGTAACATTTTCTTTGAGGCTACTTCTTAAGGCTCTGCTGCATTCTCACTGTCTAGTGACCTCCTCATGGGCTAGTATTCCCTTCACTTTGTATTTGGTCTTCTCATGTTTGTAACCTGCTTCACTACAATGAGTACACACAGCTCCTCACTACCTGCAGTTTTCACCCTTGAAACAAGCCTTGACATCAATTCCTTCTTGCTTACCAAATACACACATGCAAAACAACCAACACTTGTATTTGGAGCTCGCTGACAGATCCCAATATATAAGCGAAGGATTTGATTTGTTCAAGAACCACCCATGTTCAACAAGGATGATTCAAACTGGAATGAGTTGGGAGAGTAACCCAAGATTACTTGGATGGCTAGTGGAGTGGAAAACCTATCTTAAAAAGAGACAATTAAATGCATTTGACTTGTTTACCATTGTCAAATGAAGGCAGAGAAGAGACATGTTTGCTATCTATAAATAAACCAAGGGGATAAAGAGAAGCGCTGTTTAATGGCATGGTCAAATGTTCTCATTCAGGTCTGTCTGGACGTGCTGAAAGTACTGCTACCTCCATCTGTTCACAATCCTCAGCTCGTCCCACTGAATAGGACATATGATCATTCCTTAATCCTCTCCAGGATAACTCACTGGTTGGTTATGCTAGAACAGCTGACTTGTTCAGTTGTGGCTGGGAGGGCAACACCATCAGCTAAGTAATGGCAATCAGCAGGTGAGGTAGGAGTGGGAAGGAGAGGGACCTAACATGCTCAGTTTGCACTAGCTATTTGCAAAGAGAACCCATGACTAATTGAAAGGACAGCGTTGACAGGAGAAGAAATAGCTACACCAGCTTTCAGAATCTGGACTCTAGAAGACACATGAGGTTCCAAAAGAGCCCCCCTGCAAGAACAGGAAAGGCCAGAGACCTTTTAAGATGAAGCTTCTCAGTTTCTGGAAATGGTGGTGGGATGTGGTACCCAGGACAACAGGGGACAGCACTCACCTCAGAGGATCCCTCCAAGTCCTACCTTCCTGTAATGTTCAACTAGCAAAGGAAATGATGCGCTTGATGCTGCTGGAGCTGAGCCTCAGGGGGTCTGAGATCCCTACCTGGCTTGTCCACAGCTTTCGTCTGTGCATGTGTGTAAGACGTAAGTAGGCTCTAAATAACAGAGAATTACAACCTATATGTACAAGAACAGGTTTACTGCATTTGTTTGAACAAATATTCTGAGTCAAAACACTGGTTAGTTGTATCTGGAGCCTGCTTTGGGAATTTTACACTACCTCAGTGCCATTTGGAAATTGTCTGAAGACAAACAGCTACACAAGAAGACAAAGGTCCATGAGAACAAGATATGGTATTGCAAACTCATGAACTCCCACAGCATCTGAGGCAGGATTTCACAGGCCACTGCCCATACGGCTTGCTTTCTAGCAGCTTTGCCCTGCAACAGACCTGCTCTGTGGGAAGCACCCACGGGTGACACAGTGCTCGAGGCGTRTCCACGGCTCCCACACGGCCTGCGGTGCTTGGACCAGGCGCRACCTGCACAGCCCGACCTCGGGGGGCTGATCAGCACAGAGGATTCGTTATCAGAGTCACTGCCACCGAAGAGGCAGTAACGCAGAAAAAAGAATGAGGATTTCACCAAGCGGTGGTGTCCTCCAAAGAACAGCTTCGCTTTAGAAACTCTGATGTTCTTAGTGTTTCTGAGTAAAAATTACCCCGGCATTTTCTATTTCCAGATTTCCAGATTTTTTTTTTTTTTGTTTTGGCCCACTCTTTCACTGAAATTGAAAGTAAAAAAACCTTAAGAGAATAATTAAACACCAGAAGCCTCCTTGCTGACAAGTGTCCCCCTCTCCCCCTGATTTCAATGAACTAGAAATCCTCCTCCTCAGCCCACTCTCTTTTCTAGCTCTGATAGAGGCATCATATCCCCTGAGGCTTGGAAACTACAATGCTTTTTTTAAAAATCCATTCTCTGTAAACCTAAGCAAATGCTTGATCCTGAGCTTTTACATGAAGACACCCAGTTACCTTGCAAATTAGCAAACCTCCTGATTTCTGGAGCATAATCCTAGCTTGCATTTTCTATCCTAGTGCTCTGAAAACAAGACAGACKCAGTTCTTGCTTGAAAAAACTTGAGCAATGGCACTTGGCACGTACAGCACACCTGCTTCTCATAAACATGGCAGGACTGCAAAAATAAAGATGGGGGTTCTCTCCCGTAAGTGGCAGCATAAATCAAAACACTGCAGAACCAGAGCGGGGCTGTGTCCTCGCCAAGGGCACTTACATGCAGTTTGAACAGTTTCCCCAGCGAATGACAACGCCTAGACCCAACACCTTCCTCTGAAAGGACCAGCCCAAGAGAGGCTGGGCTGTGTTACAAAGCAATGGCATTCCCAATGCTTTCACACCTACCCAACACCTGGGAAAAGACGATGCTGTGGTGGCACCTGGCTGTGCTCACAGATACATGCAGATATACAGTGTCTAGAACTGTCGTCTTCCTAAACCTAGTGTCCTCTTTTCTTCTTGTTCTCCTCAAGCTTGCCTCACACTAAAAAAGAATCTCAGTCTTGTTCTCGCTCGCTCTCTCCAATTGTATTAAAAATAACAACTGATTCTTAACAGCACTTTAAAGTGTATTTTCCCTCTCATTTCCCCCAGTTTTCCCCTTCTTTCAATCCCTGTTTTAGAGGCTCTTCTCCTCCTGCCTCCCACTTATTGCTGGTTTTATTTTACTGACCCACATTAGTTTTGCTGGTTCCTGCAACCCTGTAACCTGCTATAAAAGTTGGGGGTGTCTGTTCTTTATGTTGGAGGAAAAGAGGACAGAGTCAAGCTTAGTCTTTTCCTCTGACGTTTTTTTCCAAACCTGTTTTTCCCCCCTCTGTTTCCCTTTATCCTATTATCTGAAAGCAAGTGAAGGATTTGCCTGTGATGTTGCCTGTGGGTAGATTTGCTCTCCCACTGGTAGTGGCTCAGTCGCAGCTGGCAGTCTGCTACCGCATTGCCCTTGCACTGCAATGCTGTAAGCCGTACTCCTGCRCTTGCAAAGTGGGTGAATTTTTGCAAGGTGGATCTGACCGCTGCAAAACCCTGCACTCTCTTGTATTCTCTCCTTCTGCTCAAGGCAACAGTAACAGTGTTTTCTGTGACAGCAGTGCAGAATGTAAGAACTGCATGACTTAAATTAGCCAGTATTTCTACTGTGTACAAAGGYAACTAGCTGTGGACTGGGAGAAAATATCCACAGCTTCTGCCCGCAGACGCTCAGTGCATGGACCTTTCAGGAGGGTGCTGCKACTCCTGTTCTGCCGCCGTCTCTACCCAGCGCAGCCTGTGCCAAGTTTCCAACACGGCGCAGGATGTATGGGATGGCTGGGACCTTCACACTATTCTCTGTATTTCCTATTTGTATCCAGGCTCAGAAAAYGAGCTGAGCAGAGGGTAAGAGCGTGTGTAGGGGTGTGTGTGGGGGGGTGTGGGTGTGTGCGAGGCATCCTGCTCCTGAGTGACCCACAAGCTCAAGTCTGAACAGCAGCTAAGACTGGGACTAAGCCCTGCSGGTAACATGTCCCAGCACCTGCAGCACCCCCCGCAAACACAGTCAGCGCTGGACACGACACCTTGGTGAAGATCCTGCCTTCACAGGGCCAGACTCATGCCACGTCACTCCTCTTCAGAAAGCTTCCAGGCTTCTGAGGTTTTCTGGCTGCCCTCGCCTTTAATCACAGTTATGAACTGCCACTGCTCATTCCGTCTTACTGATGACTTCAGGTCTGAATATACCGGAGGGCCAAGGAAGCCCCAGACGAGAGCACCCTTGCTGGCACCCCTGGCAGAGGGGGACAGCGCTCCTGCACGAGCGAGTCGGGGACGGGGTGGCAACTGCTCACCGCCCTGTAAGGGCAGAAGGAGCTCTGGTGCTAATCCCCTGTGGAGCAGAGGGTCTCACCGAGTGGCTCATGAATCACACACGTGGTTTCGTCTGAGCTGAAACGCAATGTTTAGAAGGACCAACAGAATGCATTAAAAAACTCTATGAGATGTACTCAAGCGTCTCTAGATAAACAGTTTCCATTGTTAATTACCACACTGTAATATGCCTTATTTAGAGCATGAGTTTGTCTAGCTGCAGGTTCCAGTTATTGTTCACTGTCGTCCATAGGCATTCTCTTATTCTCCTGCTTACTGCATTAAAAACTCCTTTAGTGCCTCACTATAAAGCAGAATTTTCAGATTTTAACTTTTTTTTCAACTTACCTGCTTAMTGGATACCAATCTGGACACAGTATCTCAAGCCTCATGCTTTGCCTCTTCACTAGCACGTCAGATGGGAAATCGTGTACAGCCAGTAGCTCACCAGGGTCTCTAAACCCTTTCCGAGTCCCCACTTTCCAAAAGAGTCTTTTGTCCTGGGCTCTCTGTGCTCTCTACACTTACAGGCTGCACGCTCTGCTGATGAACATGCAGTTACCTGCACATGTTCAAATCAGTTCAGATACTTCCAGTCCCTGACTAGTGTGTCATCTCTCTGCTACCTGTAAATTTCATTTGCAATTGTTCTATATTTTCTCCCAAATCACCAGCAAAACACCTAAGTAGCTCTGGGCCAACACCAGAGACTTGCATGCCTTTCTGCATACACTGTCACTGGATGATGATTTCTTATGTTAGTTTTCTGCTACTTCGAGATCTAAGAGAAATTTTTTAAACATTTAATAAGGGAGGTAAATTTTTGAAAAATGCCATTTTTATTAAGGAAGGCTGTTGTGTAGCACTAATTCAAATATCTTACAGAAGTATAAGAACCTACATCAGAAGTTATTTTTTTCAGAAAACTTTATAACCTCATCAAAATTATACTAAGTTTGACTAATGAGTGGTGTTCTACATAGACTAGAATTAATTATGCTGTTGTCCTCAAAAATGTTGCCAATTGCACTCAGTACCGTGTTTTTCATGGTTTTACTTGGAACTAATTATCATGCCTACCTTTACAAAATCCAACAACCTCATAGTTTTCTCCTGGTCCTTTCTTAAGCCTTTGTTAAAAACTTAACTGCAAAAAATTTTTAACCTTTTTTTTTTTTTTTTCGTGTGTATACCTCTTCTATCTTAATTTGTCTTGAATCTAAATGTCCCCATGGACATTGCACAAAGTCCCCAATTCAAAAACCTTCTGTATTTCATCTCTATCACCACATTTTAAGCAATGAAAATGTAAGCATTTATAATGTTAAATGATTTAATGCAATTTTTCTAAGTGCTGTACACATGAATCAGCTCATTACCTCAGCCTAGCTATATGAGRTCTAGCCAAACGTTGATCTGGTTGCTTGCTTTCATTCCAAACCTCCCGAATGGATAGCAACATATCCTGGAACTCTGAGATGAAATTTCCAGATGATATTTTTCTTACAAATAAATGAAAGACTTCCCTCTTTCAGAACACCAGGGCAGTACTCAGTAAGCCCATACAGCACAAGCTTTCTTGCAAAAGGCAGTGGAGGAATCTATGGCTTAAAGAAGGTACGTGTACCCTCAGGATATTACAGAGCAGGCTATACTGAGTAGCTGTAGTAATTTTACAAACATGAGTGGAGGCCAAGCAACTAGTATCATGAGATTGCTTCAGAGACTCCCTGGATGATTTACCTGGAAGCTAGGAGAATAAACCCACCAGTACGTATAGATAGGTATGGGAGTGGAACCAGAGAAATATTAAAAGAAATTAAATAAGGAGCATACTTTGCTGGGTGAGCCATATTGCACCAAACATAAACCAGTTAACAACGTGACGGAGTTACCAATGCTTTTATGGAAGAGTCTTAGCTGTTTAATTATTTATCACTAATGTTATATTGCAGCATATTTATACAATATTTAAAAGAAGACCTGGTATTTATTCATGAGAAGATATCCTGTAGACTGAAATAGTTCATTAGCACAGCACAAAGTTATTAACAAGTCAACAGGAATTTTGTGTTATCCAACTCTTGCCTCATCCCCAAGCTAACAGTGCAGAGAAATACTCTCTCCTTTTTTGGACTTCTAAGCCTAAAACACTGCATAGATTCACAGGGGGTTCTCAAAGTCTATGCTGTAACCCACTATCCTCAAAATCTTCTTTGGGAAAAGCAACTCGGGAAAAGACGCTGCAGTGAGACCCAAAGTTGGTAAGAGCCACGGCATGAGCAGCTCAGGCGGTAACTTTGCTGAGATGGAAAATTTTGAGCAGAGGGTCTGCAGGCTCACTGTGGGACTCTGTGCAAAACTGTTCCACAGTGCCGTGTCCTCATCCCCAAATCTAGAGGCAACTCAAAGTGAAAGAAAATACAACATTCCTCCTAACCCTCCTGAGAAAGGTTTTCTTACTGGGACCATGTTTCCTTTATCTTCTCTTGAAGGAGCTGCCATGACAGAACAACTAGATATGTCTGCTAAAGTTTAAATAGCTTCAATCAAGCAGGAAGGCTGGATTTTTTTTTTTTCAGGGGAGGGAGGACTGCAGAAAGTAATTTTTTTTTTTCCTCCAAGGGGAGCAAGCAAACCAAGGAGAAGAAATGGCAAGAGCTCTCCAAAAGTAGTCATGACTAAATACAACTAGTTGTTATCCAGCACTCTGTCCRCACAAGCAATAACAAGAATACCCAATCATTCCTTCAAATATTTTCTATTCATTAGCAGCTGAAGGTAGCCTTGCAAAGGGGAAGGGCTATCTCCGAAAAGAGTTGGCAAAGCTGGCGCGTGGTGTGCTATTTGCCGAGGGGGTTTCCAGGCAGCCGGAGTGCTGGGCAGCGGCAGGCAGAGCGGGTGCAGTGGGCAGCGCGTCGTGCAACAGCGATGCCGAGGACTCACAGCACCAAATGTCTTTCCCTAGTGTGTGAATACAACAATCCTGAACTGGGTAAAATAAACTGATACCGAGATACGCTCTAATGCTAACAGCTGGATTTGGACAACCAGTAAAGGGAAGATTTAGATTCAGATGCATGAAGGAAAGATTAATACATGTATTTCTTTTGCATTAAGGACTGTATCATTCAGATGGTTCACAGACAAGCACAGTTCCCAGTAAAATGGTCAAAGGACATGATCGCCACTTCTTAGTGTTTGCAAAGAACATTTTGCCATTAGTCTTATATTTGCAAATTCCATAGGAGTCAGATAAAAGATGCACACCACCAAAAAAACCACACAACTCAACATTTAAGGTTTAGATTGAGCAGTGCAGAGGTTCTTAACTCCTTCATTTTAAAGCTCTGTATGTGACCCACAGAAGCAACATCACTTTTATCTTTCAAACCTCATCACTTTCAGCTGCTTTTGGACAAACSTGAGCTGTCTGAAAGGCAACATGCRCAGCAAATTTCTCTGACCATCAGATAGGAGCTGGGAGACTACACTGTGATGACTCAGTCTTGCACTGCAGAGCTTTGCAGTTACTCCTCAGTTTTAGACTCCAAGGATATCATACAGTAATTGCATCTTGCATGAACTAAGCTGGTCTCACTTAGGAAGAGAAAAAAATTTCCTTGYTTAGAAACCTAGCTCGCAGCTTGAGGCATGAGGAATGTCCCCATGTACCTGAACAGCAATGTAGATGTAATTTTTATTTCTGTTATAATGATGGTCATAGACGTTGTGTTTAAGACATTCTGTCCCAAAGCATTCACAATCTAAGTGCAGGACTACATAGAACAGGTGATGAAACTACACGAGGCAGATTGAGCACATAAACAACAAAGCAAACTTTTGCTTATTGCTGATGACTAAAGCTGTGGGTAAAGGATGCTCTCAAAGCTTGTAATTTGGACTGTGTGTTACCATTTTAAGTACCATCTGAGCAGAAAACCTACTGTAAGCTTATGAAAGAAAAAAATAAGAAACACCTTACTTTTAGTTAAAATACAGCTCTGCAGCGCTGTGAGTCCTACATCCCTTAAGCAAGGGCATGTGAATGTGAAAGTGAACACGAATCTCATGTGTCTACAGGAACTTCCTTGTGCACAATGTTGTAGAAAAGGCAGGTGACAATCGTTACTGAGTCATTTCGTCTTTCCCTGGCCTCCCGCCAGCTGTGGCCTGAACTGCCYGGAGCAAACACAAAATGCAAACTAGCAACGTAGGGGACAAGTACATCAGTAGGTCAGTTCAGATGCCATAGCTGGTGATATTGCTACAGCTCATGGTTTTTGCATTTAAACAGCATAGCTGAGAGAATGGTATAACGAAGTCTTAGATGATCCCCAGGGAAATTAGTTAGTCCAATTCCCCAAGATTCTTKTTATAAAAAGTCACCCTCGGTGCCTATATACTATAAATAGTTATCTGTAATACCATCAGGGAGATTTTTTTAAATACATGTTTAATGTTGACTGTGTTCTAATTTCTAGAACAGTTTATTCCACAAAGAAAGGAAAAACACAAGCTGCAATTTTATTAAGACTTCCATTCATGAAAACAAACCATCTATGCACCAGATAAACATGTAGCTCTAAGTTAAAATCAAGGAGGTCTCAGTATCACATGCAGAAACACAGCTGAACAGTCACAAAGAAAGTGCTAAAAACGAGTTCTCCAGTAATGAAAAGCTTCATTCCAGAGTCTCAAGCAGAGTGCCATCTTAGGACAGAAAGCACCAACAGTAACAACTGTTTAACTCCTTTACGTTACTTTTCACTGAAATAAGTAAATGATTTAATGTAAAAGTGACAGCTTTCCCCACCCAGAAGTACCTCAAACTGAAAGAGTTTTGAGACAAGATGGTATCATTCATTCAACAAAATGTTTGGCACTTCTGACACACTGAGGCCCCTTACATTTCTATTTAGCTACCTATTTAGATTATAAACCTAAACAAATCAATAGTTATAACCACAGAATCACAGAATGGTTGAGGTTGGATGGGGCCTCTGGAGGTCATCTGGTCCAGCCCCCTCCACCTGCTCAAACAGGGCCACCTAGCTGACCAGGACYCTGTCCAGACAGCTTTTGAATATCTCCAGGGATGGAGCTGCCACAACCGTCCTGGGCAATCTGTGCCAGTGCTCGGTCACACAGTGAAAAAGTGTTTCCTGATGTTCAGAGGGAACCTCCWGTGTTTGTGCCCCTTGCCTCTGGTCCTGTCACTGGGCACCACTGAAGAGAGCCTGGCTCTGCCCTCTTTGCACCCTTCCTTCAGATACTTAGACCCACTGATGAGATCCCCCCAGAGYCTTCTCTTCTCCAGGCTAAACAGTCCCAGCTCTCTTTGACTTTCCTCATATTTAAGATGTTCCAGTCCCTTCATCATCTTTSTSRCCCTTCGCTGGACTTTYTCCAGYGTGCCTGTAACTCTCTTGTACTGGGGAGCCCRGAACTGGACACAGGACTCCAGGGGTGGCCTCACCAGTGCTGAGCAGAGGGGAAGGAGCACCTCCCTCAGCCTGCTGGCAATACGTTGCCTAACACAGCCCAGGATACCAGTAGCCACCTTTGCTGCAAGGGCACATTGCTGGCTCATGGTAAACTTGGTGTCTACCAGGACCCCCAGGTCCTTTTCTGCCAAGCAGCTTTCCAACTGAGTGGCCCCCAGCATATACTAGTGCATGGGGTTGTTCCTCACCAGGTGCAGGRCTCCGCATTTCTTCTTGCCGAACTTCCCGAGGTTCCTGTCAGCCCATTTCTCCAGCCTACTGAGGTCATTCGGGATGGCAGCATGACCCTCTGGCCTACCAGTCACTCGTCCAAAGTTTGTGTCATCAGCAAACTTGCTGAAGGTACGCTCCGCTCCGTCCTCCAGATCACGAAGATCATCCAGATCTTCCACATCCAGTAATGAAGATGTTGAACAGGACTGGACCCAGTATGGACCCCTGGGGTACACCGCTACAGGTCTCCGACTAGACTTTGTGTCACTGATCACCACCCTCTGGGCCTGGCCATTCAGCCAGTTTTCAACCRACCTCACTGCGCATCCAGCCGCTGCATCAACAGCTTGTCTATGAAAAGCTGTCTATGAAAAGCTTGTCTATAAAAAGCTGTTGAGAATCATTATAGAAGACTCTCTTAACCTTGTCTGAAATTACTTTTGTGTGTACCTTTGTGAAATGAAATCTTTAGTCACAAGATTGTTTAAAACGCACATTCACAATTTATCCATTCCCCATCCTCAGCAATACGAAAGTTGAAGCACAGTGTGTAAATTAAGCTTAGAAGGTTAAATAGTTTCAGGCTTCTTTATGAGCTATTATTAACTTCAGTATTTATGAGTCTCTCTCTTTGTTGTAACATTCTTCAGCTGAAGGTTATTGAACTGTAACTTCCTATCACGGCTTCTTTAATTAGACTAGCTTTTCCCAATACATTAGAAAGCATGGTGAAGAAGGAAGTACTCTCTGATCTTCTTCTCCTGTCTTACACTGTGGTACTACAAATGATTGAGCTCAGTGGGACTCAGGCCTATAAATGCTTTTGTGAATCAGGATAAAATGCTTGATGTTAATCTCTGAGTTCACCACCTTTTTTCTGTCATGAGGAAGACTGTCCAACAAAAGAAAGACGCTTTCTTCTTCAGATAGAAATGGTCGACATTTCTGTTTTCACCAAGAAAAAACCAAACAGTCTAGTATGATGATCATCTGGCTTTCAGTTGAATCTCTCAATGTCTTTTGGTTGTTCAGTTCTTACTGTGTTGTTAAAGCTTTTGCTGTAAGGTATCCCCAACTGGCTTAAGGCTCCTGTGATGATTAGCTGCTTTCCTTGAGTCACTCGATACCTGCCATTTGTTTAGAGAGTTGAGAAGCCCATTTAAAGGTATCATATGCCTAAAATAACTTAAGGATACTCTATGCCTCTGGCTATTTTTATGTCCTGGAGATCATTTTTGTGGTGTTCTTGAAAGAACTCAGTGCCTGAGTGCTCCTGCTATGATTTTGTCTCAGCAGTATTTTGCCTTAAAGGGGACTTTTCACCATTAAATCTAGATCTTCCATAGAAATCTCCCATTCTGAAAATTTTGACATTAAAAATTAATTATTGCTTTGTTACTTTACGTGGAAGAACCTGACTCTCTTCACAGGTTTGTTTTCTTTATACATTTGAAGAGTCCCTTTCCTGAAATTTCCAGAAGCTGCTATTATGTGCATTACTGGATTGGTGTTTTTTATTTAATTTAATCAGTAAATAAAAGCTAAGTGAGAAAAAAAATTGACAAGATAAAATATATGTCCTAGTTTGGTAAGTAAAAAGTAGTTTAGGATCTGATTCTGTTAGCTTTATTCATAATTG
Organism: Oceanodroma leucorhoa; assembly: GCA_030449065.1. NCBI lineage: Eukaryota > Metazoa > Chordata > Aves > Procellariiformes > Oceanodroma > Oceanodroma leucorhoa. The sequence goes on along the minus strand of JASVER010000127.1, from coordinate 1,445,025 downwards.
CGCAGCATCTGAAATACATGATACTACTTCCAAAAAAGAGTAACGCTCAAGATGAATCAGGGTGACCATCAGCAAGAACAAGACAGCTACGGGAGACGGGAACAGCATCCTTCCCACTCCTGCTAAACCACTAGGAATTGCCACTGTCATCTAGAACATCTGGAGCAGTTAGTAAAGTTGATTCTTCTGTATTTTAAAAGAGATAGGCAGGCACCTAAAATAATTTCCTCACCCATTTGGTAATTACTTCTAACTTCTAAGGTCCCACGCTTACATCTGTGTGAGGTCACTTATACCTCTGCAGGACATCACTGCGTGTAACAGCTGGTCCATTCGGATGACATTAAAGGATTGGGGTATGAAAAATTGCTCTCCAGAATGTTTTTTTTTTTCATGATTGGTTTCTCTCTCTTTCCCTGAAGCAGTAACAGGACAGATAAGTGGCACATAAAGTTTTTGTTTTCTGGAAAATGCCAGTGGAAAATGCCAGTCTTTTCAAGGAAAAGACCAGTGCTTGTTAGCCAGAGATCCTACAACAGCTCTGACACGGAACCCTAACAACAGCAATGCCAGCCAGCCAGCCTGGAAAATGTACCCACCGAGTACTGTGCATCCCTGAAATAATATTTACTGTTTATTTGTTCCTTCGCCAGGAGGGATGGACATATATGTTCTGCTTGTTAGGAAACTGCAAAACCAGACCAAAGAGCTATCCCTCGGCACAAATTTTAAACAAGGTACTAGGGATACAGCTCAGGATGATTAACATGACTTTGAATTCACATAAGCTCACTTCTCTCCACACCTGTTATTTGATGAGCTGCATCGGCTTGCTAAGCCATGTACAGATGACACACAAGAGTTTGCAATCTAGGTCTCTGATCCTACAAGCAATTCCATGTGGGCAGATGCCTGACTCCTTGCCCAGCCTTACTGAGGCTGAAAAGACCTGCATGGGTATTTACATCTCTTTGTGCAGGACCAAAATCAGTCACTGTGTATGACTCCTGGCATGACTAATTACAACTCAAATAGAGTGTTGACCTGCATTGATTCGGTAGCGGGCGAGGAACATTGGGGATGAAGTAAGCTATGTAAGAAGTGATCCTTCACCTGTCCCCTGTGCTAGAGAACCACCTTTGTCTCAAACAAAATAACCATTTCCACTCTGTCTACAGATCTTCCCTGTGCAAAGGGCAGAACAAAGCCTATTTGCAGGAGCTCTGTGCTTTTAGAATTTAAGGGCACAGAAAAACATCAGATCATTCATTCTGATCTCCTCTGTATTGCAAGCATTTCACCTTTGTAACCTGAACTGAAATCAGTAATTTACTTCTGATTGAAGTAGAGTGTGTTTAGCTGAAGGCTACCTTCCAGAAGAGCACTGACCTTTGAACTGAAAAACATAAAAAAATACAAAATCCACTAATTCTCTTCCTAGTCTGCCCCAGTAATTAATCACCRTGGTATTAAATATTGGCACCTAGTTTCCCATATGAATTTATCAGGATTCAGCTTTTGACCATGCATCCTCTCCCTGATTAATTTAAACGTCTTTGAGATGATACAGTTCTCCCCCCATAAAAACCACTTATTTGCTTAATCCATTCACCTTCCTTCTGATAATCTAAATAAACTGAAATGTTCAGGTTTCTCATTGTATGGCATTTTCTCCAAGTGTCTAATGTTTATATTTTTTTTCACCCTCTCCAATTTTTCAAAACACCATTTAAAAATATGAAYGTGAGAACTGACTGCGGTATTCTACTGTCAGTCTCACCAATGCCGCATACAGGCACAAAATCATCTTCCAGCTTCTAATCACTACTCCCCGGCTTAGATATTCAAGGATCACATTAACCCTTCTGACTTTATGTTGCAATAGGAACTTACATTCAGTTGCTTGTACCCTAAATCCTATTTATAGTCTTGTTCTGGGAATCAGACTCTCTGCTTTTGCAAGAGCAAGTCTGCATTCATCTTTATTGTAAAATTTTGCATTTGACTATGAAAATAYGCTCCTTTTAACAGTCCCAGCTTACCAAGAAATCCAGGCTTCTCTCATATGCTTGCTCTATCCTCATTACTACCCTGCTCCACCCAACAAATATTATTAGTCTATTATTATAAGTCCCTATATATGTTCAGATCATTAGTAAAAATATAAGGTGCCTAAACTCTGGTAATTCTGAAAGCAATTGTTCAGCTCTCACTTAAACCCAGGAACATCTATACACTAAATACATCTCAGTTTTCAACAGTAAAATATCCCTTGTGCTTAAAATTCCAGCATACTGGAGCACTGTTGGTTAATTACAGTAAAAGGCATGTGTTTTGGAAATGATCTTTTTTTAAATTATTAGGACAATATAGTTTTAACTAGTACCCAGTACTACTATCCTCAAATTTTAGATCATAAAAAGCCTTTAAAACAAAGATCTTATAATAAATCAAGTATCAAACAACATACCAAATGTTTTGTCTTTTTTCCCGGCTGCTACCGAATGAGTCTGATTCCAAATCAAACAACTCAGCTGATGATACCTAATCTGAGCGTACCTCGCAAGCAAAGGGTGGGTTTAACTGCACACGAGGTACTCGGTCAAACGCAGGGGTCTCTCTGGACTTGCTGGACCCTCTTTCCGTCAGCATGCTTTTTACCTTCCACGCTACAACACAGTAAATGCCTCCCGTCAGGTACCGRCCGCTCTAGCGGCAGTGAGCGATGAGCCGTTCAGCACGCCGGTGACGGCACACGAGAAGGGTTCTGCTTTCAGGAGAGCTTGGCCTTCAGCTGAGAGGCAGAACTTCACGGGGTGAAGTTCTGTCTTAGTAGCTGAAGTTCACAATCACATTTAATGACCACAGGGCTGGAAAAGAAGCCCAAATATTTATTGTCAAGCTGGGATTTGAGTAAAACTAAAGAGGCCATGAACTCTTCGAAAAGTCCCCACCCCCCAAACCCCTTAGATCGTATTTCAGCGCATATTTAATGAAAATGTGAATGTCCTCCTCTATTGATGTTCAGACGGGCTCTCATTGGCCTACATACAGCTAATCCTAGGAAACTGAACTGCTTGCACAAGTAAGGGACTAAACCCTTAGGAAATTTGTCAAACTGAAGAATAAACAAAATAACTGTAAGACCTGATTTTCAAGGGCATGAAGCATTCACAGTTTACACTTGAGAGTACTAAGCATGTCTGAAGATTGGGACATTTGCTTTGTTTCTGCTGTTAAATCACTGCCACAGCTTCCCCGCCCTTTACCTCACCTATAGCATCAAAATATTTTCTATGTGGTTTTTACAGTGGGGTACTGAGAGTTCATTCGAAGTGGTATGTTAAAGTACCTTTAAGGAAAACTGATCTGTTAGCTCTTAACCTAACTTCAAAACATTAAGCCTCAAGCAAGGCTGATTTTTATACCCACAATAGCTAATTTGTCATCTGGTCAGAGATGTCAGAAAACAAATCTGTTGGGTAAAGGTGTCTGCTGGTGTGAACTGGCAAAGCTGTGCTGGCAAGACAGAGTTTGGCCCAATCTTCCCTCAATATTAAGTGACATAATGCTTTCTGTGCTCTACCCCCGCCAGCCCTCCACATCATAAATACTGAGTGCAATACCCGCGTGATTACTGGAGTGACTTTGCCCGTCACCTTCCCTGAGGAGACAACAATGCAAAACGCGCTTTACTCTGAGAAAAGCTGCACTCACCCGATCTTCTTCTTCTCTGACATCTGGCATGGTGCTGATGCAGAGGCTGACCGCAGTGATGGCAACAAAAGAGACTGAAATACAAGCAAAGATCTTTCCTGGGATCCCTGAGTGGGGGTTCTCCACCATATCCCTGAGCTTTCGCATGCACAAACTCAATCGGCTATTGTCCTGGAAGGCACATTGTGTAGTTTCACTAAATACCATCTCCCCTTCATACAGCCTGGCCTCAGCTGCCTCCTCCTCTTTCTGTCGCAATCTCTTTTTACAGCACCACTCCAAGTGGTCCTCTTCTATCCCCCAGTACACAAGCTCCTCCTGAAAAGAAAGAGCGCACATCTCTCTGAGAAGCCTCAGCTTCCCAGCTGTCAGGAAAGTCATGATCGTCCTGAAGGCACTAGGATTACGGTCAAAAAAAAATTCGTTGCAGCTAACATCATAATCATCGCAGATGTTCATGATCTCATCGTAATTGTTGCAAGATTTTAGCTTCCCAAGCCTGGTCAAGGGGCAGTTCTCCAAGGTGGTCCATGGAACTTTGTATTTGATACCACCTACGTTGATGATCACAAACCTGGTCCGGTCATCCAGGCGGGCTAAGCAGCACAAGTCTTCCCCAGGGTGCAGAAGTTTGGCCTTTTTGTAGAAGAATCCTTTCTTGGTTTGCACTTCACACAGGTTTTCCAAGTTATTGAAGGAGTAGGAGCTGAACTCAGGGTCTGCATTCCCAGTGAGCAATGCCATTTTGTGATACATTTGTTGAGTCCATAGGGAGGTCGAGGCTACTCAAACGCACGCATCTGGAGCTTGACTGGAGAGTCAATCTGTAAAACAGAATTTTAAAATTACAATAAAATGAGGGCATTGCTACATGAAAAACAATCCTGTCGTCTCAATCCCAAGAAACTTTTCTCCATGGCATTATTTTTCCCCTATTATTTTAGGACTAGCTTTGGTTGATAGTTGCTTGGGGAAAGAACTTAAACTGCAATAAGGTCAGAAGCCATGTTGATACTTCTAGAGGGTTTAGTCAGTGAATGAATGGAAACAAAACCAGTGTATTATCATTTTCAGAAATTTCTTTTCTAGAGGTTCAAGCTATATCCTGGACATCAATGGATACCGGAAGGGAAAATGGGTCTTCTGGATAAATGGCAATTTACATTTTAGCAACTTAATAAAAAAACTTAGTTGGCAAATGTTTTTTTGATTATTTTGGCCCATTTACATAATGTTTCTATTACAAAATCCCTATAGTGCGAAGATAAAATGGATACCTACAGTACAGTCAGAAATGTGATTGCAGCAATGCTGGTAATTCCCGATTTAAAATCACTACGCTTAGGTACCAATAGCAATGAATATGTGGGAGCTGAGAATCCAGCCTGCAGCCAGCACCCAAGCAGGTTTGGGTGCTTGAGCACAAAGCGTGTGCTGCCGAGATTCACTTGCCACTGGTAACCCAACTAACTGGATTAAAGCTATATTGGGCACATCTACCTGAATAGCCCCACTTCTAAAAGGTAGAAAAGCTTTTGTTCTTGTGCTGGGGTGCCTGCCCTCCAGGCTAGTGACATCTCCTGCAGGGAGGTTTGCATCCCGGGTCTGAGCAGAGACCAGAGCTCGYCCGGGACCCCGGAGCTGCTGGAGTCTCTGCTGCGGTTTTGACTGCGGGAGGTGGACAGGGTGCCCGGCAGCCTGGCCGCAGCTCTGAAATGGGAGACCGAACCTAAGAACGAAGCAGAGCTGGAAGCGACCCACTTGCTGCTCTTACTTCTGGACAATGCAGAATCCAACCAGTCCCATTTAGCAGGAATTACGCACATTATTCATAATTCCAGGATTTAATTTGTGCCTTCTGCTTACCCCTCCTTCACCACGCCACAATCCACAGATCTCCTGAACACATTTTTTCACCTGCCACATTGCTTCCTCACTTTCTCTAGACCTCTTCACCCAGGTTCTCCAAAGCTGTCTCTCCAAAGCAGTACTAGGATGTCTTGAAATGCTACTATGTAATCGCATTAGTGAATCACCCAAAACTTCCTGACTTGCTCAAATATGAAGTAGGAAACAAGAAATTGGCATAGGACTGTTGGGACTCCACACAGAAGACCTGGACTGAGAATGGATGCAGTGACAGGGAACAATCTTAAGCAGGGGATGTATAAACTTTACATGTTGACAAAAGACAGGTGAAAAAGCTGAGTTGTGAAGATAGTCTGACATTATTGATGACAGGACGGTAACCGTGAGGCAGTAACTCCATAATTTATAAGCAACATTCTCCAATTCCCTTTGAATCTCATGCCTCAGCCTGGAGAGAACACCGAACAAGTTAGTGCTAGGAAAAACTGGAGATCACACATATTCAAACCCATTCCGAGAGCAGCATCTTCCTTTATCCATAATCAACTCACTATCTCTTAACTCATTAGACTTAGTCAAAACAACCTCCAACAGAAAGTGGCAAATGCTTGCTACTCACAGCCCTGAGTGACGCTCTAAATATTCTTACCAACCACACTCAAACAATCAAATCACAGCAATAGCAGTGGTACTCCTGCTTCTACATTTCTGTGAGGATCCAGCCCTTGAGTGTTAGAAAGGCAGTTACGTTGGACATTTGTAAAAAGTCAGAGAAAGGCTGGTTTACATACAAAAAACCTGAAGTCACCTAAAGATACTTTTCGACACTGAAAATTTCAGAAGAACTAACGATGCCCAAATCTCTTCAATTTCACTTTGGGCAAAAAAATTGTTTAAACATCTGTTTATACGGGGCAACATGAACAACAGAGAGAAGCTTCGTCTGGCTAAAGGCCAGTAAAGGGTAAGAGGCAGCAACATGCATTCTGAGAAATGGGTGCTTTTACAGCACAGGCTTGAGTGCAGCTGGGATTGCAAATACCATTACTGTCACAGCGAGAGCGCACTGTCAGCACGGCGTATGCTTTAAGGATTTAGTCTCTTGTTGCTTTTTGTTGGTAAGATAAAATATTCACTGCCACTACTCAGGGCACTGCGCTTTTGTTTTCATGCCTCACTTGTTACTCAAGTCAACACAAAAAAAGTAGTTTCCATTGTTTTGACATCAAGGCCAGGATTTGCTTTTCTCCTCTCCCCCATGTAGCAGGTTGTTGMAAAAGAGGCCAGATACATTTCAGAGAATTATCTTGACTCTAATCTTACATGTGCTTCTTCCTTATTCCAAGAAGCAGTTAACTCAATGTGAAAATCTGTAATCATGTTGTTTATTACAAAATCACTGAATTACAGAGGGTTAGTCTTTTATTTTGTGGACATAAAATGATGCTGATTGAACGTAAAGCTTAAGGAAGCAGCTATTCATTTTTTTTTCTGTATCATCAGTGGATAAATACAAAGTGGTAACAGAAGCAGTTRCAGATAGTATTGCCTGTGGTTTAACAGATTGATTCTGGCCAGTACTGGTAGCATCAGATGCTGGAGTCCAGTTACTAAAGTGAATTTTCTGACCTCACACTTCAAGATCCCAGAATCCATAATAGTATACATTATTAGTTGGCACCATTTGTTTTGGAAATCTCAGCTAAAAAGATAAGCATGTGAAGAAAGTTGTATGTATTATTCTCCTTGGCACCTCTGCGAGGTGGTTGCCCTACACCAGGGCTCAGATGTCAGTGGAACAGCATGGAAAAGCTTGTTGTGCCACTTTAACTGTCCTACAGAAAAACAGAATACATCACTGTGGGCTCCCAATTTGGCATCTACCCTGAGAAGTAAAATAAGCCTGGAAGGTCTGTTTCTGATCTTATGTGCATGGAATGTATCATGACCTTCACTGAATATTAAAGGGTGTTTCAAAATTATGTGGGTCTTAAAATACTCTCCACATGCCAAGGTTATCTAATATATGCACATGCCTATAGTAAAGCATCCCATTGAAGATTAACTTTAAAAGCCAATACTTCCAGAAACGATACTACATTATCATCCAGTTGGCATTTCTACCATTTAATCTGACACATGGGTGCAAGAAAGACTATTAAAACACAGTCTGTAATAAGCTGCCCATTGCAGGGACACAGGACAGAATTTGACTCTATATTTGTTGTCATTTTAAAATGCTGTGGGAGAAATGCTATATAAGTGTTTCAGTTTGATGATCATACACAGGGTGGGTCATACACGCTGTGGATTCTTTTCTTTTTTAAGTAGAGTCAAACAATTTTGATTCACTAAGAAGTACTTTCTTTGGCCATCTATATATGCATATGTGTGCGTCTACACACACACACACAAGTTCAGCCAAATTCTGTCAACAGCAGACAGTTGAGATCTTTAAAATACAGGTATTTCTCACCAACGATTTTAAAGATTAAATAAATGTCAGAAGCATACAACTGCTTCATATTCTCCTTTTTGTTGAATTATTTTCTCAATGGAGAGGGGGCTATTTCCCTACTTACTGCCTTTTCACCTTGCCTGCTCCCATCACCGTTCTTCACACAAACATTCTTCATCATCCCGTTTTATCAGTATTGTTGCATCTAAGTCATATATGGTTTTGCATGTGGCTCCACTGGTCTCAAGTTGCCTTGAGTAAGAATGAAAAATGGGGCAAAAGCATCCCTGCCAACAGGCTGGCCAGCCTGGTGAGGAGAGCTTTAAACTAGTGATGATGGGGAGGAAGCTGTGGAGCAAAGGGTGCAGGGCGACATGGCCAGGAGAGACCTCGTGATCAGCAGAGGGCTGAAGGGTGACCACATCAAGCGTATGCACATAAATGAGGGTACGCCTACAGAAAAGTGTCATGGGCAGAGCACTGATACCTTTTCTGGGAAATCACCATGACTAGGTGCCTCTGAAGTGCCTGTACRCTAATGCATGCAGCCAGGGGAGCAAACAGGAAGAATTCAGAGGTCTGTGTGCAGTTGCACAGGTGAAACTGGTAGYGTGAGAGTGGTCAAACACTGGAACAGGATGCCAAGAGAGGTCGTGGAGTGTCCATCCTTGGGGATATTCAAAATCCATCTGGACACAGTCCTGAGTAACTTGCTCTAGCTGATGCCACTTTGAGCTGTGGGGATTAAACTAGATGAACTTCGGAAGTCCCTTCCTACCTCAACTACTTTGTGATTTAGTGAACAGTCTCTTTTTAACTGCTGCTGTAAGTTACAAAGTACTGAAGGTTTACACCTGTACTACGGTAGCAAGAGGAAGCCATGAGGCTTTTTAGTAATTAATGTTTTAAGATTTTCCTTGTGAAATGAAACACACTTTGGCAGAGAACAGGTCACTCTGTCATAATTTAAAGCCACAGACATGAAACATAAATTAGGGTGACCACAAGATGTTTTCTCTCAAGTCCAATGAGAGTTGAGTCAGTGAATCCATTCTGCAGTGGTCAGCCATTCCCAGTCAGAGACATACTGGAGCCTGACATTGCTGCCTAGGACCAAAGCAATTTCTACTTCTTACTGTGACATGATTTATAATTTACAACACACACAATTATTTTAATAGTAAAGTTTACACATGCAATTGACCATACATTTGGTGGTATTACAGCTAACGCTTTGGACAAAGAGGCTTAGGAGATCCAGGTTACTCTTGTACTTACTACAATTCGGTAGAACCTGGACTCCCAGTTATGAGTCCCTGCCAGGCACTGTGGAAACATGAAAAGAGGAGAGCACCTGTCCATGAGGCTTACAGAATACAGCACAGATGGGGTGCAACCAATACACAGATTTAAAAAAACAAAAAAGGAAAATGAGACTGGGAGGACATGGAAACAATAAAACAGACACAGCTTAGCAAGAATGCAAACTCTTCATCTGATTCATGGGAATTAGTTTCTGAGTTTGTCCACACTGAACATGAATATGGCTCCCTACATACTCAGAATCATAGAATTGTTTAGGTTCGAAAAGACCTTTAAGATCATCGAGTCCAGCTGTAAACCTAACACTGCCAAGTACACCACTAAACCATGTCCTTAAGCACCACATCTACACGTCTTGTAGATACCTCCAGGGATGGTGACTCAACCACTTCCCTGGGCAGCCTGTTCCAATGCTTGACAACTCTTTTGGTGAACAAATTTTTCCTAATAYCCAATCTAAACCTCCCCTGGTGCAACTTGAGGCCATTTCCTCTTGTCCTATTGCTTGTTACTTGGGAGAAGAGACCAACACCTGCCTCTCTACAGCCTCCTTCCAGGTAGTTGTAGAGAGCGATAAGGTCTCCCCTCAGCCTCCTCTTCTCCAGGCTAAACAACCCCAGCTCCCTCAGCCGCTCCTCATAAGACCTGTGCTCCAGACCCTTCACCAGCCTCGTCGCCCTTCTCTGGACACGCTCCAGCACCTCAATGTCCTTCTTGTAGTGAGGGGCCCAAAACTGAACACAGTATTCGAGGTGCGGCCTCACCAGTGCCGAGTACAGGGGCACGATCACCTCCCTRYTCCTGCTGGCCACACAAAAAAGCAGGCTGTGCCAGTCCAGTTAGGGCACCACAGTATCCAACTCTACTGCTTCTTGCCCTCAAGTTAACACATTTAGACCTGACCTGGGCATCTTTGCACAGCCTGATGCTTTTCCATCAGAGCACTCATAACTTTACATTACTCTACTTCTGGCAACTGTGTCATATCTATATTCAAATTCTCTTGCTAAGGGAACCATTCAACATGTATCCGAGTAGAACCAAAGTACACACCAAGACGTATGCAGTGCGGTTGACAGGGGACTACAACTTGGACACAAAATTGGGAAGAGGTCAACGACAGCTATACAGAGCCAAGACTTTCTACCTCAGTGCTCCAACCTATGTTAAAGCATCATTACACTAAGATATGGACAGTATTTCTCTCACACTTTGCTTCAAATTTGTGTTTCAAGTTTTCTAAGCATATTTGCACCCCACCAAGCACAACAGGGGTCTGAACTCTGCCTGTTGCTTTGCTACTTTTATGTCATGAAAGTGTTGTTTCATAAGGAACTAAAAGTGAGACTAAGCAACATTGGTTAAACCAGAAGCATCAAAGGAATCAGTGCTGAAAGCAATTCTGAAAACAGTCTAGATTTTAAAAATCATGAAGACATGTAAATACAACTTGTTTGCTATATATTTTGCCAGCTTCACTCTCAAAATGTTCAGAAAAAAAAACAACAAATGAAAATTAGATCAGAGTAAAACTGCTATAATCTATAAAAGGATACACTGCAAAGGACAAAGGGGAGTCAGGCTGATTTCACACAGAGTACTTTCTGTGTAAACCCAAAAAGTGGAATTTTACATATTTCTGTATTTATTATCAGTAAACTTTAATATCCCTAACCTCTTAAGCCACCATCATTCCCGCTTAGAAAAGGCAACAGTGCAAGAAGTTGAAAAGGTACTAGAATTTTGAACAGTCCTTCATTTTGTCCATTTCTTCATTAGAATTACAGGAGGCAGGGACGCAATCTTACACACCTAGCTGAGATGTCCCCATCTAAGAGGGGAAGGCAGGCTCCTCGTGCAGTAGTGGAGCAGAATAGCTAAGATAGGCTTCTGCAGAGAGTAGTCTGGGGCTACGAGGAGGATGCTGCATCGGTCAGTCCAATAAGAAGCCCAGGAAGAGTCACGTCGTAATGGAGGTTGCAAAATTCAGCATGTGAAGCTGGACTTTGTTTGTGTACTCTGAGTGTACATTTTCCTTAATAGTTTCATTAATTTTGTGGAGGAAAAAAGGAATAGTTTTCTTCTCTGAACATCCCTCATCGCATTTATGCCACACTATGTAATTAGCTGAAACAATTCAATTTGTTAAATGAACAAATCAAATTAACTTGACTCAACACTAATCATTCTGACATGCGTCCATAGCTATTTATCTCCATTAGACAGATTATGAGTTATCTAGTGTTACTGCACTTGCCAGAGCCGTATAGTGAATTATTATTATATACTGTGACATCTTTAAGAACTCAGAGATTTTCTCCAACTAACTAACTGAAGCTATGGGATTCTTACCTATATCTTCATAGCACAAAACAACCTTTTTCTGCACTTCCACAAGCTTTCAGTGCCCATTTATCTCTGTGCCCTAAACAGAATTTAACTATTGTTTCTATGAAGCTATTTGAACACTTCAGCTGCACGGCAGATGAAGGCAGCCATGCTAGATAAAGGACAGACAGAGGAAGCACCATTTGCTTTTGCATTCTCCCCAGAATTACAGAATTCTGTTCAGGCTAACGAGCTTCAAGATTTCACAAATGTCCTAAAATACAGACATTAGTGTATTTCACTGAACAGAACTATCTGTATCCTGTGCAATAAAAAACTAGCAGAGCCTCCAAGGTTTAGCCAGATCCTACAAGGATTAGGCAGAAAAGTTTTTCCCCACAGAATTATTATTACTTAACAATAAAAACAAAGCATCATGTTGAAACCATGCTTTATTTGTTTACGTGTGTTAACCCTCATTTAGTTACAAGAAAAAATCATGTTTCTAAAATGTGCTTTCATCATCASTTCATATTTCCTGAATATCTGCACAGAGACACCAGATATGCACAAAGCAAGTGATGGRCTAAAGCGAACAGACTTTAGGCCAGGACTATACTTTAACCAGAGTCTGAGGAGATTAGATTGCACGCAGAGATTTGTTTGATCCAGCTCCTGTTAACTGCAACCATGGATTAAGTATACAGTCGTAAGAGTCTAAAATTAAAACGTGTTCTGTCTGCACTTGCTTGGTCAGTGATTGAACCCTGCTAACAGGGTAGCTTTGACCCCGAATACTGGCAGCCACTAGACAGTGAAGTTTCTACCCTTCCATGAATCATACACAAGTTTATTTGAGGAGCCTTACCGATTAATCCTCTTAGTATCCTGTTTAATCAACCAGTCTAAGAGACACAGATATGGTACTAAACTTTGCTACTCATGATGGTGTTGGTTCCCAATCTGAAATACTTCTTTCCCTGTCCTTAGATTGCTGTATTCCAAAATAACTGTCRTGGTTTAGCCCCAGCCAGCAACTAAACACCACGCAGCCGCTCGCTCACCCCCTACTCCGGTAGGATGGGGGGGAGTGAATCGGGAGGGCACACGGAGGAAAACCTGCGGGTTGAGATAAAAACAGTTTAATAATGGAAATAAAACAAAGTAGAACAGTGATAACAACAACAATAACAGAATATAAAAAACAGGCGATACACAATGCAACTGCTCACCCCCCATGTGTTCCAAATGAACGGCGCGACCCGAACCCCTAGAGCCCCCGGTTTTTATACTGGGCATGATGTCCCATGGTATAGAATACCCCAYTGGCCAGCTGGGTCAACCTCCCCGGCTATGCTCCCCCCCAGCTCCCCCTGCACCTGGCAGAGCTTGGGAGGCTGAAAAGTCCTGGTGCAAGCACCACCCAGCAACACCCAAAGCATCAATGGGCCATCAGCATTCCTTTCATTACCAATCCCAAACACAGCACCCCCTCCAGCTACTGGGAAGAGAGTTAACTCTGTCCCAGCCAGAACCAGGACAATAACCAATCATCAAAATCCAGTTTTTAAAGTATCTGTTCCAGTCATGATTATGCACCCACAGCTGGCCTAAGGTACAATGTGAATAGCACTATCAAATGCAAAAGTGGCAGACTGTGTAGTATGTTAAAAYAGCATTGTTTATTCCTCTCACCCAGGAAATTAAACAGATTGTCTCATTTCTGTTGACAAAATTCTGGAAGCGTGAAAAACCAAACGAGTTATGGTGTCTTTGCAAATCACAGAATTATCATTCAGGTGTTCCAGTGGATCTGCAGATCATTGCAGGGGGGAAAAGTGGTTTTTAGCATGAGCTCTGCTCCCGCTCTAACACTGATACCAGTATCTTTTATTTCTGATCTGCCCTACTGATTTTTACAGTTCTATACTTAGCAGCTTCCTACCTAGATGATTAATATGCTTGATTTAGTACAAAATGTAGCAACTAGATTTCTGACTGCAAATAAGAATGTTTGACACTGTGATGCCACTCTTGGCCCAGTTTCACATTCAGATGTTCATGATGATTTGCTGAGACACTTTTCCTAATAAATGGATGGGTGTACTTGTCCTTATGTCTCTTTCGGGGCCATTCACAGGTTTGTATGAATGGTTGTTAGCTATACACATTCAAATATGATAGGGCGAGAGGAAACAGCCTCACGTTGCACCAGGGGAGGTTTAGATTGGATATTAGGAAAAATATCTTAACTGAAACGGTTGTCAAGCATTGGAACAGGCTGCCCAGGGAAGTGGTGGAGTCACCATCCCTGGAGGTATTTACAAGACTTGTAGATGTGGCACCTAGGGACACGGTTTAGTGGTGGACTTGGCAGTGCTAGGTTTACGGTTGCACTCGATGATCTTAAAGGTCTTTTCCAACCTAAATGATTCTATGATTAAATGCTTTTATCAAGTGCTCATAGGTTTTAGATGTAGGTCTAGGCTTTTTAACTTCTACATGAAATCCTTTGCAGAGAAGATAAATTCTATTAGTATACAGATGCATCTTCCTCCTTTTGTTAGCTTCAATTAGTTATCACTGGATTTTATGCATCTTCATTGGTTTTTTGCAGATGACGTTCTTGCCCTTGTGTGTGTTTCATAAGTCAGTTGTGCATTGACCTGAAAAATATTCCCATCTCTGTTTAAACACAAGTCTGCCTTTGAATTCAATATGATTTTAGTTAATTATTAACATCATTGCATAGAATACCTTTTAATTTTAGAACCCTATGACTGTATATTTAATCCATGGTTGCAGATAACAGRAGCTGGATCAAACAAATCTCTGCGTGCAATCTAATCTCCTCAGACTCTGGTTAAAGTATAGTCCTGGCCTAAAGTCTGTTCGCTTTAGCCCATCACTTGCTTTGTGCATATCTGGTGTCTCTGTGCAGATATTCAGGAAATATGAACTGATGATGAAAGCACATTTTAGAAACATGATTTTTTCTTGTAACTAAATGAGGGTTAATACACGTAAACAAATAAAGCATGGTTTCAACATGATGGTTTGTTTTTATTGTTAAGTAATAATAATTCTGTGGGGAAAAACTTTTCTGCCTGATCTTTGCAGGCTCTTCTAGTTTTTTATTGCCCAGGATACAGTCAGTTCCCTTCACTGAAATACACTGTAAAAGCACTCCAAATTTTAAGACATTGTGAAGTCTTCAGATTCAGCCATCTGAGCAGGGTATCAAACCACCACAGACATAAAATGGGCAAGACAGGGATGACACACAGCTGTTTCAAACTGAACCCACCCCATGATAACCCATCTCACAGTCTGCTCTTTCTATTGTATCAAGCCCCCCTCCAATGAAGAGAAGAGGGAAGAGAAGTGGAGATTGATGAGGCAAAGGGACTGCAATCCTACTGCTCTCATCTCTCTGACCGCTACGAATGCAGAGGAGCACAGACAAAACAGAACACAGGCCAGAGAAGAGACAGTGAAAAGAGTGGGATGGAAGRCAAATACCACATACAGTTCAAGCATAGGTGAGATGGAAAAGAAACAGAGGAAGTAAAACAAAACTAAAGGTGATTATGATGTCTTCATTTTGACGTCAAAACAATCAATACTGTACAATATACAAATGGCTTCTACTGTCACATGGAGGTATACATACCTTCTGGTTTCAGACACGTATTTCAGTAGCCTAATACTAGAGTGATCAGTTTGTATGTAGTCAGTGAGAAGCAAACTCTCAGCTTACATGTTGAGACACTTGATTTTGGGGAAGTCACTGTCTGACCACTGCCTGTATGGCTTGGCCTGCATTCTTAATTCTGACTCCTAAATTAAATGCCTACAGCTATRCAGCGTAAGGATCCCACTGAGAACTTGTCCTATTAGCCTCAGCTTTTCATTCAAGCCCAGGTACAGACAACTTATATTATGGACACCACAAAAAGAATCATGGTAAATCAAGAGATCTAGTCCTGCAGCAGAAATCATTCAGCATCAGCGGACCAAAAGTTACCACCAAAATAGTTTCCATTCTTCCAGCTATAGTTGGTAGGTTCAAGAGACGAGGTAGGCTCTGTCAGAGAGGAAGAGAAAGCAGAAACAGGGGAGAAAAAAAGATAACCCGAAGCCTTGGAAGACACCTGACATTTGACATATCTGCCACTGGGGTCCTACTGAAGCAGCCCATTCACCTCAGTGCTCTGTTTTGCTGAGTGACAACTYGCTATGGAAATGATCACATCTGTCTGACAGACACAGACCCCAGGGACTTTCAATCCACTCTTCTGTGCTAGCACTTCAGTGCCTCTGATATAGACATCATGCATGCTTGGTCTCAGCACTCACTCCAGTCTCTGCATTGTGTGTTTGGATGCACGATTCCAAAATGCTGGGTCTCGCTTCCCTATCCAGAAGCACTAGGTTTGCGCTGACTCACATCAGGGCTGGGAAGAAGTCAGGACTGGAAGAAGGTTCCCAGACCCAAATGTGCTTAGGTAGAAGGATGAGACGCCGTGAAATGRTAAGCCCTTCCCTCCCCCAAATCCTGGCTGGAAGAGCAGGGAACCTTGGAACACATTTTTAAAAGAGGGAAGAAGGAAGAAAGGAGCAGATATACGCTCCAGAAAGTACGTGAGCTTGAAATCCTATGCTGTTTGGGGAGCTGGAAGGGAATTCAAACAGCTTCAGGTGGGCAGGACCTGCCATATCCCGGTCCACAAGGAAAAGGAGAARCTGGAGCTGACAAGTGAGCTCTTCCACTTGCCCTATCTCATCCACATGTTGACCCTGTCTTATGTCCTTGACCTGAATGAAGCTTTCCCAGTTTTTCTACTCTGTCTTCCCGTTCATCCCTTCTCTGTTTATCCTCTTCACTGTACCAATCCCTTTCCCCTTTCCCTCCCTCTCACACTTCTTTCCCAGCAATCATTCTCAAGTGACTTGTGAGAATATGAGTATTGTCTACATTTTCTGCTGTGAGCAGATTATACCTCCTCCCCTCCAAGAAAAAGCAGCAACAAATGAAGGCTGTAGTTAGATGCCATCCAACCACTCAACATATGACAAAGTCAAAACCAACATCTATGGAACGCACAGCAGGTACAATTTCTACTAACACCACTTCAAGCCAGTTTAGAAGACAAAAGCTAGGTGGAAGCTCTTGCAGCTTGGCAGACTGTACATACACCAGCTAAGCCCCCTATGCTAGGCACATACCTGTAAGAGCAAACTTGTTTTTAAATGTTAGCACTGCCCTTTGAGRTAATGGACCCCACGTACTAGTCGAGTGACATTTCAAGCAGTTGAAACCATCGGTACGCTACCAAATCATTATTTTAACCTTGAGACCTGCGTGCTCATACGCTACACATGCGCACTAGCTGAATCTCATCAATCTCATCAAAAAAATCTGGGATTAGACGACTCTGYCTCCAGAGCTCGTTGCTCAGTTCTGTCTTGTTTGTCCCAATAACCCTACCCATACTCGCAGGGACACACACATTTTAGCACAAGATAAAGAAGGCTGCCATTTCAGAGCCCTTGGATGAGGTGACCTTTAAACAGAGAGGGGTTCTTAATTCTATTGCATGATGACACACACTGAGCACTGGGAATAATGACAAAAGGCTAATAACTGCTGCTTGATGCAGCGAGCATTGCCTGTCCTACCCTCTGTGGGCAGAATTCAGGAATCCTCTCCTCCAGACATGCCTTTAAATAGGAGGCACTCCAGATCTCGCCCTGTACACAAGCTGCACTTCCCCAATGAACAAGATTCCGTGCCTGGAAGAGGAAGCTCCCAGAGCCTTTCACTTCTATTCTGCACAGTCTTTACCCAGGAACACCTACATTTTTCAGCTTTCAGGTGTGGTGAACCRAAAATACTGCAGCAGCTTAAAGTAAATTAAAAAATTAAAATTTTTGCTAAATTAAATATGAAAATTAATAATATAACTAGCAAAGTACYCCTCATGTATTTATATTAATTTTAACACAAAATTCTGTTTTGAAATGTCATTCAATTTCATGACATCTTCTATTCTGAATTCCTCCTAGACAGGTGCCTGTGGTGGCAACATCAGYCTTCCCAACAAAAGCTGACAGGACAAAGCCAGAGCTTCTGGGTGGGAGCATCGATGCTTTTGGCTCCTGGAAAGGCAGGAGATGGTTTGRATTTTTTCCCTCAAAGAGGTGATAGCAGAGGCCTTTCGCTGTTTGAGGTTACAGATGCATTCCCCCATTCTTGCCTTGCTATTGAAGGGGATGAAGATGACCTCAAATAGCCTAAGGCATCTCTGTAATTTCTCCCACCAGCAACCCACTTCCCCCTACGCTGAACTGCCATTGCTATATYTAGTAGAGAAACCCTCAAATTCATTAAACACACTTGGTCACTTAAAGAATCATCTGATAATGTTATCAGAATTCAGTTTTAATGTTTAATAAGGAATCGAAAGGATTAGAAAACTTTGCACTTTCTCTAATGCAATTATTTCAGTCAGCTTGCAGAGCTCCCAGAGCAAGGGTATTAGCATTTTTAAGACCTTGTTCTCTATAAATTTGTACTTTYGATGGACTTATCTACGCAATGCAGTGGCAATGAATGGATTCCACTGTGAAGATGATGGCTTTAAAATCAAGTAAGATATGACTGACCCAGTTACGTGCAATATTTTCAACAGTCATGCTGAATCTTTCAGAAATCACCTTCCCTTTCAAAAACACTGGAACAGGTATAAGAGGCAGGCTGACAGGCTAATTAACCATGTGTGCAAYAGATGAAAACATTTCACTGACATCTTGCTGGAGAACATTGGTAGACCAGAGGTCCTGAACGCACACTCTGATATAACGTTTCCAGAGAACTGCTTCAGTGACAGAAATGTGAGGAGCTCAGTTCAACAGTCGCTCCTGTCCAGAAGTTTTTGACCCAATAGGTTTATACAAACCACTGATTGAGGTGAGCTCTTGGGGTAATGAAAGCAGGTAAGAAAATAGTATCAATGTTAAGAAAACAATCCAGGCCTTTGGGTGATGCTCAGGGCGGTTATTTATCTACTAATTGTTTTTGCAATTGGGCTAGCAAACGAACAGTTCATGCTGTCCATAAGAAAGCTCTCCTCTGCTTAGAGCTCCTTCAGCTTCTGCCAAATTGCGCACCATTCTTCTACTTGCAATGCCAGCAGATACACAGAAACATSGGGATAAAATACAGCTACGGATTTCATATTACAGCATCACTCCTAACTGACAGGGTTTTGTTTCTGAGCAGTTATTTTCATGCTGCAAAAGGACATGTTGTTACTCATAAAGCATACATTATTCTGCAAGTGCTACAAACAATAAATCACTCTGCCAGATCCCAATATCTCTGGCACACTCCAAGCCTGCTGGTTTCTCCCCCTATTTGTCATGCTTTAAATCTTACTACCATTGGAAAGATGGCCGGGAATTTCAAGCTACTTCAGTTCATTGCCACCCAGCCTTCCCCTTCTGTGAGGAAGGCTCCATGAGCTGCACTGTCTGTCGTGCTCATGAGTTTAAAATGGAAAATTAGGAKGTAATTAACGCAAGGGCTTTGTTCAGGAGGTGTGTTAAGACTTCACTACAGCATCCAGGGCTCGTTCAGGGTTGCCAGTGGAGCAGCTTTTTCACTTGTTTCTACCTTCCCACTGCAACGTTCATACTGCRTAGCCCTGTAGAGGTAGGCTTGCCGTGTGGTGCTGCGTAGACACACAAACAGGCTTTACATCAGCAGAAGCAGTATAACCACACAAACCAATTTACCCTGCATCTAGAGTACGTCAGATATCTGTGCGGGACTGYCACTCCGAGTGCCTGCCCTGATGACTTTGCTCACAACTAGATCCACAAAGGGTAACAGGCCTGTGGCAGCTCCACTACCAGTGGAAAAGAGGAAGGTGACCAAGATGGTGATCTGGGCCAGTAGAGGAAGTTGCTTCTGTAAGTTCCCTCTTCTCACTCTGCAACTCCAGGATGCTTGCTCCTTCTTTATTCCACCTTTACCTGACGGGCCATCATAGTAGCTAGCCAGTTCATTATGCAGCTAAGAGGATATGTACGACTATAGCACTTTCAGCAACGGAAAGCTGCTCTAATTTTCTTGTGTTGCCAAAAGATCCAAAAGGCTCTTAAAGAAGCTGGAGACTGACACGTGTAGGAATGATTTTGCACTTTTTCTTTCAGACTACACTTCCTGACTGCCAAAGGAGGCTCCCTAGGAGGTGCTCTGCAGTTGAATAAGCTGGTCTAACTCAACACATCACGGTTGCTGGAGCACTGCATTACCGGCATTGTCCGGGAAGAAAAGTTTGATGTTTGGCTAAATGAGAAAGATAGTGGAGTTTTACAGGTACTAACAAAAAGCTAGGTTCCAGCTCAGTTTCAAGTCTATACTTTGGTAAATACTTGTTATGTCTTGTCCACTAAAGAATCTAGAGCCTGGTCTCCACACAGACCCTTTCCTCTTCCTCCATAGTGGCAGCACTGAGTAGAAGTCGTTTCTAAGGCACAAGGCTTATGTGCTCAAYAGCTCTGTGATATTTGCATCATGCAATACAACAGAACACCCCAGATTTAGCTACCTCAATTTTACTTATCCTAGGGCATTATTTCCAAACAAAACTTGATTATTTTATTATTGTTTTCTTGCTAATAACCAACCTCTACTGTTAACACAAAAGAGCCATTGAAGAAACAAAAATAACTTTCATTCTCTCTCCTCCTGAAAATTTTCAGTAAATAACATCTCATAAAATATGAATTCATATCCCATTTGCTTTCTCATCAAGTAAAAGTAAACATGGGTATCAGCATCTAAAACTCTGAATAAAGATCAGTAAATAAGTAGCTARCAGCTACCTAATGAGGATGCTTGAAAGGGAAGCATGTAATCTGATTTGTACTGCATAATTCTTTTTCTATTATTTATTTTACACTTTAAATGACCTCATTTTATTTAATGCATTCAGCARTCTCAGTAGCTCACTCCGACACAGAACCATTTAGCTTAAGCACTGATCAAGCAGCTGCTCTCCAGTTCATTCAGCCGCTTCCCAACAAGAAAATTTGCTCTCCAAACTCAATCCCATACAACTGCATGAAGTCAGTATTTGGCTGCTGAATACTTCCACACYCTGACAGGAACCTGCAGCCCCATTTGGTCTCAGAAACGCTGTGATGAAGCATATCATCATACTCCACAAGCCCTAGCTTCAACTGAGTCAACAGGAATTGAAGGGGCTATGGAAACTGGCTCCTAGAGAKGTCAGTCCTAGGGCTTTTGAGGGGTTGGAGCAAAGGGACCCCTGGGAAGGCTTGCCAGACAGAACTGGTCAGCAGGAAAGATCCTACCAATGCTATACAGTGAGTCCAGTTCATCATATAAACTTCTGTAGTCATCATAGGGATGTTTTTGTGGCTGTAAAGGATAGCATCATGATCTAGAAGGGAAACAAAGTGTGAAATAAATATGAGACATGAGCARATACAGATGGGTTTACAGAAAGAGAGTGGGAGAGAGAAAGCACTTAGCTAAACCCCTTGTGRTCAATGAAGAAACGTAAATTGTACTGTTTTCAGATAAAATATGATAATGAACTAAGATCACTTGGTGGTTTTATGCTTACAACAACTAGTAAGTCAAAAAGAAATATGTAATTTTCTGAAACACTGAGAAGGAAGAGGAGGAGTGAAGGATAAAAAGCTTTGAATAGAGACAAATATGGTATAAAGGAGATACTTCATTATTTTAGAGTACAATCCAAGCATATGCTGAATTCCTGCACTTTTCWTGTAAGTTAGCAAGTGCCAAGCAGCTTGTAAGAAGCTCTCTGCCTCTCTCAGAATCAGGACCCTCGTCTGMCATATCACCTAAGAAAACCATTACCAAGTAAATGCATAACTGGTACTAAGCCCATGCTTAAATATATATAAGCATGTGTAAACACTCCCCTATAAAATTTTGTATTTTCCCCCTGTATATAGCCCATACATATATATATRTRYAYAYAYATATAYRYRTATAYAYMTMTAYRT
>JASVER010000127.1:1404930-1423254 GCA_030449065.1 Oceanodroma leucorhoa | reverse complement strand
TATATRTRYACACAYATATATATGTATATACATMTATATGTAGGTATATATATACATACAYATATATATTCCCCTGAACAGGCAGGGAAATGACAGACATGAGATCTGAGACATGAAATGCTTGTGGGTCTCTAAGCGCAGCCCTCAGGAGTGCAGGGCCAGGAAGCACCAAGGGTCAAATCAGCCATCAGCTCTCACCAGCTGCCAGTAGAAAGAAGGAACTCGCATCTGGTACCTGCACAGAGGCACCTGAGTGCAGTCTGAGACATCCTGGGATATCTGAGGATGGCAGATGTGACACAACAGCAACAGCTGGATGCCAAGCAAGACGTGCTAATACATCTGAAAGAGCACTGGATGCCCATCTTTGGGCAATCAAAACTGTCCCAGGTAAGCAGGGTCCTTAATGTCCTTTGAAAATCTCTGCACACAGAGCCTTTGGGGATTTATTTTTAATTTCTTGGCAGCAACAAAAGATTCTCCATATTCATAACTTTTTAAAGTATGGCACTCTTACACCAAAAGTCAGCACTGCATATCAACTGATCTCTCCATGGAGATAAGATACTCACTGAAACAGCAGAAGTGCTGTTAAAAAAATCAATGGATTCCTACCATGTTGTGGTGCATGTAAACCTGAAACGTTCTGTAATTAAAGTTAAGCACTATTCTGGAAGAAGCTTTCTAAAAGATTCACATTAGGCAGCTATATTTATTACTAAATGCTTCCTGTTTTATCCAAGCTGAACATGTTCAATGATTTGTACTATGGAGCATTAACTCCTAATTCTCAAGTTAAATGTGATCACTGCAGATACTGGTTTTCCATGTCCCCAGCCTGTGCATGCAAATTTCCGATGTCCACAGCTTGATTAGGTGTCTGCTCATACAAAGGTAACTGTGAAGGGAACCAGCTGGAAATACATACGTGCATATTTATAACTRTGAATGTGTATCTAAGTTGAAAAACAGAGCACGTTATTGCTCATTTTTGAAGGGGAGCGACCTTGGTCACACAATGGCATTATGGAAAACCTGACGGTCCTAGCGTAACAAAAGGGCTGTAGTTTTCCTTTCAGAGTACTCACGYGTCCCTTCTAAGGCACATACACACACCGGAAAGCCAAACGGCAAAAGAGCAGCCAGGGAAAGGGTCACACAATGTCAGTCGGCGTTACCGCTTCTGCTGCTGGATAAACGTTGTTGCTAAAAAAAATAATAAATAGCCTTCCTGATCCTGGACTGGTAAAGTGAGATAGAAGGATTTTAAACAAAACTGCATTCGCCAGGAATCGTAACACAAAAACGCCAGTTTCCTCCAAACCCTAGAAATCCTACTATTCTTTATACAAAACCAAGGCCCAGCTATAAAAAATAAGTAAAGCTAATCACCTAGATATCCCTTTCTGTAATACATATGCTAGAATCTCATGCTTTTGGCCTCTTGCCTCTGTTTTATATATACTCTGCATTCCCACTGACTTAAGACAACTGGGAATTTGTTACAGTGAAAGGAAAATGAGAGTCATTGAATTCACCAGTCCCTGACAGCAAAGCAAGCACACATTTTCATAATGTGTGTACAGGCATCATATGAGCATTAATTGGTAGCTATTTCAGAATGCCTGGATATTGTGTGTTTGTCACACTGTCATAAAATGTTATAAATACACAGCTAATAAAGATGCCCAAACCATAGATGCAGTCTTGCAATATGGACAGCCTACTTCCATCTAAATTAAGAAGGCTCGTTTTAATTCTGGATACAGAACGGCATAGAACATCCTTGCTCTTTTTGCATGTAAACCTGTTAAGATTTTCAGACTGATAGTTATTTTGC
The DNA here is from genome assembly GCA_030449065.1 of Oceanodroma leucorhoa. NCBI lineage: Eukaryota > Metazoa > Chordata > Aves > Procellariiformes > Oceanodroma > Oceanodroma leucorhoa. Next base: position 1,421,414 of record JASVER010000127.1, on the reverse strand, counting down.
ACACAGAGAACCAGCACTTCCTCAGCTCCAGGAGACCTACTGGATCCTGCGTGGTTCCACTGAATGAGAGGAAGAAGAGAAAGCAAAGTATTAGAAACCACTACAAAGGAGCCTTCCTGAACACTGAGCCCAAAATTGTAGGGGCAAGATGGGGACAAGGTGAGAGAACAGAAAACGTGTATCCTCATTTCCACCCCATCTCACACTCCTAAACGCCTTTATTTCCACCTGTCCTGATTTCAGCTGGGATAGAGTTAATTTTCTTCCTAGCAGCTGGTAYAGCACTGTGTTTTGGATTTAGTATGAGAAKAATGTTGATAACACACCGATGTTTTACTTGTTGCTAAGTAGCATTTACACTAGTCAAGGACTTTTCAGCCTCCCATGCTCTGCCAGGTGCACAAGAAGCTGGGAGGGAGCACAGCCAGGACAGCTGACCCAAACGGTCCAACGGGGAATTCCATACCATATGATGGTATGGAATATATATATATACATGTGTGTGTATATATATGTATATAAACTGGGGGGAGTTGGCTGGGGGGCAGTGATCGCTGCTCAGGGACTGGCTGGGCATCGGTCGGCGGGTGGTGAGCACTTGCATCGTGCATCACTTGCTTTGTATATTCTATTACTACTATTATTATTATTATTATTATTGCTATTATTATTACTATTTTACTTTATTTCAATTATTAAACTGTTCTTATTATAACCCATGAGTTTTCTTACTTTTACGCTCCTGATTCTCTCCCCCATCCCACCAGAAGGGGGGAGTGAGCGAGCGGCTGTGTGGTGTTTAGGTGCTGCCTGGGGTTAAATCACAACACCACCCGAGAAAGACAGAAGCAGTGAAAACTCCACTACCCCCAGCCAAGCAGTCCCAGACAGACAGCGGGGAGGAATTTTATAGGTCTTACAGGCATTTTTGTTSCAAATTCTCCTGGATGTGTCATAGCTGTTGCTGAGCACCTCCCTTATAGACACCCGCTCTTACACCCCTGYCAGTGTTTAATGCTGGCTCCCCTCAACCAAACCTTGAACTCCACTTTTACTAAAGCATGAATAAAATATCTTCATCTATTAGCCTCCTTGCTGTTACTTTCCTAATAATGAAAAAGCAAAGGAGCCACTTGTGGTATCTTTTCTTACTTCGCATAATCTGGTAAATCTCTTCTCATTTTAAGTAGTTTCTTTACTCTCTCTCCAAGTTATTCTCCACTAGAGCAACATACTTTTCYGCTTTTTATGGACCCTTTCACCCCAAATAAATGTCTCACAGTATCAACTCACCATGCATCAGTTCCAACTCCTCGTTACCAGGTCCATTTTCTCTTCCACAGAGACACGCATAATTACATTTATGCAGTATAGCATATATAAATCACCTATCATGTGGTCATACATTCTAAAGAATTGCCCTGCAATTGTTATCCACTGCAGAACTTCATCCCAATTATTTCTAGCCATCAAATCTAAGCCGCAAAGTCAAAAGTTGACTGAATATGGATTACTGAAGCTGGGTTTTGGAAACAGTAATTTGTCATTTATTTACCTAAGTCCTACTTTCAAAGCTATTGTGATGTCATCCCCACAGGCATTGAAATTGATTTTTGAAACAATGCTTAAATCACCTTTTCACCTGGCAAACTTTTCTTTGGTACTTGGTTCAGAAGTTGAGGTTCACCCTGCCTTTTCATGTACTGCTCTGTGCACTGATATCATCTGCGCTCCATCCTCACTTACTGCTGTATGCTCTAATGCAACAGGGCTGGCGACTTACTATTACCACACAGGGAATACATGGGCAACAAATTAAATTTTCCTGACACTTTCAATAAGCAATGACTAATAGCTTTTTTAATTATCAAAACAGTGACAAAAATAAGGTTACACTTTCACCGCCTCCTTATTTGTATGTACAAAATATGCCCATATAATTATATCAGCTAATTAGCTATGCAGCTATTCAAATGCCTTTTCAAGTGCAGCTGTATATGCTCAAATGTAGATTTTTCATATCTGAATGACTGTAAACACACAAACCAGAAGCCCGATGAAGATTTAATCTAGAGGATATTGCATATTAAGTAACACATACTAAGTTTTAATATTGTAAATTATTGTTATGGTATCCCTTTATACATTTGCAGTTTCTGCATGAAAAGAATCACACCTGATTCTTTGAAAATAAATCTGGTCAGAGGCTATTATAAAATTCAGAATGTGCAAAAGCTCCCACAAACAGAACAAGCAAACCTGTATAATTGGTGCATTCACAATTTATCTCAGTCATTCTGTTTTACTGACATATTCCTATTGTTCTTAAAACCTTTTCCTATGAGTTATTTTATGCTCTAATAAATGTTACTTTAAATCCTCCCATTTCTTTTTGTTTAATTCTGCAAATTTTATTGCTTGAAACTTCCAGTAAGTATCTGCAACAGTTACATTTAACCTTCCATATGCCCCTCTTTCTCATATAATCGTTTACCTTCTAGGACAAAGACTGGTATCAAATTTCCTTTCTTTTTATTAGGCTTCTTTCTTACTGCTAGATGGCACGCGTAACCCTTAGGCTTACAGTTTACTAAGTTAACTAACTGTCAGCACTTTTCATCKTCCCTCAGCTTCTTTTCCCTCCACAGATTTATCTCAATCAATTACCCTTGGCAGTTCTAAAAACTTCCAAAATTCGGTCTGCTGAAATTCAATACCAGTGCAAGATGACAGTCTAAAACTTTGACAAGAGATAATGACAGATTTTGAGCACAAATCTCTAGTTAGCCTTCACTAGTCTTATTTCATCTGCCATTCAATGCCTAGAAGTATAACTGGGGCATACTATACAAACCATAAAACCAAAAGTGCATTCTTTTCCTAGAAAAATATATATTTTCTTCCTTTTCCTAGTCATTGAATAAGCAAACATTTCTAAGTTTTCCTCTCCTCATCACTTTTACAATACTCCAACTACTTTGAGTGAAATCACACCATCTGACCGCTTTCCCTAAGGTAGTTGGATACAGATTATTTCAACATCTCTTTATTTTCTTTTTTTCTTCAGGAGGGTGAGGCCAGCAAATTTTATACCAGACTACCAACATGCTGGAAAGTCAAAATTTAAACAAATACTCTGTACACCTCTTGCTCTAATTTTTGCTCTGAAAATGAGTATTTATGTTGATTTGAAACATGAGAAATAATCATGTGTGGCCATAAAAGGGTCACATACATAGGAAAACAAAATCTGTCAGTTAAATTGAGCTATTTTTGTCGTATCTGGCCTTCTGGCTCTACTCCAAACCACATCACTCTAGTTATCTCAGTGACTTACTACCATTTGCTCACCAACTCACGGCAGTGCCCCATGACTCTTCAAGGAGATTCACAGAGTCAGGATCGAGCTTAAGGTAGCTTCAAATGACAATAAAATGTGCAACTTGCCAGAAAAAACACAACTTCTCTTCTCTTTCTACTAAGCCCCAGTCTCCTCCTACCTGTGCTTCCCTTCCCAGCCTGCAGATCTTACAGAGCAGGAGGAAGGAGGTTATTTGAAGCATCAGCCTACAGATGTTTCCAAGACGTGTCCACGGTTAAGCGAAGATTTTCCTTTGATTTTGTCCAGCTCAGGAGCAGATGAAAGTAAGTGGACTTTTTTTTTCATGATTCTTTCTTCTGCATTTAGTTACTTCTGAAATGCTTCCCAAATGTTTTCTCAGGGTTTGGCCTAAAATTTTGGTATGCTGCCTCCTAAAATTCTCCTCCAACATATGTTATTTGCCTTGAAGTTGATAGTGTCTTTCCACTTTGGAAAAAACTTTAGTCAGTGGAACCATGAGATTCTCTATTTCCAGACCAAATCCATTCCGTTATCAAGGAAAGAATTAGGTCTTCTACAAAATCAAGTTAGGGCACCCACAGAGGAAGCTGATCYGCTAAATAAGGAGGTGCCATTTTGCACAGCGCCTTTTCAGAGCCGAACTGCCATATGCTGCTGTCTACCCCTCCTTCACTCGCATCCTCTCTGGAGGAAATCAACTCTGTGTACTCCAGTCCACTAGCTCAGTCTTCTCCAAAACTGTGTGTACTTTACAACTGGTATCTAGTTGCAGGCTAATGTCTTCTCACCCCACCCCAAGGTGCTGAAATATGTTTTCAGTGCTTTAGGTACCCTCGAAAGGAGCAGATGCATCTTCTCCACACACGTTGCACCAGGTGATGCAACAGGGACACCGGCTCGTCCGAGGGTCCATGGCAGGCTGTCACGGACACGAAGTAGTTGATGGGGAGAAGTGACAGTCTCTCRCTCCGCGTGTGACACTGTCTTTTTGTCTCTGATTCCTTGTGAGCAGCACATGGGGTTGAGGAGGTAGAGAGAAGACAGTGTTGTTCTGATTCCCTTGCACTGCATCAAGGGAGCAGGGGAGAGGCAGTRGGAGAAGAGCTAAAGCTCTGCTAGGCCCAGCCTAAATCTACCCCGGTAACACATGTTATAACAAAACAACAGTTTCAYTATGTGTCATTAAGGCTGAGAAGTACCTTCTGTGTAAAGACAGACTCTTCAAAGCGCTCTACAACACCAGTGCCCATAAGGAGTCAGGGCTGTCTAGTGCAGTAATAGTCAAAGCTCTTCTAGCTTGGTCCCTATCTTCTCTAGCCATACATGCACCCAACCACTAGCTTCCCAGCCCTTCTCTGGTGCAATAAACCTACTGCCCTCAAAGAGCTTTGAAATGGAAGCTCCAGCCAAGACCTCCCTCTTGCAACCTCACCTAAGCCTTCTCTCCTGCCACGTCCTGCATGCCGGGTCACAGAAGGCACTCCTAACACCACCTCCCTGGCTGCCTGCCTTGTCCTCCCCTCCAAAGGGACTTTGGCATCACTTTGCACACATCTTGCCTCCACAAAGCTCCAAGGGACTTGCTTCTCTCTCTCTCTCACACCCATGCCTGCCACTCCACTCGAGAAAATAAGAAAAAAGGATGGAAGTCAGGGGTCAGGTCTCATACTTCCCTCTCTTTCCCCAAGAAGCAGCGAGGCTGTCCCCCCACGGAAAGGCAGGCATTGGCAGCAGCCAGAACCGTATCAGAGTCAGTAAGTGCAACTGCAAGGAAGAAAGCACCCAGTCTGACATGCAAAGACACATTTCATTAATGAGCTTTGTCTCATTTTCTGTTAAAAATGTTTCATTTCTTTTAGGGCTAGGGATATAACAACCCCTACTGCTACCATGTTGTTTGTTTCAGAGACACTTTAAGGCATCTCAGAACATACAGTAAAAAATGCGGGTGGGAAATAAAAACTGATAAATGAAAGTGCTTTTACATAATTACAAAAACCTAACCATAACTACTAATAACGTACTTATTGCTGTGCTGTTGAGAACCCACTGGTGTAGCARAAGTATAACGTGGGTGAGTAAGCAACATAAAAATGTTTTAAAATCCATCCTTGGATCCCTGGAAACCCACKTGTTGTTTCCTGGCACTCCAACGCTTACCAGTTGGGTTGGATAAAATTGCGGAAGTGGCAGAGGGATACCCGTTTCATTATCWCATTCATCCATTATCTTTCATCCTCACTCTCACTGGGTGAGAAGCAAGGTACATACCACCACCAACACAAGGCACAGTATCATGCTCCCTCTCGCCTTTGCCTTCTCCATCCAGCCCCAAGAGTTTCTGGCACAGGTGGCAGAGCTGCAGCAYGGGAGTTGAAGGGAATGCCCAGGCAAGAAGTCAGAGCACTGCCCCAGATGWTCAGAATCAGAGGTTTTCACTCCAGAGTGCAACTTAGTTCCCAGTCTCGTGGCCCCAGCTCAAGGGCACTGTTGTCCCACCTCACTGCCCTTCCAAAGAAGACAGCAGGCTCAGCTCTGTCCTTTCAAAGGATCGAAGGCAACTATCCCTGAAGACCATCCCATTTTAATGGGACTCAAGGAGGTACCTGCTCACAGCTTTGACTCAGCCTTGGCTATTTGGCAGGGGTTCAGAAACATTCCTGTGGAGAAAAAAAAACAGATGATGATGATGTCTAGGCTGGAGCACTTTCTGCCTTCTGCAAACAGGTACAAAACCTGGCTGTATCCTGAATCTATGCTAAAGATACCTAGATGCCTATTTTCCTGCCTGTTCCCACACTTTCTAGTACTCTGGTTTCCAGAGAACGGAAACTCAGCTGTGCAGGCTGCAGAAAGGCCACGCAACACAACTGTTAGGTTGAGTACCTGGGGAGCAGGACAGGAGAACGYTACAGCACAGATCCGTTCAGGGACCCGCCTGTAGTGCAGGCGCATGGTGCGGGCAGCACAGAAACCAAACCTGGAGCTTAGGAGTTCATTCAGAGACCTGAAGTCAGGCATTGYTAAGCCTAGCTTGTAAGGACCTACACCTTTTTTCAGAGACAGTCCTACGATTATGCAGCTGATGACTGTGAAGCCACTTGAGGTGGCTCTTTGAGAGACCTGTTATGCCTGTGAATGGAGACAAAACTTATGCTCGTGACAACAGAGGACAGAAAATAATGCCAGATGTACGGATAAGCAGCCTGAACACTGTTGTTCTACTTTGATCCAGTACCATTTTAAGTCAAAATACCACTCTATGCAATTTTACACTAACTTATTTTAAGTGAAAGTGGACCATTATGCTTATGACTATTTGAATACATTTMATGGCCAGCTGAAATTCCAGCAATGAATGGCTCAAAGTCAGACCACCTCTACTAGCTTTCGTAAATGGAAATAGGATGGAAAAACCAGTGGCTAATACAACACAATTCACTGGGAGGTTCAAGGAAMCTCATGACGCGCAACCATGACATGTCCTGTTCTTAGGAGCAGTTTGCTCCTAAACACAAACACTGCATTTTCATTTACATTCTGAAAATAAAGGGTCTGATTTCTTTTATACCTTTCTATGCTATTTAGTATAACTGCAGCTGTGTCGCTTGCTTCATTATTTTGCACTGAAATCTCCAGTGATGCATAGAATAACTTAAAAATTGTAGAGTAGGATCTTTCTGTGGTAGAATTACTTTTTCTTTTTTCTTTTTAATAATGGTCCACTTTTGAGAATGCAAGAGTGGTATAARCTGACATACTCCAGTGAGTTCTCAAGATTCATGGAAAAAGATAATTAAGAAAATATTGCTCTCTGTCAGGATTGCAAATTATTTCTGTGAATTCCTCTGAGATCTGTACTCTGTCTCCTCAACAGTTCTGCCTGCAATTGAGGTTGGTTGAGCTAAGGAAGGTACGCAGGCAATAACTAGGTTATTGAGAAGGAAAGCACTATCAAAATCCTGTTAAGTAGGTCATTATGGGCCTCATGTAGCTCTTGTGACAAAGTTCAAGGCMAGGACTCCAGCGTACGACGCCAGGACCCTGCAGAGATCTCTGAAGTGATGTGGCRAAGAGTACTGGAAAGAAAGATGAAATCTATCCTGTCTAAGCTACCGCTAACACCGTGAAGGCCAGCATGGTGGTAAGTGGCTTCTTTCTTTCTTCCAGGGAGATGYAATCAGAGTTTAAACAGGTATTAATCTGCACAGCTCACCAACTGCACACACCACCATTGAGCCTACTGTTTATCTCACTCCTTGTGCTTGTTAGCCTTCTAGAACAAACAGTACCCTTAGCTTATAGTTATAATTGGTTAATTTACCCAAAATTCAAGCATGAATAATCAGAACAAAGGATGCCAAGGAGGCAAAAAGCGGGGGGAAGAAAATCATGTCACCAACTGTCTTTGATCTTTAGATGGTGCTTGAAAAACCTTCTCAACCAAGAAGGAGGCAAGAAAAGCCCAGGGAAATGCTGACTCCAGAGGCTTCAGAAAAGAATCAGGCTGCTGCCATTACACATGACAAATCCCCATCTGATTTTGTTTTTTCACACTGATCCAYGCCTATAGCAATGTGCCCCCCTTATAACACTTTTTTATAAGCAGCTCAATTAATTCAGTTCATTAAAACACATTGAAGTATGAATCTTGGATCATACACTGGTCTTCTCTCACTTAAGCTAAAGGTGGATCCCTTCATTTGGGGAATGAATTAATTCTAGACAATCTAAAAAAAAAAAGAAAAAAGGGAAAAAAATCCAGCATTTAGAATTGTAGTAGGTTGTTGCATAAGGGGCCACGTTTGATATGAAACAAAAAAGCGTATTTCTGAGAAGCATGCAGATACATATGTACAGCATTTGAACAGGTGTTATTTGCCACAGTCTACCACAGATGCTATCAATCAGAGCTTACAGAGAAACACAACGGCTATTAAAAATGATTCACCACACTTACTAATATGACAAAGCATACGAACTGTGAACTAGTAATTAGAATGCATGAGATTTGATAAATAAAAGGTTTTTAAATGTTCCGTAAGGACCCACTCTTGAAACCCCTTACTTATATTATGAGTCCATCAGCTTCAGGACACCGATGTATTCAGTAGGATTGTTTGTGTGAATAAGAATTACTCATAAAGGGTAAAGTCTGGCAGGATTAGGCACTGAATGTAAGCTCTTTTAACAGATTTTTATTTTAAAGTTAGAAAAGAAATAAAATCAGAAGTTTTAGTCTTGCTTAGCCCAAGGGCAATATATTATTAATCCATAACTCTGAGGGTTTTAACTCCAGACCACAGTACAAGTTCAAAGAAATACAAGAACAAACATCTAGGACTGAGATGTGCTCTCATTTATACCAAGGTAGATCTGGACAGGCTCCTTTGATTTACCTCAGCATAGCCAAGAAGAACATTTCCCTGCCATCTAGCCAGGAATTGCTCCCATTGCAGAGCCCCTAACAGCAGTCTGCAGAACAAATTCAAGTGCTTCYGCAGCCAGAGGAAGCCTTCACAGCATGAAGCCTCATAAAACCACCAGGAGACGCTGAACTCGGAATAAAGGTTTTAGGGAAACACTAAATTTAATACTAAACCAAGAAATATTTTAGTGACATTTACATTGAAGAATATACACACAAAAGGGGAGACTCGCAATCTACAATCATTAAATGCTGGGACTCTCAAAAGCGTGGAGGACATGCTGCTTCTACTCTCGGCAGATAAAGAAAAGGTTGTGCATACTGTGCGTTTCCAAGCCCCAAAGGACCCAACCTTTTGTTTCTAAACCAGTAGGTATAAAATGGAGCCTTAGACCTGCTTCAAGACTACTTCAACTTGTCATGAAAAGAGTTTTTAAATTTTTCTTATTTCTCTCTTTCATATGTAACCCTGATTAGCTTCCCTTAGCCATATATATTTTCAAAGGTTTTCACAGGTTTTAGAGTCATACTCAGAAAAGTCCTTCCTGAAACACTGTTGATGACTTTACAGACATCTAATACCATTAAAAAATACAGCTCAAAGGCAAACCTGAATAAATGACCTTGAAAAACACAAGAGACAAGAACACAGCAAGAAGATTATTCTAGGTACAGAACTTACAGCAAATCAACTGTCTCTGAACTAGAACTGGTATGACCGGAGTTGTTCCTGYCTTCTTGTAGGCTGAAGAGTGGAGACGTCCCTAAGGCACTGATGTGGTGGTACCATGACTTTCCCTTAATCAACGATCACAAGTTCAACTGAATGACAAGCTGAAAAAGATACATAAAACTTAGCTGGGAACTAAGAMTGAGCATATTAATGTGAGTACTGCCACAGGAACTGTCTCCACGATTAAAYGTAACAGGGTCAAGATTTTACTGTGTGCTTCTGGATATTGAAAGACATCATATAAATGATATCATTCAAAGTAAGAATACCCATACACGTCAATAGAAACCACAAACAAGTCTCTTGCGGTTTCACTGATTGCTTAGGTCTGGCAGGTAAGACYTGTCATTATTCTGAGCACGGGGGTAAACTCAGAACTAGGTCAACGTGTGTTATTGTAAACAAATTTAACAGCTCAGCTGAACCACAATGTATTGCAGCCTGGAAAGATGGCAAAAGGTCCAGTAACAGTAACAAAGTGGTACTAGCCTGTCTGTGGAGACATTCTCTACCAATTCTCTACCATCAAAATATAACTGCAAATTCACTACAAGAAAAAAATAAAAGAGGAAAGGAAGCATGAAAGGAAAGATGGTATCAATCTTGATGGTCTATCATAATCTTCATTAGTTAGAAGCACGTTACAGTGATCTCCAAAAGCAATCATTTCTGATGTCAGAATTAGGAACTAAAATTTCTGAGGATGTGCTCCACATCCTGGGAAATATCTGCTTTTCAAAGTATTTCCTCCTTAACTCAATAACATTATTAAAGGCAGTTTGTGATGAAAGAGAATTCATTCTTGAGAGCCAAGTAAAAATTTCATCCTGGCAGGTCAGAATAAAGTAGAATCCTAACCCATACAGACTTTAGCCTTGGAATAATATTTGAAAAGCTCTAAACTAAAGAGACTTGTGTTTCACTCAGAGTTTTGTTGAATGAATTTATACTGCGATTGCAGAGTCTCCATGGAGGCTCCRGCTTCCTGGCTTCACCAGTTGAAAAAACTGCACTGATAATCTGAAGGAAAACAACTGTTTCTCCTGCTGTCCAACACAGTCTGTTCAGCATGGAGTACCTAGGATTCTTGCACTTCACTCTGAGAAGTTCAAAAACCCCTCCTCTTGCCTCAAGCTCACTCTATCTTTTATCCTATTATTTTGACTGTTCAATGATTTACAGTATCGACAATGCACTTTCTCTAGCAATTGTTTCCATCTCATTTCCAAAGCAGGATGTTCCTCTTTTTAAAAATATAAAAAAAACCCGGAACATTTTTCTACACACTGAAAAATCCATCCACCAGTGTGATAACAAACTTCAGACAGTGGGCTGGGCTCCTGGCTGACATTGCTTCACACCACCCATGCAAGCAACGTGACCTCAACTCATTAATGGGAATCACATATCATTTCCTTCATTAATCTACATCACTTGTGTGGTTAAACCAGCACATTCCCGTTGTTGCTGATGCTGAATATGGTGTTCTTATATTGTTACGCACCCAATTCAGTGTTGCTTCAGCTGTAACCAAATTTTGAGTTTATCTGTGAATGAAATCATTCCAGCTCAGGCCAATAACAGCCCAGCAATCCCAAACCAGCAGCGGTATAAGGCACAGAAACCAGGGCTCATGATCCATGCACTGCTGAGCCCCATGGCAAGGGAGGGACCGAGGGGGAGGAGGAGGCAAAAGGGAGTGACTGAGAGATGATGCACATTTTCACACCTTCAAAGTCACCATAGTAAGAAGATCTGCCCTAATAGATACCTGTTTTCAGCTGAATGAGTAAACGGGCAGTATTTTCCTTGATTCAAAGCTGGTTTCATGTGACAAAGATTTAAAAGCAATAGCTTAGGTCCAGTTCTAACTGGAGAAATTAAAAAGTGGGTGGAAATGAGCTTCCCATTCAGGATCCAGTTCCGTTCAACACCCTGTATAGATAAAAATCCTAAAGTCTCAGAAATGAGCTAGACTTGAAGAGGTTAGGTATATTTTACAGGGGTACAAGGCTTGGCACAAAAAAATTATTCTCACAGCTGTGCCAAATCCCTGGAGGATGGTTCATCCTAAATCTGACTGGTTTACTTCTCCTTTTTCCTTCATCTGTCCAGTCTCTCCTTAAACATTTCAAAATCACAGATGTCTTGTAATTCAGACAGTGAGGTAAATATGCATAAAATGATAACACGTGTGAGGAATTTGCTTCACAGCCAATACATGATGCCTGCTTTACAGTACATCTGAGAAACCTCATTTTCAGCTCATTCCAATAATGTGTCTGACCAGAAACATTCAAAAAAAAAAAAAATTATAGGATGGCAAGAGATATACACATTCAGAATGGCTCTTCTCAGAAAATTAACACGTTGTCATTCCTCTCCAAAGTTCCCAGGGGACCATGCTCAAATCCCAGATGTACCAAGCAAAGCCAACGTAGTGGTGGACTTGGCAGTGTTAACAGTTGGACTCGATGATCTTAAGGGTCTTTTCCAACCTAAATGATTCTATGATTCTATTATGTGTCAGCACCCCTTTCCATCTGGGGAGTGATGGAGTTCAGATGGAGAAGGGTATCACCAGCACGCCCACAGCTGTTCCCATGGAGCTCCATTCACTGAAGGGTGAGCAGTGGGCATCCTGGCACAAGACAACCCTGTGCGCAGACAAGGCTGGATCTTACCCATTATTCCCTGCCCAGTTGGTATCAGCCTATTTGTTCTGCTAATGGAGCCATTTATAGAAGGCTGAGACAAATGGTTCTAACTTGATTGTCAAAAAACCCCGCACCATTAATATTTACAAAGTGCTTCTTGTGGGTACCATCTCAGTCTAAACACTATTTGTTTCTTCAAGAAACACAAAGCTCTGAAAAAGAAGATGAGAATAATCTCCATAATCACCAGCATGTGTAATTCTTCACCTTTTGAAACAATACTGAAAGGATACATTTTTAATGCTTTATTTTTTTTTGTCTCGGTTGCTTTAATATTCCTAGAATCTTGAGTACAACATTTTTCCTTTTAAATGCTCATGTTCCTTCCCATTTGTCTAATATTGATTTACCTCCTGCCAGTTGTGCAGAACTCTCATTTAACACTCTTTAGCTGGATCCCTTGCTTTCAACAAGCTTCACGAATGCTACCAAGAGAGCTCAGAAAACGAAAGACACTAGTTAACCAAGTAGCACAGAGCATGGAGAACCATTATTTGTGCGGATATCCTGTAAACACAGTGCCTTTACATTTATTTTTACCAATAGCTGGCATCACAGTTAACAGTCTTAATTATCCTTATTTTTAATGTAGTTATTTAGAATCCTGAAAGACAACGAGAAAGAGATCATTTGGGACCTCTTCTACTCAGGAGTAGGAACACATTAAAGTGACTTGATTCAATTACAGTAGTTTAAGCTCTTCCTTTAGTTTTCTGTCATTTGGAAAAAATACCACAAACCTCTGATTTGCTTTAAAGTTTTAGATTTTATCACCAAATGGTTATGAAACAGCAAATTTGTTGGTATAACCTGAATGATTATCAGAGATGTCAGTTCATGTTAAGAAGCTGGGATACTGTATACTTCTCATCTTTTTCCAGGGTGAAAAAACATAGAGATTTTAAATATTTAGTAAGAAGAATAATGCTCCAGAAATTGCTCTTCAGTGGAATACATGCACCTAAGGTTAGTGGAAGCACTGAAAGTTTTAAAATGTAAAGCACTCATCCTAAAGCAGATCAGCTTTTAGTAAGACATCACAGACAATTTTTGAGTTGTTAAGGGCAGAAGGACAATACCAAGAAAGCAGAGGGACTCTGGCCCCTCTCTCGTCTTGAGTAACACRGGGAGCGTCCGCCCATTCTGCTGGGAAGTCAGGGGAAAGCCACTCGTCTTGCCTCGGCCAATATGACCAGCACCAGCGTCTTCAAAAATGTTATTTTTTTATTCCGCTCACCATTTAACCACACTGCACAGAATCTTAATTTGCCTTGGTATCTTAGTCCCATTGAAAAAGAAAAAAAGTGAGGAGCAAGGAAAAGGTCTTCCACAGGCAAGACACTACACAAGAGGAACAGAAGCAACAGAGCCTGACTTTCCATATGGCTAAACTGCCTCCTGAAACGGGACGTAGGTTCAGCTGTGATGCAGAGTAAGAACACACCAGGAAAGCAGTACAAAGTAACTTGAAGTTGTCAGGTTTAATTAATAGGTACTTAAAAATGCCTGACTGACACAAACAAAGCTTTAAGGTCCATTGATTATAAAAGGTGTCATAATCAATCTGATGAAGACATTAATCTGAGTAGGGAAACATGCAAGTCACATAACTCAAAACTGATGTCTTAATTAAGCAAATAAGCTACTCTATGCAATGCAAGGCACACCGAATATTTAAAGAGGTACCTGGTCAGAGCTGATACGGCTTCTTCATTTTTTTTAGTAGAGCTACGAAAAATTTGAAAAGAAACAATCTCAATCCTTATCAGTTATATACATCTGACAAAGTTTTTGAACCCCCTACTGAGACCCATCTGTACCACAAATTTAATACTCTGGTCCTTCACTGCCTATGTCATTTTTAAAATAGGAGAAAGGCTCCTCAATCACTTAGACCTTTAGAAAACATTTAAGAGTTTTCACTACCTCCAGTTTTCTGTTTCTTCCCTTAATACCATTCAAATTGAACACTTATTTTTATCATCTGTTCAGTCTTAAAATGCTGCCTCTCTTTCTGCCTTGCAAACAATCTGAGGACGCAGTGATCACATCCAGTTCGGTCTTTGCCCTGATTGCTCAAAACAAGCAATCAAATAGCTGTCTACATGCAAGTTCACAAGCTAAAAGCTATGCTGAGCATTCCGAAGACAATACTCTGGAATAATTCACCATCTGGGTACTCTTACCCTGTACCAACACTACCCCCATATGATGTTAGCCCAGGTTAGTTACAGCATTGTCAGTTCCCACCAGCTTTTCTGCTCTAGCTTCTCCAATTAGACAGGTCTTGTGCTACAGAAGTATGAGGGTTTCCACAGTGTATAAAAATCCATTCAACACCGGCTTGATTACTGATCCTGTCTGATTGCAGACAGTACTGGGCTCAGTGCAAGGCACAATCTGATTACCTGGGAGCAATTTCTTAGACTGTCCCGAAATCGTAGTCAGGCATTTAAAAGGATTTCTCCCAGAATCAAACACAACAACAGCAAAGAAAAGGGAAAGATGAGAAGCATCAGAAGACCATCACAGTCCTGCCTAAGCATCCTGCTCAGCAAAGAAATGCAACTCTTCCCTTGTCTGTTTCATCAACACGGAGCTGCTAAAGGGAAAAAAAAGATGAACTCATACATTTTAGGGCTTCAAAACCGAAGCCACATAAACAAAACACAGCTTTATTAATGGGGACACCACGAGAGTTATTCATACACAGGGCTGTATCACATTTAAAAGCTGAGCCGAAACTTTCCTTTGTGTGCTGACTTAAAACCATTCCATAATGAAGCCCAAAGAGATGACAGACATTTATTGACAGTAAATGCAGTGCTCCGACGATGTATTATTAGGCACAAGACCAGAGGCGCAAGGCCAAGTGCTGTTAATCTCCTAGTGAGTGCAGTAGTGTCTCAGATACCTACTGCCTGAAAATATCTGGTGATATTGCTAATATTTTTTAAAAGGCAGAAGTCTTGAGTTTTCACAGAAACTGATACACTGATTAGCCCACCAAAATAAAAATGTCACGGGAAAAAAACTGAGACAATTTGCCTAGTTTTTAACCCCCTTTCCCCACATGAGGAGTGATGTATAAAAAAGGACTACCCTCCTCTGCCTTACCTCATGTTTTACTTCAGCCGTGTCAAATCTGATCTTTTGTGCTTGGCTAGAAACCTTTCCAAAACAAGTGGGAACGTCTATCAGCTTTTACCCAAGGGAAAGGAAATGCTGAATATTCAATCATAGGTTTCCTTCCAAATGCTCTGCTTGTTTGTTTTAGGGAAGCCTTAAGAAGAGCAAATAAAAGAGGTTTGAAATCTTTTGAGCAAAGCTGAGTTCTTTCTCTGAAGGTCATCCTCAAGTCATTTCAGAACCACGGAAATAGCCAGAGGGGTTTAAGCAGACTCAGAAGACACCTTTCCTTCTGAAGTAACTTTGGTGCTGCAGGCTGAACTAAAAACATGCCCTCAGGTAGAGGTTTGCCACTTTTCATGGACCCAGCCAATCTTCCCCCGGGGAGAAAGAAGCGGTAAGAAGTTCTTCTTGCAAAAGTAACTCCAGCACAAGCACTGCACAGAAAGGAGAGCTCGCCTCTTCAGAAGGACTCCACTAGAAGTGATCAGGGTCGTCAAGGGTCTTACGGGGAAGAACCTTCTTCCTCGGGACAAATCTTAAACCCTGTTTTCAGGGCCAGTGCTGAAGCCGGTATATTAAAACCATACGGTGTGGTTCTGAATTAGGACAGACCCGTGATATTCCTTCACAATTTATTACTGGGAGTATGCAGTCAAATTTCTAGTAACGCATTTAGCAAACATTAACTATGACTGGCATGCATGTTCAGAGCAAATTTTGCTTAGGATCCAGCCTGAAATTCATAATCACGTTAGCTATACATATTATTTAGCAGATGTTGCAACCTGACTGAAGATTTAATTTTCTGTAAACCTTGAGGAAGACCCGGGAGCCCAGCGGGAGCTCTGCCTATGTAAAAAGTACAGGATTTGGAGTTCCTGTGCCCCCCATCCTCATTTCAGCGAYGGCTCAATACACCCCGTTTCTGCAACTAAAACGACACGCCACCCCRAAAAACCAAGCAAGCAAACAAAAAAGCGCTCCCGGGCAGCCCCGGCCACCAGCAGACGCTGCCCCCCTCCGCAGCTCCCAGCGCCACCGACCCCTGCCACCAGCGCCAGACCCGTTACCTTCCGCCGCCGCCCGCGGGGTGCGGCAGGACGGGCCGCCGGCCGGGGTGCCCGGGCAGGG
>JASVER010000127.1:1376651-1404154 GCA_030449065.1 Oceanodroma leucorhoa | reverse complement strand
CCCCTCCTCGGGGCAAGGAGCGCCCTGGCCCCCCGGGGCTGGCAGCTCCCGCCCGCGAGCAGCTGGTGTGAGTCGCCCAAAAACTAAGCCCGAGCTTTAATTTAACGCACTTCCAAAAAGTCGGTCGATGGACTTGTCCTAGTCGCGCTGTTGGTCTCGGGTAAGTTTACCCGTTCAAAATCCTCCCGTAGGCTCAGCGCAGCGGACACAGCCCGACTCCGGCAGGTAAGTGCTGTCAGCGAGCCCACGGTGCGCGTGAAATGCTTCCCACGGCTGGGGAGAGCCGTTTTGCCGAGTTTCTGCCCAACTCCCGTGCCGCTGCCGCCTGACCGCGTCCGGGGAGCCCGGCGTTTGGAAACAGTGCCTTAGCGAGCTGGGGCTTTTGCACGGACCCCGTCGCAAGCGCTAGTGGGGTTTGCGTGGGGGAACCCCTCGGTAGGCAAAGTGGGGAGCGACGTTCACAGGCTCAGCCRTTTCCCCGCCTGATGTCTCCGGTCTGCGAGCGGGCGCTTGGGAAAACGTAAAGCCCTGTGGTGCGAGCGTGTGCTGGGGTCTGCCCGCAYGTGCACCGCCGCGGGATGCCGCTCCACCCTGCCGACGGGAAACACCACACTTGTAACTTTTAYGGTTTTAATAACGAGGATGGCTCGCAGGATTCCCCCCCCACGCCCCGGTACTACATCAAGTTGCAACTTATTTGCAGGGATTGAAATAACGTTTCCKGAGGTGCATCTTTTATCTCTTGCCAGTTTCTTCAAAATGTCTCTGTGGCTAGTATCTGGCTCCAGATTTTTGTCAGTCTTTACATCTTTTAATTTATTTACTGTGTATTTTGGCATTCATTCCAATTTTTTTTTTATATCCCCCCCCCCCGGGGAAACTTCTGGCTAGTTCTGGCATCTGTCATGATTTTTACCCCTTAGGACTGAAGCGAACATTATGTACGTATTAGTGTGTCTTTTCTCAGTTAGTGGATCAGCTGCAAGAATATGTCAGGTCAAACTTGATAAAAACTGCCAATCCCCGGCAGCCGCTTGTCTCTGCAAGGAGCCAACTCTGCATGTCTCAGAGAAAGCAGCATGTAGTTTTGTTAATACTGTCTGCAGATGTTACAGAGGTTCTCTTTGTACGTACATACGCATTTCATGCTTTTACTGATTATTGCTTCTATTCACTAGGAAATCTATCAAGTTTCAAGGGAACACTTCATTGCTCTTGAACTATTTGATTTTCAAGGTAACATTGAAGAAGTAATTGCCAATTTAAATATATTGCCTTCTAATTTTATTTCTTGTTCTGTTGTTCTTGCATTATGAAAAGATAAAAACCAGGACCACCCATTCAACCTTGCTGATGTCCTCCGCAGCTCCATCTTGGTACTGCTTCTTGCATGCTCTCCAGAATCACTCCCCTCAGCTCTCCCACTAAAGTCTGTGGAAGTGAGACAGGCATCGCAGTATCTGACCTTGTTTTTACCAATACTAAAGAACTATTTGAAACCACTTGCCTTTCTCATACAGCAAGATCTTTTTATTTAAATTTGTTTACTGCTTGACAGCACACATAGCCTGGGACATATTTCCACTGGCATGAGATTTTCACGCATTTACTTTTCTGTGCCTGTTCTGTTTATTTATCCATTTAGCTTCACCTGTGTACAGCTTGCATTTCCTCAAAATGTTCTSTGTTAAAATACATCAGGGTATGCCTTTATTATTTCTTTTTTCATCCTCTAATTCCTAACCARTAATTTGACATGGCTATGGACATTAGGAGCCCAATTCTGTTTACAAACTGATGTGGTACTATTATCTTCAGAGGTCACCTTTGGGCTTGCACTCCATCAAACCCTACTGTGTGTGCTTAATTGCATGTCCCCAGAAGTGAATAGTGAGCATGACTGCACAGGTGTAATTCCACTTTTGAATATGTCCAAAGTATTAAACAATATTTTTCCCCCCAAATTCCACTGAGTTGCAAAATCTTTACTAGAAGCAATAATTCTGATAGTAAAGAGTGATAGTGAAGATCAATAGCAGAATGCCATTTATGGGATCTGTGCCACTTACCCTCAAAAATAACACAATTCCRTTTTTTTGAACAGATGGAGAAAAGGTTGTATGGAGCAGTTAGCTGGTTTGGACAGGATCATATTTGTACATTCTTGGCAGAACTGATGCTGAAAGCCGGGTCTCTGGCTCCAGCCTTCTTCACACAGTGACGTTGCTTTTGTCGTGCTTTGCGCTCATGTTCCTTGTATGCCACCTCGCGTGTGCCATTCCCCGCCTCATGCAGCACCCACAGCTGCRGTAGTGAGGCTATAGGCTCCTTTCCAATCCTTCTGAAGACCATGGCAGCAAAACTGGGCCACAAAAGGTAAAATGGCAGCTTTGTTTCATGCCCATGCCTGTAGAAGAGTGGAATAGCTACCGTTCCTTCTTACTCTTGTTCCTGGGCTTGCCTGGAGTAAATGCAATTGAGTTTGGTTTACAATCAAGCCTTCCTACTGCAATTAAAAAGACATTTCTATGGTTTTCTGCGAGGAGCTCTCTTTACATGGTTGCAGYCTCATCAATCTTCTAATTTAAAAATGCCGGTTTCTAGTTGGACCTGGTCCTACTCCAAATTAAATCACCACCTGAAGTCCCAATTATGTCAAAGGAAGTATGATTAAACGCTCTGCAGGTGTGTTTACCCATTTCTTCCAGATCCATCCCACTAGTGTTRCCATAGATGGCAGCTACAGTGGCAGCGACAGGGCAAACACTGAAGTCAGGGCGCACCTCACTTTAACTTGTTCAATTAGTTTTTAATTTCTTAAATATGTTTAAATTGTTTTAAAAAGTAATAAACTTAAAAGCACTTACACTTTATATGCTTGCAGTGCTCACTGAGAGATACTTTTATAAAGCAAAAAAAGCAGCTTTAAGTGCARTACTTAAAAGGTTTTTTATCTGAAAGCTGAGAAAAGCTGGACTGTTATTCTAGAGCTGTGAAGGGGATGTCTTTTCCTCTAGATTTACAGTAGGATGACTCTTAGCATTGCTTTCTTKTTGATTTCTTTGGATTATTTTATCATCTCAGTTGTTATTACTRCCGTGATGAATTTGGTTTAGGATTTGTATTATCTAATCCAGAAAGGATTTTGCAGATCAATAAGATGTTTCAGCTGAGTGTTGAAAAGGACTCTTCAGCTTCTTGGGACTCTTTTTGGGATAGGTAGTRTTAGTTGTTTAGCTGCAAACTGGGTTATAAAGAGTTGTCTCCATCTGTCTGGAAGGGACTGAGTGGTGAATTGGAAGCCTTTGCAGAGGACGTGCCTAGAAAGAGTGGCATCAGGCAGAAGCTGAGGTTTATGTTATTCCCATGTAAAAAGAGGAATCACAAAAAGGGAGGGAAGGTGATGGTGACCATGAATTTTGGGCACCTGGGGTGTGTGTAGACTGTGGAGGTGGGTATAGAAACTCACTCCTCATAATCAGTGGTGGGGATAAAAGGAAGCCCCTGGAAGTCTGACTCCCACTCCTCAGCTCTCATAGCAGACAGAAATCCCAGAGATGGGTAAGTGAATGTGTCTGTGAAGACTGTGTTGAAAACTATTATTGTAATATTTTTGATCGATTGTCACAAAGTATTGCAGAGTGTACTTTTGAAGGGAGAGGCAGGTAGCAAAATTTTGGTACCTGTCATGGAGATAATTATTTTTGTAGCTGTAGGGAGGGAAAAGGATGGGGGAAAAACAAGAAAGGGAAATGAAGCATCGCTTGCTTCAGGTAAGAGTGATTTTTCAAACAGGAAAATAATTAAGCTGAACTTCTATTTACGTGACTGCAACCGATTCCATTCAGGGCAGCTGATGCGAAAAAGTTCTCAGAGCTAAGAAATTATACTGCAGATAGCAATGCAGTGGGGAAGGATAATATAATTGTACCAATGACAGCAGTGGAGAAAATATGGTAGTTTTCCTCTCAAGTTATTTGTGAATAAAGTGGTCATGTGCATGTGCAAAATATTAATGATCTATTGTAACAGTGRCCATGTGTGTATATTACATAAATGTAACATTTTCTGTGTATTTATGTTCTTCTGTATAAGAAGGAGAGTTTARAGTTTTCTGCAAACTGTGGATAGAAATTATATAACCTGCTGCAAGCAGGATGTACTTTTTGTATTAAAGCCAATTTTTCAAATTATTTCAGGGARAATGACCCAGGTTGGAAAATCACAAGAATTAAATAAAAAAAGGAAATGAAGAAAGTCACAGAAGACATCATAGAGCTACTGTGGTGATGGCTTATAAACACTCCATATCCTTTTTGTGTGGAAATAATATTGCTGTGAGTTACAGCTCTGGTATTTCCTCTTTTATTAGACATCAGGTTATGTTAYTGCAGCTTTGCTGAGGGTCACAGCAATGAATTCAGGTCTCTGTAATCTCTTGTATCCTGTTGCAAGTCGTAACAAACAGCACACAAGCCACCTTCCAATTAAAGCTAAACTCAATTTTAAGGTAGTATATGCAAATCTACCCTGAAACAGAAACCTCATTAAGCTTATTATGTACAAAGGTGTTTATTTTCTTCTCGTTGTGTCTATCTCCAGAGTCATGGGGGTGACGGAGGGGAGAGTAACTCTGCCAAGTAAGAAACTGTTAGCTACTTGGCTCTTCGATTTGAAAATGAGACCCAGGCATACATATTAACAGCATTTATCAAAACAGGGACCTTATGAGAACAATATGTATAGTTAGATTTCAGCTACTTTTTCCAGAGCAGATGCAAACTTACACTGTAAACTGTCCCCGTGTAGAGATCTGACCAAGTGCCAAACCCAGGTGGCTGGCGGTGTACCTCCCACCCAGGCAGCAATACTGTCCTGATTGTAGGCCACACCACAGTTCAGAAATTGCTTGTCTGCAAAGGGTTTAGATGTAAAAAATCAACATATGTCCGCCTCCGTGTTAGTATAACAAATCCCAGCAGCCATGCTCAGGCTGAAAAGATATTTTGCTMGTGTTGGGATTTGCCCACTCAAAATACCAAGGCAGAAAACATTCTATAAATGGGAATAAATACAGAGCGTAAACTGCAAGCAATTTGGAAATTAGGTTTTGTCTCTCARACCAAACGTAAGCACCCAAGTCTCCAAGATGAAACCATACTTACTGAATAAAGACATAGCCAGGCAGCCGAACAAATGGAAAAAGAATCCAACAGTGTTAAGCTTGATCCTGTCCTTCTTTGGGCAAAAATTCAACCTCAAGGGTTAATGCTTCTTAAATACAATTCATTGTATAAATTCAACATTGCACCGAAAAGTATTGTATTTGCTGCATARCAGGCTTTACAGTCTGAAGAGTTCTCCTAAGCCATTTGGCTGAAAATCARGGACAATGAGAGAAGAATAATATCAGGATGATCTCTGTGGGGTTTCTGTGGTTCTCAGAAAAAAATTAATCCAAATTGACTAGTTTCAGATTTTTAAGATGGATCATTAAACCAAGCTAAGCTCCTGTGTTGACTCTCTTATTCAGAACTAAGGTTTTCTCAGTAAATTGTCGCTCATTTTGGAAAAAAAATGAAGTACATCCCCTTTAATTCTGAATGTCAATACACAGAAATTTAAAACAGTTTAACAAAACCACTCTGAAAGTTCATTCAGATTAATATTTAATCATCCAGCATTCCTGTCATCTGGAGGTTTATGAGCGCGGGAAACTTAATGTGCTGTAAGATAGCTTTTAAATTCTCRTTGAAGGCAAATACGCCATTTTCAGGGAAGAGTAAACTACCACTAGGAGTGGTCTACAGAAACAGCCGGTGTACAGTGAGTTTACAGTCCCACTCACTGACTTCACAGTAACTTCCTTTATAGACGTGCATCCAGATTGGTAGAATTTATGTATTATTCAGCTTGCTTTGCACACATTGCAGCACTTTGGGTGCAAAATGGATCAGGGTGCAAACAGTGAACGATGGCTATGTCTACATTAGCAGCAAAATGCTGCTGAGGGCCCAACATCTGCACTCTGTGTGTTGCAGGAGTTTTTACTTCGGAGTAGCTGTACGGTGCCTGCCAGGGACTCAGTGCCCATTAGTAGCTGAAGCACGTCTTTCGGTTTAGCTCCTGCAGAAGGACCCCGGGTCGGGCAGTGTGAACCCAAGCACAGCAAATGGGGAGAATCAAGAAACTATTTTCAAAAGCACGGTCCTGATCTGAACTGCAGTGCTAGTGTAGATGTACCCAAGCAGAGCACGGCTTCCACAGCAGGGCTAGGCTGATGCCAGCCCGGGTGCACTGCGAGTCTGGGGTGACCAGTGTCCGAGAGACCTGCTTAGAGGATGGCTGGGGGACTCCCTGAGTTAGCAGAGAGGTTGGTATCTTCCATTTTATGGAAAAAAGGATGCAGAAAAGCACTCTTCATCTTGATGCCTGTGGCACCATTCAGACTGTCACAGCACTTGATGCAGAAGTAAGAGAGACTTTGTTCAGAACATGCACAGCACTCCGTTAGAAAACCGTATTATAAAGACTGCATTGAGAACTGACCTTGAAGCTTTTCTTCCCCCAGCCTGTTTGCCATGAGAAACGTAAATTAAATAGCATCAGAAACACCGGACCCCTATATGTAATGAGCATGCAGCCCACAGGATTCACTAAGCAAGAGGTCAGTGGGCTTAATGAATTTGATTGGGTCTTTTTAAAGACTTTGTATTATTAATAACATTTTCAGCTTCTTTGTGCGAGCTGAAGTTACTGCAGAGCTTTTGAAACAAACTTCAGGATTTGGGAAGGGATGTGCTATTCTTGACTTCAGCGTTGCATTTGTTAGCTATGTACATTGTTGTATCATCTTCTGGCCTTGAATCTACTTACCACCGAACAGAAAAGAATCATGTAAATTATTTTCTCGTAAATTATTTTCTCGTGTTGCGATTAATGTCACGTTGCTGGAATGTGTGGCATCTTTTTCATAAGAAAACAACAGACCTACCATTCCAGCAGCTTGCAACATAAATTGGAGAAAACTGTGAGGTTTGGCAAGTGTGCTTTTGCTCTTTACATAGCAAGTAAGATTGAGAGGAAAACAGATGGCACAGGTGGGTCCCAAGTAGCTGTACACAAACTTCAAATATCCAGCTAAGGCACAGTCACCTTTTGGGATTCAAGTGGCTTTTGAACAACCAGTGGGCTATTTGTAAATTATTCACGTGGGTACTAGCCYGTTCCTACACGTGACAATAGCACATGGCAGAGAGGTGAGAGTGGCTGCCAGAACGGGAAGGTTRGGGCAGCAAGATTGTGTCATCTGTGAACCCTGTCGGTTATGGTTTTTGAAAAAAAGGGAGAGTTAGAATTTGTGGATGACAGTGCAGATGCTAACATCCAGAGGAGGGTGGTTTGGAGGAGAGGGAGGGAATGCGGTTACGCCATTAATTCCGGCATGGCTCACTTCAGCAGTGTGTCTTTAAAAACAAAACAGGATGCTGCTAAGACTTGTAAAGGAAGGTCTGATGTATGTTACATCAGTTGTTAAGTAGAATGATGTTTAAATAATTTCTTTTGCAAATGCCAGTGGCTGAGCTATAGCTTGAAGCAGAACAAAGCCACTGCAGTGAAGAACATGAGTAATTTCAGCGATGGTACCTGCAGAATTATTTAAGCAGATTTGTGTGATAACTGGGGCTTTTCTCACAGTGTTTAGTCTTGATGAGAACAAGACTGATGTCCTATCTACACTGCTTATCACATTTACTGCTTAATAGCGGTGGAGCTGCTGAAAACAAACAAACAAAAAATTGTCAGGAAAGTCGAGTGATTGCTTTACCACATAATGAATGCCCAGAGTTGCCAGCGGTATTTTTGCCAAAAAAAAAAAAAAGGATTTTCAGAATTTGCAGGACTGAGGTGATCGCTCAGAAGCACCGGTGGGGGCTGCATCAGCGGGAGGTGCCACAAAAGAGCCGCTTGCCTTCGGTTGTGATGAAGGAACCTTCTCCACTTCCACAGTGGGGGAACTGTCGCAGAGCAGAAGGACGGACAAGCAAGGAGAGGGCAGGAGGCAGTTTGTCAAGGAGCAGCAGCCATCTTTGGCTCATTTGCTGAAGTGCAGCCAGTTTCAGAGGAAGGCAGCTCTGGAAAAAGTAGGTGCTGGGCTGCTTGGGAGCTGGCAGGCTGCCCCTCCTCGCCCAGTAATTAACCTGAGCTAGAAKATGAGGCTGCTGCTTTGTGAGATGCTTATTGTCATGTAACGGTCATGATGGAGACGAAACTGCTGGGGAGTGCAAAATTGGCTCACTTATACCAGTTATAACCTGGCCGACAGCAGTCACAGCAGCCTGATCAAACTGTGCTTCGTGCCRGGGCAGTCTTGCACTGAATCACTGCAGGCAAAAGATTTCACTCATATTCCATTGCCCTCTTTCAGATACTTTGGAGATGTGGTTATATTAATTTAAACAGAACCCAACAATCCTTTTCATACTGTTTTTTGAGCCCTTTTTTTAGAAATGCGCATCCCATAAGCCTTTTTGTTTGATGGTGCACACATTGAGAAGGCATCTTTGCTAAGCTCTTCACAAAGATCTTGCCAGGATTTTTTTTTTTTTTTTTTAAATGGGGAAGTTGCAGCTGATTTAGTGCCCAAGAGCATACCTGAAACATTCAARTGAGTTCCAGCTGAGACAGCTCTGGGTACAGTGTGAAAACAGGGAGTTTGCTTGGCTGAAGAACGTCATCCTATAGCAAGACATTTCTCCTCCTAGTTATCTGTCTTCAGTAAAACCAACGTGACAGATTAAACATCATCAACAACCTTTGCACTTTTAATTAATAGCTCTTTGAGTGAATCAGCAGACATATAAGACTCATCTTTACTATGAGTAATTTGCTATTAAATCCTATTTTACTATTTTAGTTCAATGGTGCTATTGCTTCCTTAAAGCACACATTGCAAAGCACCCTTTCAAAGCCCAAACAGAAACTAAAATTGAACAAACACCCAGTACATTGCCGAAAGCTACCTGAAAATTGAGCATGAGTAGCTTCAGAAGCTAGAAACATTATTCTAAAAAATTTTCTTCTAATGACAGGTTCTCTATCCCTAGGAGAGTCCAGAGAAGAATGTCCTTGTTTACAAAGATGCTGACTAGGAAGTCTAAGCAGGCTTCACTCCCGCATTACACATGAAACTGGATGGTTAGATCTCTCAGGTCAAAGCCCTGGAGAGAATCAGTGCCTAGCTGGTGGGCTGCGGGTTCYGTTGGGGTGGCAGTCCTGTCCCTGGTGATTTTGAGGGAGTATTAGTATTGTCCCAATGCAGAATGGAAAGCCATCTAAAGTACTGAAAACCTTTTTGGTGTTGCTAGGGAAGTCAGTACAGCAAGACAAGGACAGTGTTTTTCTTTCTTCATCCATCCTCTGAATATTTGTAATTTCTGTGACCACTCCCTGGGTGCATTCTTCATTAGCATTTTTGCAAAAAAGTATTAATCTAACACTTTCTGGATAAGAGTAACATTTCAAAAAAATTGAACAATAATTCTGTTATTTTCTCAAGGCCGTCTTAGTCAGACACCCTTATCTTAGTCTCCATGGGGCTCCTAAGCTGTAAGCAAAGTAAGTTGTCGCTCGACTGGATCCATCTTCTTTTTTCCTCCCCAGYTTCCTTTTTTGCAGGTTATAGCAAACAATTGCATTTTAACCTCTTGGTACCCACTAACTTTGAAGCTGAAATACTGAGAGAACAAGACATTTAAGTTTTACTATGAGAAAAAGCTACCCTGATGCCGCACAGAAAAAAAGACACTCTTTGCTCATCATATRCCCCACAGAGTCCTCGAGCTGCAGGGGAGGTGGAGGTGCTCAKGAAGTTACTACAAAGACCTGAGGTTCAGACCTTGTTGCTTACAAGGGCTGGAAGGAGCTCCAGTAGCTGGCCTTCAGTTGGCCATCAGGTGACAACCTCAACACAGTTGCCTTCCAGGGCTACAATTTTTCCTTCTACCTGTCTTCCCTGGGYTTATTCCAAGAAGAGCCACAGTTAATTATAATTTCTATTTAAGAGAAATAGCTTTACTTTTTTTTTCATTACCAAAGATGATATTTCTCGTTTAATTTTCTGTTTTTGAGAAAAATGCCATGGTCTGCTATAATCCCATTGAAGTCAACAGGTTTTTCTGAGCTTACACCAAGGAATTATACCAATTCTGTGTGTGTTTCTCATTGTGCTGCTCCCCTTGCKGCTAAAACATTCCTATTTCTCTGCATTCTGCATAACTTTCAAACACCAAATTAATCAATTCCGTGTGACCACCTCTTGCCCCTTCCCTTCCCCCCCCCCCCAGCTAATTTACAGGTCATTCCACCTGGGACACTATTGTGGGGGAAAAGAAGACCTCCCACAGCTGGGGCTGAGGGTCCCAGTTGTCTGACTGGGAATTTGTGCCACTGTCAGTCTGCAGCTGTTAATCTGCTCCCTGACCCGAAGCTCTAGAGAGAAACCACCTTGGTGAATCCAGGGAACATCATGTACCAGAGCCCCATCGCTGGACAGGCTTAACTCTTGCACTACTACAGCATCTAGCAACTAGCTTGTCAGTGGGAAAAAGAAACCRTTCAGCTTGGATATCAATTAAAAAATGCAGCATAATAAGCCTCAAGATTGTTATATGTTCTGCACATATAAGCAACATCCATCCAAATGCGTTTTTCATCCTATTACTTAATTCAATTTATAATAATATAGCAATTGCCCAGGAGCATGAAMATGTTCATATGCAGGAAGCAAATTAACTCAGTAAATTACTGACAAAAACAAACAAACCAAATGTTTTTTACCCAGAATAACATCCTCTCAACTATTATCAAACAAAAGATACCTGTGTGAAAAGCTTATACTTAAGGCGCCCTCCCTGGCACTGCACTATTTGTGATTAAAACCTATGCAGTTTATTACAGCATACAMGAAAATTATTTTTATCTGCTAATACTTTGTAGTAGCTCTTTCTTGCACRTGAATTATGGGTCATTAACTACCAAATAAGAAATATCTGCTCGYGTACGTGGCATGTAGCCACCTTAGRAGGGAGAGTGGAAGCGCATGCCTGGGAAATTCACATAGAGTCAGGCAAGTCTGATTCACAAGTTTACAGAAAYGGGGACTGCAAGAAGATACTTCTCCTTCACTTCTCAGGCTAGGCTGTGCAGATGGCACTTACTCCAAACTGTTCCACTTTACGTTAGAAAGTGTTTAATATGCAAGTTCAACCTATTCTATTCCAGGCTGAACATATTCAAGAACCTGGATCAAACTAGTCTCAGGGAAAGTGTTAGAACAACATTTGCAGCTTAACTTTTCACCGCAGACCCTGGAAGTTATCATCAGACCTGCTCCTTGCACGAAGAGTTTCAGTGAGTGTTAAGGATTAAAACTGATGGATTTCATGCCGGGATTTAGACACCTAACCATATAGGTGTCTTATTTTCTTCATCATAAGTGATTTGCTTGTGGYGACACAAGATGCTTGTGCTCTAATAGGCACTGAGTCAAGCTCCAACATAGCCTAAGCTATATTCAGTCCATTGGATTGAACATAAGAAGACRGTAGCGAGTCACCAACGCATTGACCCAAATGGCTGGATGTGAAAGGAATCAGTGGTCTATGTCCAAAGGCTAAAGGCACKCATGAAAATAACAAAAGCCACCAAAACAAGTGCCTTTAAGTGGCCATTTGTGTTGACCCCTCAGCACAACGTRTCAGGAAGCTGGAGAGAGGTAGGGGCAACAGTGGCTGGGAGAGTGCAAGAGAAGAGGAGCTTCATCCCGAGGAAAAATAGCATTGGCACATTCAAAGGTACAGAATG
Source organism: Oceanodroma leucorhoa (assembly GCA_030449065.1). NCBI lineage: Eukaryota > Metazoa > Chordata > Aves > Procellariiformes > Oceanodroma > Oceanodroma leucorhoa. The sequence goes on along the minus strand of JASVER010000127.1, from coordinate 1,392,289 downwards.
AAAGAAAGGAGCTAAGTAAGTGCCAAGCTTTCAGTGGAGTAAGAGAGAATGGGTTACTTCATCTCTGAAAATTGCAAACTTGACCATAAAATAGCATTCTTCTGCAGAAGAATGAACACCAAGATATTAGTTAAACAAGAAACTATATAGACAGAAAAATGTATGGTCTGAAAGAGTTAACCAAAAGAAAGATCAAAATGTCTGAAAAGCTGGATATTACAGAAAATTTTGGACTGCCAGTGAAAATWCAGGAAATTTCTAAAATGGAAGGCACCATCTTCCAAATGGAACCTAAACTACTTGCAATTTCATTATGCATCACACMTTGCTCACATTACTGATCCATGGTGGAGAGGACATTAGGTGACCCAGGTAAAGTCTGAGGAAGAGCCATCGCAGACCTTTAAACAGGGGTGAACTGGAAAAAAGATAAAAGACATCTGCAATTAAATTGTAACTCARCTATAACCAAGTATGCACAAAGAATGAATTCTGGCTCAGTTTCTCAGAGAAAATTAGATCGTTCTGCTTAAAAAAAATAAGTGGGAGAAAAAAGTATCCTTTTGCAAATGCMTTTTTCTACATTATGCTTTTAACTACTACTAGCTCTTAAATCCTGTCTGAAGAGGCCAGGGGAAACACATTAGCACCTCTCCACAAGCGCTGTGTTTGAACATGGTTGGCTTGGGGAGAGGGGAAAGAAAGATTTCCAGGCTCAGTATAGACAGACCCCGAAGGCTGTTGGCATAAGCACAAAGCCAGAGTAGTGATTCAAGAAAATGGAAAGAAAATGCATTTAAAGCAGAATTCGCCAGAAAGACGTTAAACAGCAAACAGGAGACAGGGCCTTTGAGAGCAGCGTTTAATAATTAGGTTACTGCTTGGTTGCAGAGCTCTTTTATGAACAACGAAGGTGTTCTACAATAGGAGTCAGAAACCTGACGAAAGCCAATTCGCCTGCCTGTTTCAGAAACCCTCCTGGACTCCCTGGTTCAGTTTTCACCATCGTAACTCTCAGACTGCCAGGGCAACTGATGCAGCAAATTGACTGTTAACTTGCAAAGCCGCTCACTGCTGCTCTTAAAGCGTTAAGGGCAGCGCCCGGGGAGGCGGCAGCTGYCGGCAGCATGCCTCTGAGCAGCTCACAGCATCTTTTGGGGGAGTGACAGACCTACCAGCAATTTCTGTGTGCCCAGGGACACACTGCGACGCAAAGTTACCCACTGCATTCAAAAAGTCTCGCTTTCTGTGATCGTTACTCTCCTTTCCCCGTCTCCGCGTCAGCAGAGCACTTGCACATGCACTGTATTTTAAAGCAGATGCCGAGGTCCTMCATGTGTTTCTGACTTGGCGTTTGCAGACCCTGGCAGCCAGCTCTGTCAGAAAACGCCATCCAAGTGAATATTAGCCAGTAGTTGCACTCTGCATCCAGAAGAGGATTTCACATTTGAAAGAGAAAAGATGAGGCTTCTGCATGCTACCAGAGAGCTACCGCAGTAGAGGTAAGCAGAGAAATGTCACCCGCCAACGTACAAGATGAAGTGTGCCAGCCCCTGGAGTTTTAGTGAATGCATTTCCATTTCTTTTCTTTCTTCTGGCTTAAATATTTTATTATTTTCAAAAAGGAGAGCAGGCGAGCAATAAAAAACCCGTGTATGAAGGAGAGCACTTGCGTTCTCAAGGCAGCCTCTAGGTAGGTGAGATGGCACCTCAGGGGCAGATGGATACAGATTTCCAATCAAATCAGTCATTCAGCTGTGGAGCTGGGAGTGAAGCTCAGCACAGGTTTAGGCAGGTCTGTGTGCAGCGTGGCTGGTTTTCCAGCTATTGCTTCAACTTACAGTGTCATTTTGTTTCCCGAGCRATGTTTTGCAATCTAGGGGTATGGCGTGCTGGGCTGAGCAGGCTTGGGCTGTTCWTTGAGCCGCAGGCAGGACCCAGCACAGGCAGAGACCTTGACGTGCAGGACTGCYCCATGCCTGCTGCTCTCGGGCTTCTAAGAGGCTCCTGCCACCAGAGCAGAGAGTGGAGATGGGACTGGGGTGAGGATTTGGAGAGCCAYGGTGGGCTTGCAGGAAGGCAAGAGGGAGCTGAGGGCAAGGCTCGTCTGTCAGCCAGAGCAGGCGAGGTCTCGGCCAGGAGTCAGAGCAGCACTAGCACTGGAGTAGAAACACGTTGAGCAAAGCATCGACACATCAGGACAAGACTAGATTTGCAGGCAGAAGCTCAGGCAGCCCTTAAACAAGAGTTGGTCCAGCCAGAGCAGAGGCATGGCAAGGTTGTGGTCAGCTTTGGGTACCCCGAAGGGTGTGTCAGCCTCCTCAGGGGCATCACCAGAGCCCTTGGGATGGACTCAAAGCTCCAAGGCTGCTGAAGAACTATTTGCAATCTGTACTGCACGCTGATGTGCTTTAGTCAAAGTGACATACAGGGAGTTGTTTTTTCAGTCTAGTGAGAACAACACTCTTCTCTGATGTYCCTTCTTTAGTGCAATTGAAATTTTGCTTCTGTTTTATGGTAAGGGAAATAGAAGACAATGTCAACAAACCTCAGAAACTCTTCTTAGGAAAATGTGTTATAGGTATAGGTGCTTGTGATTTTATAGTACATATTTTTTTCCTGTTACAATGTGGAAATAATTTTAAGGGTTCTGTGTTATAAAATATARCTTACATAATTTAAAAACAATTTTCAAGGCTAAGATGAAGCTTTCTTTTACATTTTTGCACTAGTGCTGTATAATAATACGATTTAATTGTAGATGTAATTGATGGTGTAGTCTTGAGTTTTTGTTGTTTAGTCTTACTGTCTTGTGTAAGGTCTGCGTTAAACCATCTGAAATTACTGGAAGTGAAGCTTACTGAATAACAAAACTCAGTTAACTGTCATTGGTCTCTGTATGATCAATAGAGATTAAGAAAATGCTGGCACGTGTATGGGCATATGACATCATTGGTTCCTAAAAGAAACCTTTACTCATCAGCTCAACATTTGTGATTGGTTGGCTTTGCTTATTACCAGGGAGAAACAAGCACAAAGTTCAATTTCACTAGCAAAATTATGCACTGTCACTCAGTAATCTCTCTTCAGCAGGAAATATTCACTGAATTGAGTGAGAACAGGGGTTTTCTTTTTGTCAGACCAATCCATATAGTCTATGTAATTAGAGGCTCAAACAAATATATGTACACTGACAGCCACTCACTGCCTGTGGACCATTTTAGTTTTATACTGCCAGTCATGTGCCGCTATAACATTTTTCATTGTTTATTTTAGATTATTTCAAGGCACTTCTGACACTGCATTTTTGCTGGAGTTTGATTTTGCAGAAACAAATCAGGTCTGCTTTGGAAATATTTGATGCTGTTTTAGGGCCTACAAAGCTACCAGCGGTACAACTATCTGTGTAGACAGGGATTACTCAGTTGAGACCTTTACGTACTTTAAACCATCTTTTTTACAGTGTTTGTGTGGGCAATTCTGCAATGCCATTTACAAATTATGAAGGATCTGAAATTAATGATGAATGGAGAATGGCTGAGATACTGAATAGCTGTGTAGAAAAATCTTCCATCACAAAGAAAAGTAGACAAAGGGAAGGTGTGGTATATGTACGGTGCTTACACAAAATGCAGGTGTGATCTCTAAATAAGCAAACTAYGGTAAGGTAAAATGTGTGGGCTATTTTAGGCTGTTTCTAAGTGAGCAGGGAGAAAAGCTTTATTCAAGGGAATGTTGATAAGGAATTGATTTGCAAAGACCTAGAGATTTTGCAGAAGTCCTTCAGTATCAGGGCGGGGTTGTCTTAGGGATCTGGGAGTGTCCTTCTTCTCCCACTAAACAGTGAGAGTCAATGGAACCCAACTGGGCTCTGGTAGTATTGGCCAATAAACTCTCTATATCACTGATGTAAACATTACAAATTTGGCATAGTCCAAGGCTTTCTAGAAGGCTAAAGATCAGTAAAAGCCGTACAGGATTTTCAGAAGAGGTCTGATTTCCTGCTCTGGCCAGGTTATGGTGTGAACACCAAGAGAGGAACTGCCAGTCTCCATGCAAGCATGCAGGTCTTGAAAGCCTTGGAGAGCATTTCTGGTAGCGTGAAGGCTGGGATGTCGTAAGCAGGGAGTGCCACAAAAGCACAAGGAGAGAAATCAGAGTGGTGTAAGAGTAACTGCTTATCCACCAGTTAGAACAACACAAAGGTAAAGGGGGAAACAGGGGTAATTTGTTCCTCTTGAAGCACTTGGACTTAATGACTCTTTTTTGCAGTTCTGGGACAGTATGCTCACAGTGCATTGCAAATTTTTTTTTATTCTTGTACATAAGATTTGAAACAGGGAAAAATATAGGGGGAACCAATAATTTCTCAAGAAGTTATTGGAAGAACTGAATTATGCTCCAAAAAACAGGACCCTGATTTTTGCTGTAAAAMCCAGGATTTTACCTTTCATGAGGGTGATTTCCATACGCAGTCAGCATTGGGCCAGATTTGTAACTAATTTAACTGGAAACACAAATAATAATGAAAAGGCTTTGCTGAGCTTCTGAAGCCAGAAGAAGTAATTCCTAGTTTCCAGTAGTCTGGTGTAGTTTTGTCACAGAAGGAAGACAATCTATTTTTTCCTTTGAAAGGTAATGTCCTTTCAGAGCCACAGGATTTAATTTAAACAAAAAAAAAAAAATGCAAAGCACAGAAGTGTCATGTCTTTCTGAGCACCCTTTTTTGTCAACGTTAATAGATAACAGCAAAATTACAAAACAAACAGCTCTGGGAAAACAACATATGTAATACAGACTCTGCAGACAAAAGAAGCTGCAATGGTCGTCGCATATGACCTCCTCCTCCTCTTATATTTGGAGTTATTTGTAGAATATTTTATGAAACTGTCCATTGAATCTTCMTCTCAGCATCATTTGCTAGGGTTAAGAGATGATCACATGTCTTTTAAAAGTAAAATTAAMCATTATAAACAAACGGTTGAAGTAACAACTTATAGGTCAGCAGGGACACTAGCAGAGACATTTGTTAAATAATGTGCATCTGTTCTTTTATGCTTTTACTAATTATCTAAAGTAGAGGATAAAGAACGTTTAATGAAAGTCCCAGATATATTAAATTGAGGGAAATTTAATACAAAAGAGACATGAAAAAAAAAAGGAAAGAACTCACCCAGATAAAAAATACATGGAGAAAGTGTGAAAATGAGATACCATTTATGGAATAAAACCCAATCAAAATGAAAAGCTATTCTAATTCACAAGGGGAAAGAATAATCTAAGACACGCACAATCAGACAAATCTGCAAAGACATGACATGGAAAGAACCTTAGGGGACTGTATTTGCAATGCAGGATAGCAAGGTAAAATAGCCAGAGCAACATACAATGAGGCTGGAATATATAGATATAATCTTTTCACAGTCACACCTGGAATAGCCTGTTCATTTCTGTATGAGATGAAGAACTGATAAATGGGAGAGAATTCAGATCAGCGCAGCAAACGGATTTATCAARGTCCAAAGTCTGATTTACGAGGAAGAATGAAAAGACTTCAAAACATATTAGATATTAGTTAGATTAAGAGACAAGTACAGCCTGGGARCAAAGGAACAGTCTTGAAATACATAAGACCTACAAATAATGTAGATAAAAGGACTTAACTAGCAAATTCAAAGCAAACGTAAATAAATAGGTGAAACTAAGAAAGGAGGAGTTCAGACTGGATGTCAACAGTCCCTTTCCTAACAGCGCATCCTGTTAGCTTGTGCAGCGATCTTGCAGGAGACATAATGAAAGAAACTTCAGTTGGCCCCTTCAAAACCTGAGAAAAAACGTGCAAGAGARGACAGCCAGGAGTGGGCAGATCCGGCTGCCCAGCTAGAAGTGACTGATGTTCTCCTGCCCTCCCTCGGCCCCTTGGTTCTCGCCAGAGGGATGTCACACTGCAGTACCAAGGCAGTTGGGTGCAGAGACCCTGGTCGGTGCTACCCCTATACCCCTGCCCTGCCCACGGCTGGTTAACTGCTTCTCACTCTCTGCGAGACTCTTTCGGGCATGAATTAACCTCCATCCCACCAGAAGTCAGTCTTCGCCTTCCTTAGTTCAAGTGTTTCTTGGTCACGCGATGAGTCTGTGCTGGAAGAACGGCACTGTTTGTTTTGCAAATCCAGCCGTGCCAAAGCCAGACTGTCCAGCAGATGCTAAAGAGATTTCTCAGCCCGGCAAGTACAAGAGCATCAGTGGGAAAGGGTGTCAGCTGGGAATGAGAAGCCCTAACTGGGCAGCTGCAAGGCTGGCCCTCTCTTTGGGCAGAAGTGCAGCTTTGTGTCCTGTTTCAGAAAGCAGAGGAGAGCAGCAGGTARGATTTGAATGGCAAATTTAGGGAGCAGAGAGTGATGCTGTGGCTCAGCAACCTGGCAGGGCTGGAACCCGACAAATGCTTGTTGAATTTCTTGGCATTAATGTCCCACTGAGCAGTTAAGCTGTATAGCGTAGAAAGTGAGTTGCTGGGAGGTAATGTCTGCTCTGTCCACCTCTCTGATCCAAGGGGATATTTCCCTCAAACTCAGTTTTCCCTCTGGGCCGGCATTTCAGCACCAGCCCTGTGATGAAGGAGTATTTGCTTATTTTAGCACAGACAACCCTATTTCATGTACAATGTGCCTTAACACACAATTCCTGTTTCCCTAAAACAACTTTTCTGTGGCTATTGGTAAGGGTTCATTAATAATGTTATTCATTAAACCTTTTATTAGCATGCTGCTGGCTTTCATTGTCTCACAGCACCTACTGTGTTGATGATCATAGAGTGTAATGTTGAATATGTACTGTGGGAAATAACGCACATAATACAGGCAGGAGGGCAATTGATTGGACAGTTTAATCAACTGGTTTATTCCCCCACTGCCATTAGGAAGTCAGTAACATTGAGTGAAAATGCCAAGACATCATCTTATTGGAAAGCTTGCCTTCGGTGGGATTTAAAGAAGTGATGAAAAGCAAAGAGAACATTAAAAGTAAAACAATAYTCAGATAAAACTCTTTCAGACCCAAATTAGTCACACTGTGTTTGCAGGTGGATATTGGTTTCAGGCATCACATTTGTACAGCAGCGCTGAACGGCTTTCAGCTTCATTTGCTGGATGAAGTAAAACGTAGTGACCTTTCAATGTTTTCTCTAGATAAGCCTGAGTCAGAATCCCAAACCCAAACACCCCCAAATGTTGGGGATATTTGGATCTGAGAGACAGATTAGCTAGCTAGTTAGGGATAAGTTTAGATATTTGTGGAGGAGGGAAAAGAAGTCTTCCAGTKCGTTACAGCCTGCATAATCGTAATAGCTGCATGGAAAGAGCGTCTATGTGAAAAGGGGAGCATGACTAACCGAGAYAGAGGAGAATGAAGAGGAATACACGGGAGAGGGATAAAGTTTTCCAGGCACTGGGAAAGGCACTGTGATGGGCACAAGCCACCTGACCTACTGTTAGGTGCCTGCGCCCAGCTGAGGTGCTGCCGCAGGAGGAAACCACCGGGTGAGATGTGGCCAGACTGAACGCAGGACCTGGAAGTCAGCAGGGCCACCTGGATGTCAGCGAGGCCACCTCCTCTCACGGGAGCAGGTCTGCTGTGTAGTGAGACGCTAAAAAGCAACAGCCAGGGTTGGGCGGGATGCTTRAAACGTCAACTTATTCAGCCAGGGAAAGGGAAGCATCGTCTCACTTAGTGATTTACCTCAACCCCTTTCCAGTTCCGCCTTGGCAAATGGGTGGCATGAGTGTGGCTGAGCCACRTGAACTACTTGGAAGAGGAGTTATGGTAGGGGCACTGCGTGAGCCCAGCAGTATCTTCTGGAGTCCCCCTTTCTCTTCTTGGCTTTGTGCTGCCAGGGAGAAGCTGGAAAGATGGGAGCAAAACCCAAAAGGCAAGTGATTAAAGGTGATCACAGGGGTGCGTCTCCTACCAAAGCCTGAGATCTAAAGAGCCACAAAAGATTGAAGTGTCTGTAGTTGTGACATTCTTGGCGTTTGAGGAGTGCAAGCAGCAAGGTTAGCAACAGYTGGCAAAGCTGACCCCTAAAAACTATCGTTCAGATATTGGGAGGAAAAATTTCCTGGACATCAGTTTGCTGGAGGCCAGTCCAGCAAAACATTACTCCAAGGAAATGGCTAATGTCATTATTTTGGATTCTTTCCACTAACTCAACAAACCGTTACAAAATTTATTACAAGAGAATACTGAGCAGGAGAAGGAGTAGGTAAAAACTATTATGTGCCTTGTAGCAGCTATGTTTTTCTGAACATTTCTACAAAGATCCTGGCCTTTATGTGCTAAAGGACACAAACTCCACCTGCAATTGCACATATGCAGTTTGGTATGGAAAAACATCAGAAGCACTGATGAAGAATTGCATAGTGACAATTTCAAGACGGGTCATTAAAAATATTTTAAAACATTTGGCCCAAAATGCCTGAGTAATGGATGGCAACTAGCAAGTGGAAATTCAGCTAATTGCCCTAGACAAATTTCACTCAGAACCTGCATCTCAGGTAGTCTTTACAGGGGCAAAAMCTCTCTGAAACATGAAGGATGCTCATGAGTTTTGTGGGGGACCCATATTCATGCCATTACATTGAAGTCATCGGTATCTGGCGTGGTTTGCATGCCTCTCACCCCAAATATCTTTGAATCTTGGCCTAGSTTTCTTGTTTTGTAGGATACTTCATAGTAAGACTTTATTTTTGAGCTCTAACTTCTCTCTTCAAACTACATCTTTCACATTCTYTCTGCTGGAAAACAGATGCATCCTCCAGTGCCCAGTCTCACATATCAGAACATAAAGAATATATTTATAAGCTCCTCTGCTCTGAAAATGCTTGGATGTAATTTCTGAGGCAGGATRCTCACTCGTTAACACTGGAAGAACCTGTTCCCAATATTGCAGCCCACATGCTGCTCAGAAATAGTTTCTTTGAGCTGTGTTGAAATTTCACAAAAGACATGAAGGAGTCTCATTTCAACCCAATGGGGAAATCTCACATTGTTTACACATTTACACCTCATTGCCTCAAGACCACAATTATTATTCATAGCCCCTCACTTATTCAAAATTGCACATAAACCTTCACAAAGCTGTGAGCTTAGTTTAAAAATCACCAGGTATACTTGTTGGTGCTGTGCTTTTTCACAGTGCAGCCAAGATATACTTTCAAACTTTGCTTCACAACCTGAAGGAGTACAGAAAAAATTTACATTTTCTTAAAGTGCAAATTGAAATTCTTGTAGTTAGCAGACTCCAGAAACCACAGTTTTAAACGGAAAGAGAGGTGGTRACTGTGGGCTTTGTAGCAAAAGTGCGTTGCAAGAGTTGTGCAGCTATATTTACAGATACAAATGTATTAAATTATACTGATTAGCTAAATATCTTCCAAGAAGGCCAAGTGAACATCATAACCTGAGAGCTACAAGCACTGAGCCTTCAATGTCACATCAGGAAACTCTGCCCAATGAAGGTATTTTCTCCTTTGTGCTCTCCAGGCTTCCAAATACCACATGCTTCCACAATGACCCAGAAGAGGATCCTGGATTACTTCTGAATTCTTACTTCTCATTCAGAAAGTGATCCATAACAGCTTCCAGAGATGCCAGAGAGCACCTCCTCAGCCAGCATGAACCCAYTGGAGGGCTTCCACCAGGCAGGAGCTGCCCCTTTAGGGGTCCTGTGGCGTCCTGCAGCCCTTTGCAGCGCAAGGGGCATGCACAAAGACAACAAGCAACTGGGGGGATCTAAAAAAGCAACACATTTTGTGCCCCTAATCCCAAGACCTGGGTTCCAGCTGAGGGCGCAGGGTGATGAAGCATGCAGCTCCTGCTGACAGCGAGGGCCTGCTTCACCCAAACCCCGACAGAGGCCAGAGCGCGGGGCTGTTTGCACCTCCCTGCTCTGGGGTTGCTCCAGGTTAGGTGCAGCCCGAGGTAACCGAGGTGCAGCTCAGTTGCAATCCGGTCCTCTGCTGCACGGGCAGAATTTTCAGTGTTTGCTCTCTGAAAGCAGCGGTTGTTTCTCCGTTGCCGCTCACGTCACGGCGTGTGCTGCATCACGGCAAAGCACCGCGGCCAGGGGTTGCTCTTTGAACATCTTAAATTCTCGGCACACAGCTGCTGCATCCCAGTTACAGAGTGCTTGGGTTGTCTTCACCCCAACCCGCCGGCAGTGAACACGAAGTTACTCGGTGTGCCTGTGTGGAGAGTTAGTTTGGCTAAGAGAGGGACATGGCACCGAGGCACGTGAAATCTATTAACTCTGAGTAAGCACAGAGCAGCTGAAGGCCGCAGGCAGCACCGTAATGAGGCAAATGACATAAGCTGGAGAGAAAACAGGAATTACTCACGGGCTTATTCCTCAGCGCTTCCACTGCGGCTGTTAGTTCCTTAGCCTCACGGATGTCAAACGCAGGCAATTAAAGTARAAGTTACATAAGGTTGCAGCTGAAATTAACCCAGTTTGCAGTTTGCACCGGTCAGCAGGCGGCGGGCACGCAGGTGAGCAAAGCCACCCTACTGTAATGAAGCAAATGAGGGGCCTCTGCTTGACGGCCTGTGCACAGGCTTTGGTTTGAGTTACCAGGACAGTAACGGGTGCTGGGCTGCTGATACAGTCTCACTGAGCTGCAAACAGCCCTGGGCACATGCTGCAGAGGACAATTGCTAGTCTGATGAACTGCTGTTTTGCCCCCCTCCTTCCCCTTGTAGACCAATGACCCTCTCACGTAAGGAAACGGCGCCCAGCGTTTGTTCACAGAGCCAGATTTTGCCTCCTCCTCCTGTCCTTAAAAGCATCCCAGGTTTGTAACAAGCAAACATCCGTGTTGTGGTTTCTTACAGATGTGGGGGGATGTGGCGTGGGGCATGAGTTCCGTAGTTCCCCAGAAAACACCTTTTTTGTGGACAGGCTATTTTAAATCGCAACCRTAGAACCTTAGAGAATAACACCAGCATCACAAAATTGTGGTGCTAAATCTAATGCACATCTCAGGGCCATCAGGAATAGCTGTAGATTATACCTTGAGCTGGAAAAATGACTGACTGATATCTTTCCTTGCCTGATGGGTATGTTCAGATTAAATGCACGCCAAGCACAGTCTCCGTCACGAGAGACGAGTTCTTCTGGCAATGCACAACTTTTAGACTATTGGGGCCTGCTTTCACCTCCTTAGCTGCCTTCTGAGTTTTAAAAAGGAACAGAGATTTTTAAGCTCAATGCAAAAACAAAGCGCTGGGAAGCGGCTTGAATTACGGACAGGAGGAGCCAGCTGCCAGGGAACACACGGGTGTTTCACGCAAGGAAGCTGGAAGGGCATTTCCRCCACTGAGGGAAAGGCGACGGTCAGGGAAGTAGAGGGACGCTGGAAGACACACAGCTGTCACTCTGAGCTGTGCTCAGAGGTGGCACCGCTTCCTCGGGCAGCCCCTGGAGGGAGAGCCGAGGAGGATGCTGGCTGATGGCCSAGGARGATGCTGGCTGATGATGGCCGAGGGGGATGCTGGCTGATGGCCGAGGARGATGCTGGCTGATGGCCGCATCCTGTGGGGTCGGCACAGGGCTGCTGCGCGCGTGGGTCCCGCGGTGGGGCTCCCCTGTGCTCTCAGAGGATGGCTGAGAACTTGGATCCAAGGACAGAAAGGAAAAAAACAGAGAAATAAAATGGAGCATCCTTCATTTGGTATTCAGTGTCAAGGAAAAGAAAGCTTTTCTGTGGGTTGCAGCTATAAGATTAGGAGAGACAAAGTTGAATTATTAAAACATTTATTCACCCAAGCACATGCTGAGCTCTCCGAGGACCAAACGCATCCACTTAATTAAAACAGAGAACTTCCCAAGGACCATTTATATTGGCACTAAGTGACACATTTAATACTTGTGTCCTGAAAGGGTCATACATATCTATAGCGGTAGATCTGAAAAGATAAAAAGCTTTTCCGACTTCTTGCTGTACTCCCTGCCAAAAAGCACCGGCGGTTGGTCTGAAGGCAGCATGATGAGGAGGAGGCTGTTGCCTACGGGCTTTGCCGCTGACAGTTGATCAATAGCAATGGTAGGTTGTGCTTTTTTAGCGAGAACAGCTTGCCTGTTGTGGAAGAACGACAACATCCAAAATCTGACAGACAAGGCAGGCAAACATTCTTGGGGACTTAGAGACGATGGTCTCCTGTAGAGAACGGAAAGGGAGGAGGACGCAGCCCTTCTGAGGGCCTTGGCCAGGGTTTCTCCCTTATGGTTCCCGTGAGCACAGACCTGTCACTGCAATTTGCTTTTTCAAGAATTCTGTGGCAGATGTGGAAGGGGCAGAGGAGAAACATCTGCATCGCTCMCATCCCACAGCAAACTTAGGGAAGGATGGACGTTTTGTCATCGCCTGTTAAACCGACGTGGCTTTGCAATACGGTTACTGTCTGCCAACTCTGGCCAGGAAGCGAGCAGTGGGCAGGCTGGAGAAGGGTGACTCAGGAGGAACGCCTGGCTCCTTTCCCCTTCCCAGTCTCCTGTCCAGACACACTGACTCAGAGGAGAGCTCAGCGGAAGAGGGCAGCGCATAGCAAGCTGTGGACACAGCTGTCCATCCCACAGGTATGGCAGCAAAATGCACTTTTCTTACCTCTGGTGTTGCAGACCTTTAAAGTGCCTCTAAACCTACCCAATGGCTAAATCAGTCTAGCTTCTTCTTGGGATGGAGATATTTAGAAGTGTCATACATGCTTATATCTACCAGGTGAGGCTCTCTGTCTTGTCAGGGAACAGAATTAGGATGGAGGGTGGAAAGAACAAAGAATTCATCACAGGGGAAACATCCTCTGCCAAGGGAGCTCTGTCTCAAGCGGGCAGCTTGGCTTCATTAACGTGGCAGCACAGACTCTGTGGGCATGAGACCTGCAGAGGTGAGAGAACTCCAGGAGGTTTAAAAAGTGACAGTGCATGTCAGCAACGTAGAGTAATGCCAACACATCAAACCYGTCCTCTGCTCAGCACACACTGCACAGAATCTGTGTCAAAATCAGTCCCCCGTTGCCAATTAAATTATCTCAGTGCTCTGGAGTTAGGGCATATGAACAACCCCATCATGCCCTGGGATCAGACCACAGGTGATCTCTGCTCCTCCAGCAAAATGAGAAAGTGATGAAGAACGAGAAGTGCGAAAGGGATAATTGGCTGTTCCAGAAACAGAGGTTGTGCAAAACAGAGCCTTGGCTTTTAGCTCATCTCTGTTTCTCCTGCTTTCCAAGTGCTTGGCATCCTTCTCAAACCTTGTTCCCATATGAAAATCTCAAATTGCTCAAAAAAAGCCATCACATACATATTAAAATCCACACTCTCCTTAACACGTGCTAGGGAATCGTCCAGTACAGTGGCTAGTATGGGATTTGGAAGACAACAGGCTTCTGGCAATCATTCATCCAAAAGTTTCAGCTCTTTGAGAAACCCAAGAGTGAGGACCACACCTGCCTTATGCCTCCCCTGTCTTAGCCAGCACGGAATAGTTAAGGAGCTTGTATGACATACACAACAGCAATCATGCTCCTTGTGCTCATTCTTTTTTCCCTTGCACATCCACTCAAAAAAAWTATCTTTTTACTATGAGGGTGACCGCGCACAGGCTGCGGAGTCTCCATCCTTGGTGACATCCAAAACCTGACTGGACATAGTGCTGGGCAACCAGCTGTAGGTGGCACTCCCTGCTTGAACAGGGGRTTGGACTAGATGACCTCCAGAAGTCCCTTCCCACCTCAGCCATTCTGTGATTCTGTGAATTACTCTGTTTATATGCATATATTGATGACAACAGACTCAGTCTTTTTCCCTGGAGGAGAAACATCACAGGGGGACATGTGGGCCCAGTGGAGATCCAGGAAAGCAGCTGGCCTAGCTCTCRGGGAAAATGACCTTACAGCTGCTGGGAATGAGCCGGCTGGGAGATTTACCTAGGAGCCCAGACCAGAAGCAAAGGTGAGTTTCTCCATTTATGGTTGTGAGCTGTACAACACTGAGGAATAAAGTTTCCCTAGGTGAAAGATGTTCCTCCCTCCACATGGAAGTACTCACACCCAGCCTACAGAAAGGCAGTGGTTTCACTTATCTGTACTATTTGTTACTGCTCCGTTACTATAGTTCATATATAYAAAATAAAGCCAGTTGAAGACTCTTAATTAAAACAACTGTTGTGGCTACTCTCCCACCTGGAATAAACTGAGGCTTAGGTAGATGGGCTTTGTGAAGCCTCTGGCACRTCAGGTAATGACTGTGTGTACAACAGGTGGAGCACGGGGTCCTTCACCCYCCTGCTGCTCCTGAGCAGGGCTGCCTTTCAATACTTAAAGGGGCTCATAAGARAGATGGGGACAGACTTTATAGTAGGGCCTGTAGCAATAAGGCAAGGCATAATGGTTTTAAATTAAAAGAGGGTAGATTTAGACTAGATATAAAGAAGAAGTTTTTTAAAATGAGCTGGTGAAACACTGGCACAGGTTGCCCAGAGAGGTGGTAGATGCCCCATCCCTGGAAACATTCAAGGTCAGGTTGGACGGGGCTCTGAGCAACCTGATCTAGTTGGAGATGTCCCTGCCCATGGCAGAGGGGTTGGACTAGATAGCCTTTAAAGGTCCCTTCCTACCCAAACTATTCTGTGATTCTATGATTCTATACCTTACCTGTGTGGCCATGCCCGAGAACTGCCTCTGTATCTGCTGGGTTCACGGTTGGGKAACACAAGGCTTTTGCTGGGCCAGCAGCTGGGAGAGCAGCAGCACATCGGRATGAGGAGGATCCTCTTGATGGAGCCATGCTGGGGGAGGAAACCTTACATCTAGTGCTGGTTTTGGAATTTTTATGGGGAGATCAAATAGGTGATGTGATTGCAACAAGAGGTGCTGCATAAGCTGCATGTTCTTTTAGCGTGCTTTAGATGGGGAGGGGAAAGGCTGGTATGATCAGAACAATATGATAAAATAAYGACTATTAATGATGTGTGAGTAGGAAGGAAAATCTCATTAGAAAGAAAGTACAGAAAAAAAACGGCCAGATCAACATGAAGACSCTAAGGTAGGCAGCTGCAGCAAACCAGCCTGCTGTAGGTGATGCTCC
Organism: Oceanodroma leucorhoa; assembly: GCA_030449065.1. Lineage (NCBI taxonomy): Eukaryota > Metazoa > Chordata > Aves > Procellariiformes > Oceanodroma > Oceanodroma leucorhoa. The sequence goes on along the minus strand of JASVER010000127.1, from coordinate 1,377,153 downwards.
TTGGGGGATCAGATACTGCTGCCTCCTGTTCCTCAGAGAGGGAGGGGAGAGGAGGCWGTGCTGGGCGCTGGGCTCCAAACACTTCTGAAATGACAACAGAAGGTGGTATTGGACAGGAAAAACAAATGTATAAAAAGCTTGCGTGCAGGTAGTGAGAACTGGGACCTACTGGATAAAGACAGTGATGGGAAAAGTTACTTCAGTGACGGAATTGGGCACATGATGGCTAGGGTTCAGTGAAGAAGGAGACAGGCCAAGACAAGGCGTGGAGTGGCCCACACGGTGCAGGTAAACTTGAATTAGACAAGGAAAAGAAAGAGGATTTTGTGTGCTGGTTTGAGCTGGGATAGAGTTAATTTTCTTTACAGTAGCTAGTATGGGGCTATGCTTTGGATTTGTGCTGGAAACAGTGTTGACAACACAGGGATGTTTTCATTACTGCTGAGCAGTGCTTACACAGAGTCAGGGCCTTTGCTGCTCCTCACCCCACCCCACCAGCGAG
>JASVER010000127.1:1312373-1376531 GCA_030449065.1 Oceanodroma leucorhoa | reverse complement strand
CAGTGTTGACAACACAGGGATGTTTTCATTACTGCTGAGCAGTGCTTACACAGAGTCAGGGCCTTTGCTGCTCCTCACCCCACCCCACCAGCGAGCAGGCTGAGGGGGCACAAGGAGTTGGGAGGGGACACAGCTGGGACAGCTGACCCCAACTGACCAAAGGGATGTTCCATACCATATGGCGTCATGCTCAGCATATAAAGCTGGGGGAAGAAGAAGGAAGGGGGGATGTTTGGAGTGACAGTGTTTGTCTTCCCAAGTAACCATTACGCGTGATGGAGCCCTGCTGTCCTGGAGATGGCTGAACACCTGCCTGCCCATGGGAAGTAGTGAATGAATTCCTTGTTTTGCTTTGCTTGCGTGCGCGGCTTTTGCTTTCCCTATTAAACTGTCTTTATCTCAACCCACAAGTTTTCTTTTGCCCTTCCGATTCTCTCCCCCATCCCACCGGGGGGGAGTGAGCGAGCGGCTGTGCGGGGCTGAGTTGCCGGTTGGGGTTAAACCACGACCCTCTGCTGAGGAGAGAAACAAAAGAAATRATGCACAGCCTTACCCTTATTTTAACTTTTGTATCACATAAACACACCTATTTYTTTTGCGGTATCAATTTGACTTGAAGGCTTAGCTACCAGGGAACACTTCTACTTAAAAAAAAATAYCTGTTTTTAAGAACTTCTATGTGCGCTTTTGTTTTTTAATTAAAAATGATTCACAAATGTTTTCCTTTTGGCTAAGCCTGATTTAATAATTTATGGGAGACTTCTCATGCTGAATTTTCAGCTACATGAAGACATCCACTTCCTTAACAGGACCACTATATATTCATTCTTTGACTTGTCATCTACTGCAATGTTCACTGTAGTAAAAATAGTCAGAGCTGAGAAATCTTTAGGTACACCTCCAGGTTTGTGTGTGTGGATTTTCACGCTTGTAAGACAGTCACCTATTCTGCAAGCAGTAGTGCCAAGAAGGAAGCTTGAGACTTTCCACCCTCCGCAGAGGATGTTACTATCTAACGCCGAGAAGACTCAAGGGCCCACTCCACATATGCACAAAACCCGACAGTGAAAGAATTTGCATGCTTGGAGTTTTTCATGTCTCAGCGCTAAGCGACACTGTTCCCTCGTCTTCCCCCCTTCCCAGCACACATGCACAAAGAGAAGCTGGGCCACTACCCAATGCTTTTTGCTTTTATCACAGGTCCCGCTACATCCCCTACACAGAGCTGCGCTGTCTTCCTATTCTCTTAAAAACTGCTGAGGGCAAATTGAGACAGAAAAAGTAAAACTGCCGGTCTTTAAATTGAAATGACTGCTCTTACCTGTTTTTTAACAATCATCAGACCTTAGGAGCCATCTTTCCTGGACAGCAGCGACAGTACATGCTCAGAAAGCTTAATGAAGCAAGGCCCGCTGTGTGCCCCTTCTGTGCTCACTTCCCCGCCGGGCAGCCCCTCAGAAACCAGCACTGCCCAGTAAGTTCAACAGCCTCAGTGGGAGTCCGGTCTTCGCGCCTGCTCTGAGCGCGCCCTTCCTGGCAGCRGGTACAGAAGTAGGTCAAGAAGATAGGATAAAACAACTAGTCAAGAGATGTGGGTCACTTCATAAAGAGTTAWAAGCCGTTTCACAAAGCACGTTTGTTGCCTTTCCTAGGACGCTCCTCCGTCTTGAAAAAAGCGTAAGTTAGTGGGAGTGAGTGACAACTTCATACATCAAAAGACTTCTTGCTGGCAGGTTAGCCAGGGCATTTAGCTTATCATCTATTAAATTTTCAGTTTCCATTTCTCTCTCCTGCCCGTGCAGAAAGAGAGGCTGGTGACCAGTTTACTTGGTACAGCTCCATGAATGAGCAGGAGTCTACTTCTAGACAGAAAGCAGGCTCAATGCCTTCGGGCTTGCTCTGGCAGCGAGCAATGGGTTGGTGCCTCTCAAACCCCCCTGTACTAGGTCCCCCCCAGCCCTGAGGATTGGAGAGCAGGGGTTATGAAAGCTACCAGAATCATTAATGTCAAAATGAGAATCGTCTGTGCAGTAACGGTCGTTAGAGACCTGCTCGGCTTCAGCTCTGGCAGCACGCTGCCGGCCCCCCGGGCCTCTGTGTGCAGCACTAACCGCAGGCCTCCGCAGCTCCCGCAGCGCGGAGGAGTCTTCGCTGGCACCAGACCCCTCCATCGATGCCGCTCTCGGTGCGGCGGGGAGCCCTCGCTTGGTGCTTACACAGGGCTCCAGACGGTATTGGGTCTGGTGGAGCGCCGATCACTTTTAGGGCTCCTGCCCAGACACACGCCCCACCAGTTAAACCGAAAGCGGCAGCCATAAAATAAGACTGGGAAGAGGTTACAGCCTTTTGCACCAAAAAGCTTCTCCAACTTTACACGTGTGGAATCACTCCACGAGCACTACGAGACAGCTGCCGCGCCAGGAACGTGGCATCCAACAGGCAGCTTGAACCAAGGCAGAACATTGCTGAACTAACAGCAACCCACCCGGTTTTGCTCGCTGGCTGTGTTCATGTTCAGAGCTTGAATGCTGCCACAGAGCTGCGTGACTGGCAGAGATCACCAGCCAGAATGAGTCTCTGCTGAAATTTGTGCTGTCAAGCCATTTGCAGCATCACAGTRGCCCGAAAAGTTGGTATTATTTCAAATTATTTCAACTAGGTTTAATTTAAGAAAACACAAAATGTACCCCTGAYATTTTAATATTTAAATGCAAGGAGTCATCGTCTGATAGCTGGGGAGGCTGCATTTAAGTTGCTGAAAAAAAGTGTTTTGAYTTCCTATTTTACAAGCACCAGTCTTTTTCTTCTGTTATCCAGTGCAATTCACTTGGAGACATCCTGCTTGTTTTCATGGAAAGCGATAGCAGGCAGGGCACTGTAGAATTCAGCTTTGTGGTACCTGTGTAAATGTCCAGGAAGTGTAACATATTCCCACAGAAAACACTATTTTTGTCTTGTGGATGCTGACCTTGCATTCTGACGTGGAAAAGCAGTATTAATCTGCAAAGATTCTCCTATTTTCTCCGTCTTCCTTTTATTGCCATTATGAAGCTTTGAAAACTAGGCTGTTCTTTGTAAACCAGCCGAGATTCTACTGAAATACTCTCTCTGTTTTACTAYTAAGTGGCAAAATTAAGTACTTCTGGACCAGAAAGTACCTCCTTTTAACCATGACATCTGAATTAATGAGTCGTCTTTTGCTAACATGTTTTAAAAGGATTTGCTGCTAACAATTGAGAATAAACCATGGTGTAGCCTCAGAAATTCAATACCAGAGCAGTAACTCTTACAGTATCTTCAGAGGCCAGTCAAAGAGACCCGAGAAAATGTCAGAATGTAAGAGTTCATATACCAAAGAAAAGGGAATCTTCTGAGCCAGTGTTTCTCTTCTCTGCCTCAGTTACCTGCCAGAATCTACAAAATTGCAGTTGCTTTCAATGTTTTTCATGATTTTCATGCAGAGTAAAGGAAAGATAATACAGAAAGGTGCCTTGTACTTGATGGAAGGAAATGAACAGGAAAGGTAAACAAAGCRTACAAAATGAATTTTTATTAAATGAAAGAAAATCTGTTTTGTGGGTCAAATATGAAATAGCATATACAAAAACTTTACATCAGATCTCTTGTCAAAGAAATTAAATCCTATCTAGACTGAAGTAGCACTCGTTCTTTCCAAGACAACACAAATGGGTGAATATGCTTCTTATGGCAGTACAGGATCACACAGTATGCTGTGCTAAATTTCYGGTTACAGAGAAGAAAGGTTAAAAATCTAAACGATGTCCCTAAAGAACCCAACTATTCCACAAAGTAACTTAAAAACATGAGTTTTGATCATTATGTATTCTCTTAGAAGCAAATGACAGGTGGGTCAAGTGCAGAGTTCACAAAGCTTGCATATCACATTCTCTGTTTCTATACAAATATAAATCGTTCTTTTTTATTTTAAAAATCCTTTTATATTTGATAGCATTTATTTGTGGAAAAGGATGACCAGTTCATCAGGTTCCTGCTGTACTACCCAGACAATTCTATCTCCTTTATCTCCTTTTTTTTTTGAAGACCGTTACCCATAAACCACAGACTGCAATATTTTTTAAAAGTTGCYGTACGTTTAATCACAATCTTTGTTTCACTGTCCTGTATATGAAGGTTCTGCAGGGCTCCTAACATGTCTTTGGCATAGCACACCAAGTCCCATTTAATACTTTTTTTGTTTAAAAAAGTATATTTTCCTTTAGTAAAACACCTTAAAAACATCTATTTCCGATTTTGTAAAATAATGTGTCACCTCTTGTGTTGCTTTGCAAAATATACACACACATTTTGGAAAAACATTGAGTACTGACATAAGGGACTCATCTGAAGTCCGATCTGTTTATGAGAAGTAAAATATAATTACAAATTCCATCTTCTGCATGAACGTCACATGAAGTCGTTCAATTCAGCTTCAAGTGCTGCTGCCATTTCATCTGCTTCAGAACTGCTTCCTTCCTCATCTTCATTGCTAGATTCTTTACTGGATTCACTGGCAGCATCATCTTCATCCAGTTTGCGCTTGTGACCTCTGGAAGGGTAGACAGAGATAACATCCATGAATCCAGGCATCTCACTGCTTATTAACACAGACCACTACTTAACAGGAGAAAAAAATGGGRCTAAAGGACTCAACTTTTTTTCAGGTCTAGACAAAAAGTACAGCACTTGCTTTGAAATGAAAGAACAGTAGTTAGTTCACACAATTGATTTTTTAATTGCTGTTATTTACTGTCAGCTGTAGGTACTAAGAACAAAGTATTGTTAATTTTATTTTTCCGGTTATTCTGAACAAGGAATGAAAACAAAGTATAAGACTGTTTGAAAATAATGAGTTGATTTACTTTCCTCTCACATCCCAAAAGAAAGAAGAAATCCATCGAGTGAACGAGAGAGATCCAAAATACATTAGACGTTGTTRTATGATTTTGAAATATTCAAGTTTCTGCTTTTTTATAAATATGAAACCCTAACTGATTAACCAAATCTCACTGCACCAGCTTCTACACTTCCATGCTTCCAAACGTAGGGGTCTCGTTCTTCCCTTTTATGTCTCTTTGGATTAGTACTGCCARGCTGAACAACACATTTCTCAGCATCTCCAGAGAATTAACCAGTTAAAACAGGAAGCCGTTCAAACAGCTTAAACCCTGCCGAAAGAATCATGTTCCTGGTTGTGAAAGATCTCCAAGGAAAATCTAACGCTTCAACTGCGACATAGCCATAAGCAAAAGAATTTGGATTTGTGGAATCCTAAAATCTCTTTTCCTTGCCAAAAGGGAATTTTATATCAGATATGTGCTTCTGAGACAAAAATAAAGTTGAGACTTTGCATTGCATAGATTTCATAACGAGCTGTAGAAACGCCTTCAAAATCCTTCCTTGATCATTTGATCAAATTTCAAGCAGAGAAATATATGCAAAGGGGGTATCTCTTAAATAAGTGTCCTYTTCATTGCTAGGTGGGGTTTCATTAAGAAGAGAATGCATCCACTTGCAATCATGAAAAATTAATAAAATGACCTTTTATCTTTTAGCAAAAAAGCAGTAATTTAACAATGGTCCCTTTACTTCTGAGTATAGAGAATAAGCATATAGCAAGACAGACCTTCGATAAATACTGACTTGAACTACGCATATGCAAAAGAAATACAAAGATTAACAGTCAAACTTGTGAGCTTGTAAGCAACACTAAAATACAAAGCAATTTTTATTTATACAGACATTCTTATTGCCRTTTTCCCAGAAACGTTAATTCTCAGGAGYCCAGACTGCTTGATTCCTGGGCTGGCTGAGTGAGACCTGACCTTCCCTTTCTCAGCTTTTCAGGGAGATGGACAAGACGGGGTGTGAGGTCAGGAGGGGAGTCCGAATCAAAACGGGAAGCGAGCAGCACTATGTTACCTTGTTTTTCCTTTCTGCTGCACCAGTGGGACCAAAAGACACACTGCTGCTGCCTTACTGAGTGCTCCCCCCCAGTGATGTTATGTGGGTTTTTCTGGCCATTATAGAGTGGTAGGAGTAACACTCCGGAGGTAAGGCTGAAGCCCTGGGATTCAGTCTGGGGTCTAAATCCCTAACAAGGAAAAATGGGATGAGGTGAAAGCATTTCCTGAATATTTTGCTATTGAAACTCAAATATGGCCTGCTGAGGGAGTTACAAGGCACTAAATGCGGCCTAATACAAAATAAAAAGCGGTTTCTCAGGCATAACACCGATTTCCATGCAGCCTACATTAGCACGCAGTTGGGATGAGGAAGCACTCAGAACAAAAATGCCCAGYTGGAAGAAATCTCAGCACATTTCCATTAAGAGCCATACAAAGGTATGGAGGTTGGGTTTCACTTGCTCACTTCATGATGATTTCAGCCTTCAGAGAGACAGCACTATTTTAGGCATTAATGACACTATTAGCTAGAGAAAAGCTAATTGGGAATTAAAGAAAGCTGAAAGTGTCTTACTCAGCAAAAGAAGAAAGAAGTTGTGCGTATTTAACAAGCAGTGGATAAGAAGTACACACGTAGTGCTAACCGAGAAATAAAGATAAATAAAGACATGGAGGGAATCTATAGCACAATGTTCACAGCTGAAAACATTCGTATTCATCTGCATCTATGGAAACTGATGGTATCTACCAATTGAAAAATAAAATTAACAGTCTGACAGCTACAATTTACACATATGAAACACGTACACACAACCGCAGATGATGTATTAAAGAACGTGGCAGGACAAGCAGGTTTTTAGCGCCAGCCCAGATACTGTGAGTTTGCCGGGACCTAAATCAATAGCAAAGATCCCATCGAAAAAAGATCTACGACGAAACAATATCGCACTGCCAGTTGATTATTTCTTAAAAGTGAGGAACAGTTCATTTACTAAATAAYTAAGGCAAAGACTAGAAAAATTACTAATTTATGCAACAAAGCYACCTTTTTATTTAAATCTACTCCACAGCAACTAGATTTCAATCAACAAAATACAGGGACCTGAAATACTCAGTGTAACTAGTTAATTAAAGAATTGAGTTCCAGTCTACAAGAAGACTTTCCAGAAAACTTTAAGGGACAGTCCTGACACATTTTYATCCCTCATTCAGTTCTATTAAACAGTACCTTTGGAAATGCAAAAGGCTGAATGTGATCTATTTTGTCAGTTCTTGTTCTTTCGAGAAGGCTAGAATGACAGCTCTATTCAGTATAGATATGAAAACTTCCTCACTCCTGGGGAGGAAAAAACCCAAAAAGAAAACACGACTAAGTATTAGTCCTCTGCTGGAAGAAACAAAAAATCTCTCGAGAATGTGAGTATTGTTCTTATTAAAATATAAATACCTTTCACTATTTGTGTACTATGAACTGCAGCTTCATAGCTCTTCCAAAGACATTTAAATGAGTATTATGAAATCAAATGCAAAGCTAACTCTGACAGAAGCACGGAGGAAGACCATCAGTAACATAGTGCTGCATTTTTTATTTGCAAATTCAGAAAAGAGAGGTAAGATCCCATTAATCATTTCTATCGTCAGAGAAAAGCAGTATATCCCCAYGGCAGCATATCTATTAACATAACAACCAACTTAAAATGTATATTTTCCTCATTATTTTGTGCCCACTCCTTGTCATTTCCAGTTTCAGAGCCATAGTGTGTAGCACTTTTGAGTGGAAAAGTCAAGCACATACAGGATTCCTTCTTAATATTTAGAGAAAATGATTCAGCAGTATGTTGCAGGCTTCCATTAGCCCKATTTGCATCATTTTTAAAAGGAATTTTGCTTGACTGCTATTAAAAAACAAACATATGGATAATAACTAAATATCTTTAACCTCATAAATGAACAATTAAACTTTCCAAAAGACTGAATTTAGAACTTTAAATATCTGATAACTCTGTGAAAAAACTTGTATAATTCATATTTCCTTTGCATTAAATATTTTTCCTTTGTAATACCCACTACTAGGAGGCCCACCAGTTCATGTSATGGAGAAATCTTTTTAAAAGAGAACTACATTTTTAAAAACCATGTATTTAAATGAATTATCAAGGTATTTAAATAAACTACAGGTGTAATTCATAATGATTAAAATAAAAAACCACTTGTAATTATAAATGTATAAAAGGTATTTTTAGGAAAATTTAATCTACTGAATGCTAATGAGAAATATACTTAGTGCTATTCCGAACGAAGAGAYAGGAAGAGAAGACATTACAAAGTTGCAATAGAGCATGGTGTATGCAGGTGAAATATAGCACAGGAAAAATTATTGAAAATAAAAATTTATTCAGCTCTTGATCTGTTAAAATGATCACTAGCATATGATCGCAAAGTACAACTATAGGTCGAACAAAAACTTCATTCTTATAATTTCAGTTTCAATTTAGTTCCCTGAAAGAGCCATAGGGAGCAAAGCAGTGAARACAAGTCCAGTATATGTTGCTTCTATTCTCTCAAGGCCTTAATTTATAGTTAGCTGAAAATCAATAATGTTGGAAAAACCATTTTTTTTCTATTAATTGAAAAGCAGATTGTCTCCGGTCTGTTTTGCATCCCAATGGCACCCTTTTAAGGGTACAGTGCTACATTAAAATAGAAACATCTAATAAGCAAAGGAACTCAAAGGGCAACATAACCTTTGTTTTAGACAAAGCAAACCTAAACCTTTTCCAAACCTTGTTTTAAACTTGCACAAGAAAACTATAGCAAGTATTTAAATAAATGTTCACGTATACTTTAAACTCCAAATACCCCCAACCCGCATCCCTACTCTGATAGGAAGTAAACTTCCTAATTATTGCAAATTGACCTGATTTTTTTCAGTAGCTTCTAAAATYGGTATAGTAACAACGTAGAGTCTGCAGACTAAATGTGTTTAGTCTTTTACAAGCAATCAGCTTGTAGCATTGACATCATAAATCAGGACTTAAATTTGGTACCAAATGCAGTCAAGTCATCCTCTAATGAGAGAATACTCACGTAGCAGCTGGAAGCAGCTTAGCAGGCAATGGTTTGAAAGGGCATTTTGAAGCAGTTTGCTGCCTTCCGACAGCGTGACAGCCCTGCCGGGCTCCCCAGGCTGCCCYGGGCAGGCCTCTGGGGTCGGGGCGGGAGGTCTGTCCCCCAGCCCCCCGCACACCTCGCCCACGGCTTGCTGTAAACCCCCTGCGTAGCGGAGAGAAGGGSGATGCCGCGTTCGGCAATGCAACAGGAGTTTGACTCCCTTCCATAGGAATTTGACGATGAGAACAATTTATTTAGATAAACTAGTTCTGTGGCAATGTCCTTCGGTTATGAATTAGAGCTGGTAAACCAGGAAAACTGTTCTTCAACCATTTTTGAAGATGCCAGCCCGGTACTTGACTAACAAGGTTAAAGGATGTGAGGTCTGAGAACATACAGATGGAAAATCAMTGTTGTGGGCATTCATACATTACATTGGGCAGAGATGATGATTAAATTTTCAGGGAGATGTCCCAAGTTTTGCAGTTATATTTTCTTAACATGGGATACATGGCAACATCTTTTATGTATGCTTGATACAATAGTGAGCAATTGTCCACAGCGGGCCCGTAAAACTCAGGTGTCTACCCTCTGGCAATTTGTCTCATACATCTGTGCAGGAACATTGAATTTTCTGTCCTGGTGCTCCTCCCTGGCCCTGGCATAGCACGCTGCCAAGCACGCAGCCTTACGAACAACAAATAGCACTAGCCCCGTTTGGCAAGCCGGAGTGTGTGTTTTTACTTTACGCTCACGCTATGACAAACAGGGCAATATTTAGTGCCGCAGGAACAAATGCCAGACACCTCACATATTTCCTCATGAACTCATCCAACGTCGTCTGCGGGATTACAGGATGAACCAGAAATCTAATATGCAGAAAAATGCACAGAGAATGTTTATTGCACAGCCCCGGCGTGCCGAAAGAGATCCCGCAGTTGGATGAACAGCCTGCTTTTAACGCTCTTCACAAAAACGTCCTCGCAGAAATCCACAAATTCCAGCTGACAGCTCCAACATGTATTTTAACTAACACAACGGTAAAGTGAGATCTAATTGAATTCTGTACAGCTTCAGTGCCTTTCTGCTTTAAAATTTGGCACACCTGCACACTATTCTAACAGTGAGAAACTATTCTGAAAACTTTTAAAACTATTTTAACAGCTTTRTAGTTCTCTGAAGTAAACACTCAATGTATATCTAAATTGAAAGAAAGTTTTTAAAGCCAGCAAGTAATAGAAAATTTAAAATAAATTCAGAAATTACTACAATGTGTCAACAAGGATATTTTGTAAATTTTGCTAAAATCRTCCATTTGGCAAGGTTGTATTTTCCTGATATTTAGACCGACGGGAAAGTTTAATAACAAAAAACCCACCTCAACTCATTGAAAAYGGTTACTTCTTAACAATTAAACATTTGGTTGGGATATTTAAAAAACAAACAGTGTAGCAATAAAGCTTTAAAATGAAAAACGGTGCACTGAACTAATTTTCTCTGCACTGAACTAATTAGATACAGATAATAATTAAATTGGATAATGCAAAACTGAAAAGTTGAATCTACARTTTTGCTTATGTAACTAAATCACAGATAAGTAAACTATGTCTCTAAAATATTACTTGTTATTTTATTAACTTCAAGTTGTCTAAAAATAATTCACGTAGTTGTTGTAAGAAGACGTTTACAACACGCAACATTGACTATTTCTTCAAAAGGCAAATATAACAGTGGCAGTTTTATGTCACATAACAAATACTCTTGTCATTGATTTGTGGAAGACAACAGAAAAGGAAGTATCCTTTTCAGTATGTGGAATKCCAGACTGTTACCTGACACTTCCATAATGGAAAATGCACAGATGCACTCTGGCATATCATCTCTTAATCCTATTGTAAACAGACAGAAACACGCCAATCTATTCACCTTCCCTGAACAACCTCACCCCCTTTCTAGATGACCRCATTTGAATAACCTCCCAACGGGGGAACAAGCCAAATTTCAGACAAAAAATACATGTCCATCAACATATCAATGTTTTTAAAGCTCAACCAGGCCTTTGTTGTTTCAATCAAGTTCTCTCTCTATCCTCTTCTAATTTACAAATATTACCCAGTCTGACAACGAATGTCAGATGGTAGATTTATAGCTCTGTGGAGCTTCTGGGTAGCTCTGGGAAGCCGCAATAGGAGATACCAAGGATCAGCAATGAGCAAAGGAAGCTTCAAGCCTTCCTTCACCRGTGCCTAATGGGTACAGTACAGCAACTCTACCTGGATTTGGTTTGAAAAAAGTCCTTTGAAAATGGTGTCACTCAAATTAATTTCTGTTACAGGAAGCACTGCAAGAGAGAAGTTTCAGATAGTGATGAAGAGTAACGTTCTCACTAGAGATCTAAACATGAGCTATTGTTTTAAAAAATGGTAGCATGCAATAAAAAAATTAAGATGAAAATTGGGCAAAAAAAGTAAGATGAGTGGGCAATTTAGAAAATTCAAAAACATACAGCAAAATAAGGAGTTGGAAAAGAAACAGCATCTGATTTCTCTGAGAGAAGTAAAACTACCTTCATTTTTCTCACAGGAGCATACCGTGTGTGTGGAGGTACCCCTGTGCCAATATAGCGGGGTACAACTACAGTTTAAAGACCCAGCGCTGCAAAGTAATGCTTGGAATTCACCTGCCCTGTCATCCTGGTCGGATTTGCCAGCATCACCCAAACACTGAGAACATTCTTCAAGATGCATCATCAACTTAAGATGTAATTTAGCTCATAAGACACTGACTGTGCTAACCAAGGAGGCTGGAAGTAGGATTTGGTATTCTCTTACCTATGTGGTGGCTTTTAAAGTTAGATATTCACAGATTATCTTAATATGTATGCTAATACATGTGTTATGGGCTACACTAAGTTATATTGAAAGCTAAGATGATTTTGTCAAAGATTTTAACTCTGATTTTTACTAACTCTTCTATTACTTTGTCATTGTTTTCAATACATTATTGAGATTAAATTGCAAATGGCTAAAACCATCACCCTTCTGGGATGTTCATTCACCRAATAATGGCTTTGCTCACAAGAATATTAACTAAGAACATCTCTGTCTCATCATAAAATATCAAAAATAACACAAATCACATCACTGACTCTGTATGGATCCTGGTAACACTGCCATCTCCACTGGAGCACAAGAMAGACTTAAAATTCCTTTAAAATGTTGCACTCCAAGGSGGTAARAYACTCACACTCTTTCCACACAGGGATATCCTTTCATGAAACGTACTAGCTCACTCCTGCCAAACMAGGGAAGTCCTTCATCCTCCTCACATTCCCAGACGATTTAACTGGATACTCCCTCAGTTTAGTGGCTCTGCTGCCTGCCTAACGGTGAGGTAAGCCAGGTAGGTCCTCTAGCATAGCAAGTTGTCCACTGTCTTTCTAGTTAGCTTTCAATGAGTACTACCTTATTGTGCAGGTGTGGGGGCATTAGGGCTGTTGTGAGCGGTACTGCTAGGAACATGGGAGTGAGATGGTCCYGTCCGGCTGCGAGATTTGCTCCTCTGTATCATACAACGTTCTCCCRGAATATTACGTTCCTCTACTACTTCTGTTTCTTTATCAGAAAACTCCAGCACTCCCAATGGCAAGATGTGCTATCTTGGCACTCCCCATCCCCGCACCYCCTCCTTCCCCAAATTCCCAGCCCTGCCAGCTTCAGTTTTTCTTTATTTATTGGTASAAATTTTATACAATAAATCCTTTTTCCATTCAGTAAAACAGGTTTGGGAAGACTTTGTTTTGGAGATACAACAGCAGTGAAATGCAAAGCCACAAAGAACCTAGAAAATAATTTATCAGCATTAAAAAGTTGTATTTTAAGTCAACATTTTGCTTCAGACATTCCAGTATGCCTCAAGATGTTTTAGAGAAGCCAGTAAATTACACRAGGAAATGACATCAAGGCAGGAAGCCACCTCTTGGTAGAAGAAATGTTGAACTTAAATTTGTTAGAAATTTTGGCTAGAAATTGCTAGGTTTCCATGAGAAACAGAGAAAAGTGGTATCAAGGCTTGATTTACAAATAAGAAAAATTTGAATTAAAGTTGTAAGAGTATCTGACAGAACTACATGACTTTTATATCAGTTTTATAAGGTTTGCGTAAATGATATATATAGCATAGCAATACAAGCAATACGTCCAAAACAGAATGCTATCCATCTTTAACTGTGCAATACTAACAAACTCCCTAAAAAGTGGGTCTACGTTCATTATATTTGGATCTCTACAACAGTGGGTCACTGAGCATCACAAATTCAATCCGGATCAAACCGGCATACGCCAGCCTGTCTGCCAAATCAAGTCACACCACAGAGCAGTCACCGTACCTGTTGTTTTCACACTAGCTAAGATATGACAAACTACCCAGTGCGGCAGATCGCAGCTCTGCTGACCAACAGTACTCGATCCCATCTACAGTCTGCTCTACAGTTTTTTCTGTCAATATTTCTGGAACAAATTTGGACTAGCAAAGGCAGTTTATACTTGATTTGTACTTTCTGTTGTACAGTTGCAAATTTTTTTCATCGTGCTGTCCAAAAACCAGATTCGCTGTATTGTTCAGCTGCAGCCCTTCCTGAACCTCTAATGAAGAAGACATCTGAAGAAGATGCTTCATCTCTATTATCAATCCAGAGTAACAGGTGCTACTCATGAGTTATTTCACTGTAACTGGCAAAACAAATACTGTCATGTATGCAATTTCATTTTCTAGTAAATATTTCCTGGGATAGCTAAAGGCACACTCAAGCCACACTGGTTTGAGAAATGGCAAAACAAGGCTCTGAATAGGAGATGTTCCCTTCAGTGAACAGGGACCCCTTCTGTGCAACGCAGTGGCAATATGCTTGAGCCACATGGCAAAGGACACTTTTGCTGCTGTAACATCTACTGTGGGGCGGTGAATTAAAACATCCATATCCTGCTTTTCAGATGCTTGGCTGATAATAATGCAGGGACAGTTCTCCACAATCAGCTTGATACAACAGACTTCTGAAATGAGTTCAAGTTTTCTACAAAATCTGACAAAATTGTTTTTCCCAATGGGAGAACCTAGTAGGAGTTCAAATGATTAATAAACTACTGACAAATGGGAAGATCTACCCATTTTAATTCCTGGTTCCCCCCCCCCCCGGTGCAGAAGGAGCACTGCTTCTCTTCTCCCACCATTTTTAGCACATGCTTCAAGCAGGCATTTTAAGTGTTGATATACACTGCTGTTTAGCAGCCATTACAGACTTGCAGGGGTCAAGATTAATGCACATTAGCTATTATGTGAAATTTAAAGTACTTTTAGTATTCATGAGGGAAACTAGAGAGTTGTAATATATCAGCTATTTTTCCTGATCAGAACAATGTTGCCTTACAGCATTCCTGCTAATGCCCTAGGTCTCAACAGTGGCGTAGAATTAAGAATTAAAAAGTTTTGCTAACAGTTGCTAATGTACTTCTTGGTTTCCTTATTCTCAAGAGATATTTAGATATCCGTACATCTTACTGAGAAAAAACCTAAAYTGTTTAATAGCTTATAAATTACACCGAAACATTCAGCCTGACTAAAGGAAAAAATGCTGCCTAAATTACCTTAGGGCCAACGCTAGGCTATGCTTCAGACTCTTCATGCCAGCTTTCTCACTGATAGGTAAACTGAAGCAGTATGTTACTAGTTTTCCTCACCCTGAACTTCTACTTTATGTCTTCCTTACCCCTCTCCATTCCTTCAAAGCCACAGATGCAAAACAACATTAATATCTACGGACTGCTGAAATAGGGTAGCGGTGGTGGTGGTAATAACAAGTACTTAAATATTCACCCAGAGCTGGGGGAACTGTATCTCTTATGTGAGTGGGAGCAGGATACTGGRGCCTGGTATTGTTAATTGCTCCTGTGGGAAAAACAAAATAACTCCAAAACAATCTAATGCTTCAAGCTYCTTATCTGAATTCAGATCCCATCAGAGGAAGGAACTGCCCCTGTGTGTGGCACAAGTGCTCTGAAGTCAAGGACAGAGTGAAGTGTTTTTCCTACTCCTCCCCTTGTGAGTGAACACTAAGAGCTCAAGTTTTTCAAATCCACTCAGGTTTCTAGGTCTCCCCCTCTCGCTCTGGCAATCACGTGAGCCAAGCTGGAGCTGCTGATTCTACCAAGGTAACAGACCCTTAAGCAGATCAAGTCAAGGACTCCCAACTCATTTATCATTATCCTAGCTTCTTGCAGCCTTCATTTCTTCAAAATTAAATTGTACTCTTGGCATTTTTTGGATCTAGGTAATATCTAAATAAAAGGTTTCACACAATAGCACCTCTCCCAGCTGGGCTACAGAGCCAGCATCAGATAACTGGCCTTTGTGTATTGTTCTGAAAACTCTCCAGTCCTGTCCGTGAGGTTGTTTTGAACAATCAGTCTCAAGGGGTAGCATTACCTATCAAGAGTTCTCCCTATCTGGGAGCTCCTCAGATGSGGTCAACAGCCAGCTCCCATTTCCCTGGGTCGGGGTTAGGCTGGGATCTCGTCAGCACAGGCTCTCCTCCTCTTTCACCTCATGCACCTCTGCTGTAGGCTCCCAGGGCTTGCCACGGGCTCTTCTGACTCCCAGGTATCTTATGCATAGTCCTTCCTCCAACTCTGACCTCAGCAATGCTGATTTTACAGTTGASCTGATGGTGATATGCTAATTAAAGCAAACAAAACACTTGTTCTTGATTCTGAGACAAACTCATCTTTACTGCAGAAGCACAAGAAAAACAGAGCTAGGTAAAAAGACAAACATGTTCACCTAATTTCTTCCTCTCACTAGTTTAGATCGCTCCTTAGGCTTAAGGTTGGGGTCCTCGAAGGATGCCAGGATCCTCCCTGCTGCACAGGGACTCTTCTCCAAACTAAAGTGTTGTTTTCCAATGCTTTRCACTTTCTTCTTCAGCTGGTCTCACAGCTAAACAAGAATCCTGTGCTAGAAAGCACRTCTCTTTTCTCTGTTCTTTCTCTCTGATTATGTGAATGCCTCTCATCACTTTTCAGCCCTCACTTTTTCTAAAATGACAGTAACAAATACTTGATTTCTATAGCCTGCTTCTACAAAATCCAGCTGTTGTAGACTGGTGCTTCTTGCAGATCTATCATAGAAAATCATTTTCCCTCAGGCTCTAGTCACTCCATTGTCCCGGGATAGAAGCTATTAGTTAATGGCTCTGCAGTGGTAAAAGGCAATGACTGCAGAAGGACTTCTACTTCAAATAGGTTGATGYATTAGTGAGAAAACAATTTCATTACTTACCCAGAACTTTAGGTTATACACAGACTCGCTAAATCATTACAGACAGTAAGAGTTAGAAAAGAGAAATACAAGAATAACAGCAATTCCTGTATATACTTCAGCATTTATTAGCACATTTAAGAAGACAAGGAGAACAGGCTAAATACTCCTATGCTTGACGACCTGCATTACAGTTCCAAACTTTTGCTCCTGTATAAACTAGAAAAAAGTAGCATCTTAGATTCTCAGTTCTTTTTGCAGATACCAGGACACTTCTTATGGAAAGTGCAAGTGAAGCCTATTTAGTGTTAAAGTAAATTGAGAAAATAAAGATATATTTTAACAGCACTTTCCTAATTTTAGTAACATACAGRCTTTTAATTGCCCATCTATCCTTCCCCCGAAGTATTAGAACTGTTAGAACTTAAGCGTCATGTAGACTTACACTGTTAAGCCACATAATATTGAAGTAGGAAAACCCGTTAAGGAAAAATGGTATTGACAACTTAGTTCCTTTTTAATGAATTCTCTATATACTAAGACACACTAGCTTTCAAATCTGTTACTGAAAACACTTAGTATAAGAGAAGTTTATGCTATTTTWCACTTTTCCAAAGACACTTCGGTTCCTGATCTCAATTGTGTAATCACTATGTCCATTAATAGGTATAACCTCAATATCACATGCAATTCAAGTTATATCAACTGCACACACAGACACACCTGGGCTGGGTAATACTATATTATTGCATCTAAACAACTTCTAGGTATTTTCACAGCAGACAGTAAAAGAAGCTGAAGGCAGATGGTCACTTTAACCAGACTGTATTTCAAAGCATTTTCAAACTTCCCATCTGACATGGTCCAAGGCAAACACAGGTCTTATAAACCACTGCTTTGTGAGAAAAGCAGTCTTGTGCAGTTYACACGCCTTCTAGCAATTTGCAATGATTTGAATCCTCCATATTGCGGAGGGAAATGTGAAGATACCACAGAATCATGTTAAAATATCTCACACAAGTTCAAAGGACCACTGTTCAGCTATTTAGTAAACAATGAAAATAATATTTATAGAACTATAACAACTTACATTATTCTTAATGTAAAATTTGTTAGATTTAGGTGACAGTTGAAGTGGAGATTACCTCACTTACTATACCACCAAATGCTAAAGCAATATCATATCCATATGGAGAGAGACTTTGGAAAAAAAAACCCTAGAAAAAGGAACGAAGGTTAAAAAAATTCAACTGCTGTTTATATCTGATAGGCTTGATTTGGAAAAAACCTCACGTTTTCTGGATATTAATGTTATGAGAAACAATTTATTCAAGTTGTTTAGGAACACTGTACAAGAAAAGTAGTTCAGATATTCCTTCCAGAAAGAATCATTCCAGGAGAAACCRGCAAAAACCAGTCAGTCCCCTTGAACTTCAGCTATGGCACCTGCCATGTAAAATTTATGAAAAGAACCACGTATTAGTGACAATACTGAAGTTTATAAGGATAAGATCACCATGGCTGACCGTACCACAACAGTCAGCAGCATACTGGCATGCCCTCCGTCCTGCTGCTGCAGGTCTGAGCAGGCCACAAGCAGCCCTCGGAGAGCAAGTGAGCATCGACCCTGCACGCTAGAGAGCGGAGCCGGCTCTCTYAGGACAGGTGCCATGGATATAATACGTGTAACTACAACACTTAGCATTTTAGGACTGGGGGAATAGCGCAGCTGCACCTTAAAGAGCTGCCTTGAGGTTAACCCAGGCTCTAGGGCAGTCCCGAGTTTAATGAAGCTAGTTGCTTTTCGCATTAATTCTGGCCACGGTTTTGCTCGATTGGGCCAGAGAAGTTTTAGATAGCACAGTTAATTTTCTAAAAGCCTCTAGGAGGATGAGCATCTCCATTTTAGAGGAGACAAAAAAGCTGCAATGGAAACTTAGCAGCTTGACACTTTCAGAAATCATGCACAAGCTGTGCACTTGCTCCTTGTAGGAAACACAGARAAATACAGGACCATTTCAGTCTCATGATCTAAATGTGAACCAGCACTTTGGTTAATTTTAGCTCTAGTTAGTAGTCTAAATGTGTGAAAGTTTATACTCTGTGTTCCCTCCTGTGACTTTTTTTTTTTTTCTTATCCAGTTAATGATCTGAGGCTTTCCAAAATGCATGTTCTTCTTTAATTAACAGATACTGTATTAGGCCTTTGCAATAACTCATCAGTTAGCAGCTCAAAGTATTTCAGCATCTATAAGCAGCAGCTATGAAGCGAACGATGTCCTGTGATTTCTCCTGAAGCAGATTTTGCATTTGTCTCTTGTGCTACGTACATCAATGAYGTACATGTTGCCTGGATTATTAGAACAAGGACCTTCCTCTTCAACAGCTGAATAAGCATACCTTTGTTTCCCTACTGATTTATGCATCTCTGAACATACATCAGACCTAGTTAGACCTGGTTTTTCTTAGTAATCTTTCAGTAATTTTGTGAGTTTTGATKTTGCTGTAGATGGGGATGGAACCAGTTTGAGTATCTCAACATCCCCCTGCACAGTGAAATCCCATTCTCTTTTCTTTGCACATTAGTAACTTTGACACAGGAAAACTATTTTATCAAGGAGAAAGAAACAATTCAGGATACATCTCTGACAAATAGAAAGAAGAAAAAGAGAACTGTAGAATTTCATGCAAAAATACAGCAAGAAGATATATACACACACACACACACACACACACTCTGTTTCTCCATTTTGACATGAATAGTAACTCTAGTGCAGTAACTGGAAAACTGGAACTTCAGGGGATTATATCATGTTTGAAAAACTTTACTGAAGAATTGTCCATGTTCTTCTGATACAGAACTCCCATTCAGACACCTCTTTGTTGAACTTGAAGTTTCAAAAACAAAAGTTTGAGGGSCAGGTGTCAAAGATCAGCTCTGGAGTAACTGTACTTCAGGCAACCACCTTCATTATGGAGCAGTAACTTACACCAGAAGAATAGGATGAAGATGTTACTTCCCCTAAATTTCTACCTATGACAACCCATTTGTCAGAATCCTTAGTCTCTTGCAAAACTGACTTTGTTACTGCAAACTCTAGATGGCAAAGCCAGCTGCTTTTCATAGAATCATAGAATCATTAAGGTTGGAAAAGACCTCTAAGATCATCGTGTCCAACCATCAACCCAGTACCCATGCCCACTAAATTTGAACAGAWTTTCATCTGTTCACCATACTAAAGTACTTCCAAATCTAGGCTAGTACTTTAAATACTGCATGTTTCCCATGCCTTTATTCTGCAATTACTATTATGCATGTTACGTAACTGCCAGAATAAAGATCATTTTTTTGGGGGGGAAACAAAAGGGTACTTGAGAAAAAAATGACTATGTCATTCTAAGGGTTGTATCACTCTCAAAATGAGTTTACTATGCGCTTACATCCTTCCCATTGCAGCATGGACAGTGACACGTTAGAGGGCTAGCCGTGCACACACRTCATTTCCATTACTCCACTGGTACCGTACATTCTGGGTAATTACAAATCTACACTTGAAGAGTTTCCTGCTTTCCACAGGATTCAGAGTATGCTTTATGTGAAGGATAAAAGAAATGTACAAATATGAATAGCATCTAGCTCTGCATGAGTTGTAGCTTTGCATCTGCAGTGTTGTCTTCCTATTTTCATTTAAAAGCATTATATTTCTTCCTTGAACGCTGGTTGGAAAAACCTGAGATGCTTTAAGGAGAAAAAAAATAAAGTATATTTTGAATTGGTGTGTGCTTCCTCATATTTGTTCCTCTCTAGTCACCAGTATTCTTTTTGCTACTTTGCTTTTGAAGATTAGTAAAATCTACAAATTTCTCCCATTTGTCAAATACATGCTAAGTACCTTCATTTGAAACATGATGGAATACTTCAGTAGGCACAAATGTGCCGTAGGAAAAGGTAATCTCCCCTAAGTATTCCGTAAGGAATMCATGAAGAATTTCTTACAGTTTTTTTTCTGTCACAGAATCCTAACATAAATTTATAATACAAATTATAAAGAAACCTAAGGTTAACRGCTGTCAACTTTGTTGTTCAATCTCTTAATTTACCACATAAATAAGAAAAATATGTCACCATCAAGARTCATACTAGAAGAAAACTAAAGTAATGCATACTCCCCAAATGAAGCTGAAGCACAAAGCTTGCTTAATCACRCAACATACCTTTCTTAAATCCTCTGATTTTCGTACTATTCATCAATTTCTTCTTAAGCACAAGAATATATAAGATTATATTTCAGACAAGCATATGAAATATATTTTAATAMGAATACACAGTCAGTTTCCTACAAAATTCACTGATGAGTCTTCAGGGCAAAACTGCCCAGGTCAAGAGCAGCACAGACCCTTCCGTTAGACCCAGGTTTATCCCTCAGAACTGATGCCTGGGTTTTGGGGAGAGTTCCCCAGTTCCTTCAGCTCTTTTTTTTTTTCTTTTTTTTTTTTTTTTAAATAACTAGTTAAATTCAGAAGAAACTATGACTGTATATATTAAAAGCTGATCTCTTTGTATTAGTATCTGTCATTTTCACTATAAAAACTATTCCCTTCAAAATGGTTTCTTTTCACCACATATACAAACAGCAATCACCTAAAATTTCTTCTTATAGAGATTGCTATTTAAATTTCTTTGTGCATAAACATAGCTTTATGTCCACGATGCCCAGGAAATCATGGGTTTCAGTCTTCCCCTTCCCATATCTTATGATCCCCAGGTGGGAAGGACAATATACACATATGCAGTAAGGACTGTGATTTTTAAAAGGAAGCCATTTTGAGGACATAATAATGTTGACAGTCTCCTTTTAAAATCAAAGTATGGTTTTATCAATTGTCCTTTCAAAAATCTTAAAATTACCTCTCTTTTGTAATGGAAACAGCTGACAGCACTGAAGCCTAAGGAAATAAGGAAGATGACAGATGATATTGAAGGGAGAAAATAAGCAATCAGGAATACAGGGAGTATATAAAAGCCYCAGCCAGCCCATGGGAATTATTCATTCACAGTTTTATTTTTAGAAAGATGCTATGGCATTTTCATCCAGAAAAGTGGCTTCAGATAATAGGAAGTCTGATCAATTACAGGGTTTTAAAATACTACCAGYGAGACTAACTGACAGAGAATATCTAAGACGGGCACTACTGTACTGGAACTCTTAAGACATCAAGAGTATGGTTCAGAATCCTCTCTTCCTCCAGCTTGGGAGACACTGAAAGACGTATCTAACAGAAAATGCAATCCCTGAAAGGGTTGTACCGCTTACAGAAAGGGTGCACCACAGCAGGAAGAAACTCCAGYGATGACTCTGGCATGCAAGGTATGTGGTGCTTTATACCCAAAGTACATGATTTTGATTTACAAGAGCACGTTTTCCTCTCTGTTGTCTTCAGGATTTGATTTTGCTCTGTTCTGTCCCCTCTGCCCCCTCCAGAACTATCCAGTTCCTTACATCAAGCTACCATCCCTGGCACKTCACATTTTTTCTATTAGTTTCCCTAAAACTTGTATCTTCCTTTCTTCTTCTTGTAYCTTCTTTTCTTCTCTAATTAAAATTCTCCCTCATCCTCACAAATCCTCCTTTTTGCTGAGACATCCAGCCATGTAAAAATTTAAAAAGTGATGAAATGGAGAAGGGAACCCAAGCTCAGAAAAACACATTCATCTTTCCGTTGCTGGAAAGAAAAAGACATTCCTTGATAAGCAATATGCATGTCAAAGGCATTACACCCTAATATTCACCTTATAAATCATACTTGTGCCCTCAGCTTCTGAAGTAAAGCATCAGCTTAAAGCTCATATATCTTCCTTTATGAACAGTGTGARGAGCAGGAAGGAGAACTTAATGAACACAGGAGATGGTAAGGGTTTAAGGGGTTGTTTTTAGTATTAAAAATTTAGCAATGCTAGAACTCTGCAGAAGGTGACAGCAAATATCAAAGAAATTTTAATTAGTAGAGTGAAGGAAAACTTTCAAGGCTTGCAAGCATTTGTGTCACTGTTGTCAACCTCTTTTGGAAGATGAACCTTTTTACTGAGGAGAACATGCGATTTCCCCTCCTTTCTTCTATACTTTGATGCAATATGTCAATAGCATCTAGAGAAAGCTATTTTTATTGGGAATGGCTTTTAATAACTGGCTGCTATTGATCAAATATTTTTAAAGAAAACTGTCCTTCCAAAGAACATATTTGACTGCAATGCTCCTTAGTTTTACAGCTGTACAAAACAGGGGCAGCCAGACTGTGTGCTGGGTTATCCCTGACATAGAAGACTCAGGTAACACAAGTATTATCAGGTGCAGCTGGAGCACAGTGCAAGAAACACCAAGCACAATTTAGATCACYGACAGAAGCTGAGGCACTGCAAGACCCCAGATTTCTGTACTACAATTCCAGAGAATGTTCTCAGACAGGTGAAAAATCAGTGGAATAAAGAAAAAAAAAAAACCCAAAACAAACCCTTCATAGAGATAGCACACTGGAAACATCCTCCTGGAAACGTCCAACTTGTACTGCATGGAGCCACCTCAGTTCTARGGGGGTTTATAAGCTATCCAAAAGCAGCTGGCCTGCTGGAAATTGTGCRGCTTGGAGGTGTTGGACCTGAATTTGTACTGTACTAGCTCAGCTTCAGYCTTTCAGTGTCCATGATTATCTCTCTCTTAGTTACGTACCTAGCTCTTAGTTACGTTGCTCAAATATTTTATCCAATGTTCCCTACTCCTTCATCGCCCAGTATGGCCGCAGCCTTCCTTCTAATACCTACAGCAGTACTGCACGGCACTGAACCCAAGCAACRGAGGAGCCAATGAGGAGAGGTCCTCTGCTGGATCTCACGTTCACAAAYGAGGAGGGGCATGGTCACAGATGAGGACCGTGAGATGCTAATGTCATCARAGATGACAAGAAGGTCTTGTACTGTAAGTGTCAAATGGAAGACTAGGGAAAACATGGGCCTGCTGCTGAATGGAGCAGGGGACCCAGTGACACAGGACATGGAAAAAGCTGAGGTACTGGATGCCACCTTTGCCTCAGTCTTTCTTTACTAGCAAAACTGGTCTTTAGGAGTCCTAGGTCCCAGAGAGCAGAGGGAAGGGCTGGAGCAAGGAAGACCTCTGGTGGAAGAGGATCAGGTCAGGGAACACTTAAGCAAACTGGACGTACATAAGTCCATGGGYGCTGAGGGGATGCACCCACGAGTGCTGAGGGAGCTGGCAGATGCCACTGTGAGGCCACTCTCAATCTTTAAGCAATCATGGTGATTGAGAGAGGTGCCTGATGACTGGAGGAATGCAAATGTCACTCCTATTTTTAAAAAGGGCAGGAAGGAGGACCCAGGGAACTACAGGCYGGTCAGCCTCACCTCAGTCCCTGGGAAGGTGATGGAGGAGATAATCCTGGAAACCATTTCCAGGTGCATGAAGGACAAGGTGATCAGGAGTGRTGAGCATGGCTTCACCAAGGGGAAATTGTGCTTGACCAACCTGATAACCTTCTACAATGAAATGACTGGYTTGGGAGATGCAGGGAAAGCAGAGGATACTTCACTAAGGCCTTTGACACTGTCTCATAAAATCCTCATAGAGAAGCTGTTGAAGTAGGGGCTGGATTAACAGACAGTGAGGTGGATTGAAAACTGGCTGAACGGTTGGGCCCTAAGCGTGGTGATCAGTGGTACAAAGTCTAGTTAGAGGCCAGTAACTAGCAGTGTACCCCAGGGATCCAGACCGGATCCAATACTGTTCAACATCTTCATTAATGATCTGGATGATGGTGCAGAGAGTTCCCTCAGCACGGTTGCAGATGATACAAAAACTGGGAGGAGTGACTGATAGGCCAGAGGGTCGTGCTGCCATCCAGAGGGACCTCRACAGGCTGGAGAAATGGGCTGCCAGGAACCTCATGAAGCTGAGCAAAGGGAAGTGCAAAGTCCTGCACCCACCAGGCAATAACCTGTACAAGGTGGGTGCTGACCAGCTAAAAAGTGGAAAAGGACCTGGGGTTCCCAGTAGACCCCAAGTTGAACCCCYGGTTCATGAACCAGCAGTGTGCCCTTGTGGCAAAGAGGGCTAGCGGCATCCTGGGCTGCAGCAGGAGTTTTGCCAGCAGGTCGGAGGGAGGTGCTCCTTCCCCTCTACACTCAGCACTGGTGAGGCCACACCTGGAGCACTGTGTCCAGTGCTGGCCTCCCCAGTACAGGAGAGACATGGACGTACTGGACAGAGTCCAATGAAGGGCCACAAAGAGAATTTGAAGAYGGGAGCATCTTTCCTATGAAGAAACGCTGAGAGAGCTGGGACTGTTTAGACTGGAGAAKAGAAGGCTTGGGGCAAGGGGTGGGGTGGGGTGTGGATCTCATCAACTTGTATAAATTCCTGGAGGGACAGTGTAAAGAAGAAGGAGCCAGACTCTTTTCAGTGGTGCCCAGTGACTGGACAAGAGGCAACAGGCACAAACTGAAACACAGGAGGTGCCATCTGTACATCAGGAAACACTTTCTCACTGTGATGGTGACTAAGCACCRGCCCAGGTTGCCCAGAGAGGTTGTTGAGGCTTCATCCTTGGAGATACTAAAAACTGCAGCACTACCACCTTGCCYCTCTAGCCCTTTTGAGAACTCCTGTCTTACACATAAGTATTTCATGCTCCTCAGTCACGAAACACCAGAAACTTTATGATCATATGAAGAGCCTGATGCTGAACAAATGCTAGATTAGACCTGCAGAGATATGAAATCATTCATCTCCCCTGTTATGGGAGATGCTCCCAGTGCCGGGCACCTTGGCACTCAGATGAGGGCCAGCAGACTTTGAGGAGACTGTATTCACCTGTGGCGCTTCCCTGCCCTTGCTTGTTCTCCCTGTCCTCCACCCAAACACATTCCAAATCTTTTGGAAAAAACAGCAACATGCTGGTCCTACCTCCACAACAGCACTAAGAGCACAGAGATGGGCAGACAGCTAGATGACTTGCTATAATGATATCTACTTTTCCCATCATTTTCATCCTCCATTGCCTCAAATACCACCCAAACCCATCCATTACATACTTCCCAGATGTGGATATGCCAATCATAATCAATCATTGCATAGTCTCTAGGGTGTTGCAGACTGATGCATCAGCTCTCACAGAGAAAAAAGGACGACAGYTAAACAAACCTGGGCTATACATTATAAAGACAAGGTATTAACAGTCCTATCTTTGCAAACCAACCGAAAATTTGAATCCCTTCTCCCCCTGACAACTCATGATACCGGAAGACCATGGAGAAGACAGAAAACAGGAATGGCTTCCTGTGGCTGGAAAAGTTTCCAGAGTCTTATCTGTCCTCATTCTGAATTTGGGAGGGGAGTTCCTTGCAAAGTTCTGGAAAGGAGAAAGTTTTYTCAGGGGCTACTCAAGGTTTCCGGAACAAAATCCTACAGAATCCAAGGAGCACAAACTTCCACCAGCTTGCTTTCCAAGTGAAACWTTCCCTTTGTTCATCTGGACTTCTCTAGCAAATATCTAGTTTTGTGCCTACATTTCTATATGTGGATAAAACACAATTTCAAGCAAGAACACACAACACTATACCATTGAAAACACTGAGATTATGGTAATTCATGACTAAGACTCTACAGAGAAGAGAGTGAATAAATGAATCAGTACACATCCAGCTTTCTGATTTTCTCAATGCAGCAGCAGCTCACATATCTAGAACTGAAGAYAGTACAAACTGCCTGTTAGGTTCTGCCCTGAGTGTTTGCTCACAAGTGTTCCTGCTGYCTACGAAATCATAAGCCACAGAGAGAAAGTTGCCAACAGAGAGGTGTACAGTCAGAAAAAAAGRCCCTCACTGCACGTTTGTCTCCAGCAAGAAGTACTGGCCCTGTGAAAACCAAATCTAACATTTTTCAGAAAGGCCTAAATTCTAGATCCAAGCAGATCCAGGGCTAGAAATAAAATGCAGCTTTGCCACTGACAGATAGATTTTAAAGATGACATTATAACCAAGCCTAATATGTACGAAATAATGCAGTCAGCATTTGACTTGCCTTCATAAAACAATATGCCAGTATAAGAAAATGTTTGTACACATTACAGATAATTAAGCTTTGTCCAAAAGTAAACTTCAAAACAAAAGCATAACTACAGAAATATGCCATGTTGTAGCACTCACTTTTCCCATCTCAAGACACAGCCCGGCTGGTTAGTGACACCAAAGATGCCTGGTAACAGGAAGAGTGCAAGGCACTTATTTGAATGAATGAGCAAAGTACTGATTCTCAATTTCTTTGCCATCTCAGACTTAGGTCTGGTTTCATGCCTTACTCAAATTCTAGGATCTTCTACAAGTTCAAAGTACAAAAATCACTTACATGGCTACTTTTTATGACAGATATTCCTCTTCTGGAGCAATACTGTCATCTGCTTAGAAGTCCATCTATGTATAGACAATGTGAATTTGATTTCTAGTTTCTGTTGAGTACATTAAAATTCTGGTGGGCCGCTTGCTTTCCTAGGTAAGCATCCTACACACGAACTTAGTTTATGGAGAACTGACTTTGAATTATTGCAGCTTTTCACCTTTAAGTCTTCCTGCAGGCTGTAAATACAATTCATRCACATAGCCAAGAGAAGACTTTCTAATATAAATTATAATTTTTCACTGTAATGGGATGACAGTAGATTCTTACAGACAACACAATATAGGAGTAAAGCCAACTGTAAATTTGCAGAGAAAACTTCTCTGAATAAAACCTGAGGCAAACTGCAACCACTTCTGTCGCCAACTTACTGAATATTCAGATTCACTTTCTCAAGTATTTTTCTTACAATTTTCTGGACATCCACATGCACACTGTGTACCAACAAGACTAATCAGCACCTGGAAACACAACTGTAACTTAATCTGCAACTTAACTGAAGCTGTAGTAGGTATATTTTTAGTAACAGCTTGAAAATTTAGGCCATTAAATTCATTAACAAGCTTGAAGATATGAATGTCTCATCTACTTAATTGAGTGCTTTTATATAAAACTAAGCCATGCATTCATTTGGTTATATAGCTGATTTTKCCATTCATCAGTGCCACTCTTGTAATTTAAGTAATTTACCACTTGAAATTTTAAATAAAGCAGTGTACGGCAATGTCCCAACRTTTAAATGATCAAGAAGAAATAATATAAAATTGTGGTCACTGTCTAGATATAAGAGACTATCAAAAGTGATAGAAAAGGAATCCTACCCTGAAAGCATGCACAGGTTTAAACGGAATAATATTCCAGGTGACTGACTTACTATTTCCCTGTTGACACTGTATGTAATGAGAAAATACATCTGGCATTCATGCACATGGGCCACATGGCTGATTAAAGACAGAAATAGTTTTACTTTAGACAAACTATAAGCTCATCCCGTGGCTTGAAGATGCATTAGTGGCTGGAGCACAACAGGGGAGCTCTTAGGAGTTAAATCCCAGCTTAGATTGACCTAAAGGAAAGGGAGAACTCCCAGACCGCTCTGGGAAGCACACCAAAGCATTGCTTCAAGGGCAGACTCCTGACCTGGGCCAAAACACTAATGTAGATACAACCTCTAAGTACCAGAGCGCATGCTCACTACCACCATTTGCTTCTCCGCTGAGAGCTGGGTACCTACTACATACACAGAGACTGCTTCTTCATTTCTCACAGCTTCTTTCAAACATTTACTACCACATGTGCTGTAGTTTCTTCKCTGATTTATTTTTGAAGAAATTTAAAAGAAACCATACAACCGCACAACTCCGGTACTCTTGGTTTAATCCACCAAGAATCTCTACTCCTCACCCAATCACATCATCATCATTAATGCTCRTCTGGTTTACACCAACTTTGGAAGTGTGACCACTGGGAAATCATTAGATCTGAGATTAGCCAAGCGTAAAAAGAAAAACGTCCAACAGCTCCACAGAGAAAATAACCTACGTTTTGTAAAGTCCCTTGTAAACAGGAGGGTATTAGAATTTTCTGAACAAAGCAATATTTTTCTATTATACATTATTATGATGCTGGCTGGTCACGATGTTAGTACATTTGGAGTATGGCTTATTACATTAAAGCAATGAAATCATAGCTGGAAAGGTGATTTGATAGCATATAAAGGAGCCAAATCCTGCATAGCTCAAGTGATGGCCTATCAAGCAGCAGTGTGACAAATYATTGTTTTCTTTTTGTAGCTGAATGACATACAGATATAAAACAGAAGATTCCTCAAAACCAACAGAGAAACAAATTATACTCCAATTACTGACAACTTTATTTTATGCTTTTGCTAATTTTGTTTCCTGAACAGCCAGAGTAGTTCAAACTATGCTTTTATGATTTATGCATTTTTAGACTTGTCCACAGCAATTTTTCCATGAGATCATAAAGCTTAATTCCTTTAAATTAGGAACAAAAAAAACTTCTTTGCCACAGCAGCAGAAGAAAACTAAACACAGAAAGCTAGAAGTGAAGGACACATACACTAGCTCCGAAAGTTTAAGATGTTAATAGAAAGATGACTTCTCTTTAAAACTAAGCAAAATGGCATAGCTTATATCTCAAAAATCTCCCTGGGGAACAGTTCCCTCAATCAGATAGCACATAATAGCAAATGAAGAGGAAAAATATTTTTCCAGAGATGATAATTTTGAGGTTTTTTTACTTGTATTAGAGCACTCCATTCAGTCTTCCTAAGAAGAAATGTTCAGTGCAAACCTCCCTTTCTAACACTGTTGTCCTCTTCTGTGGCAGATCTCCCAGATACCCTTTCATTTGTGGAAATTAATTATTTTAGGGTTCCCCCCCCCCTTTTTTTAAATAGAAATGTAATATTTCTTAAACAATCAATCTAGTCAAGCATGCCTGGCTTTTTTTTGATGCTATCAAATAAAATAGCATATTGAAAATAGCATCACACATTTCTGTTCCTAAGACCACATCTACCTACCAATAACTTTCAGCATCTTTCCATCCACCTGTGGTTTTACAAGGGTGTAGAAAATGCAATCCTCTGCACCTTCACCTGCTACTGGCATACCAGTGCTGCAAAACCCCAATAAAAAAACCACATACCCATTTTTTCAACCCAACATTCCCACATGGTTTAAAGTTAGTCCCCCAGGCATAACATACCTACATAGCTACATCTCATAACTTTGGAGAAGGAGGAAAAAAAACCCCTCTAGTCTTATAGGGCACTCATTATAGCAGACGGGAGACCTAATTTAATTTAATAATGAAAAAAACTTGAAAAATCAAATTTTTGGTACAGAAAGACCTACAGAGACCTGTCTGTTAATAAAAACTTTCTAGGAAGATTATACAGAGCAAAGCAGGGCAAATTGGGTATAATCCTTTCACAGCAATGGAATTTTGAATCCTCTGTGAAAAGCAATCTATAAAGCATTACAACTCCTCCTGTGCCTCCAATAAAGAAAAGACAAGTGAACAATTTAGCTAAAAGATATAATTCAGGCACAGCAAACGAGTAGAATATTGTTGCTATTTTGCCATTATTTCAAATATTGCGTATAACAGAGCAACATGATTGAATCTTAAAGTCAAAACGATTTCTCTAACTCTTAAGAAAAGGTGACTCAATTAGTAAAGTAGCTTTGAAATAGCATGTAGCATTAACACCTTAAACCTTTAACAAAAAGGTATTTTCAAACTAATTTCTCTATGCATCTATTTTGGCCAAATTCAGAAAACTTCTGAATTTCTTAGTGTATATATTTTTCAAATAGAGAAATAACATGAATGTAAAGCTGTAAGATCCTTCAACGTTTTCATGGAGGGGTGTGCGTGTCTATAAACCAGGTGTAGAAATACATATTTAACTCCCTAAGTCACCTGAAATGTAGACTAAAAGAGAGAACCCCTCACTGACTTTTACCAAATCTGTGTGATCCTCGTACTCCTTTAAAAGAAAGTAGTATTTCTACCCAGATAAGAAAAAACCTCCAGAACAAAAGGAGACTTTAAACAGAAGAGAACAATGCTCTAAAAACAGCCAAAGGCCGAATACTGTTGGACTAGTGCAATGGCACAGGGACCTAAAAGGTTCGTGGGATCTTTCATACCGTTAACCCTCTTCGCTCAGCCTGACAAGCCTTGTTGGAGAGCAAAAAGTTAAGTTCCAGATAAACTCTGTTTGGTAGCTTTTTTAGAAGGTAGATGTCTTCCCAGTGGAAAAGCATCGGAATATTAGGCTAACAAAGGAAATAGATTTCTGCAGTCCCTCCCTGCAGGAAGCACTCCTTTCCCCTCAGTTGACTCGCCCGTAACAATACTTCTCTTGAACACAAGATAACTGTTAATTTTCTGATATGAGGAGACACTGAAGAGCAGCGAGCAGTCGGAGTAGTAACTTGTTTTCCAAGCCAGGAGTAACAAACAAGCCTCACAGTTCTTCTGGTTGCTGCAGATGCGAAAAGTAGTTTTACTCTAACAAAATGATCTCACATGGTGTGGGGGGGAAAACCCCTTCTGCTCTGCCCTTCTCCTCTGAGAAAAGACAGCTTCCTCGGGGCAGAAGTCATGCTGGATCTTCCATTTTGCTCTAATAATCAGAAGGGAAAAGGCAAGCTGTTTCTCTAATAAGACAGCTTAGAAACTATATTCTAGTAATAGCTTTAAATTAGTTACGGAATAACTCAGCATTTTACAAGGAAAACCAATGATGCTCAGCGCCTCATTAACGAGGAGACGGAACTCCCCGTCCTCCTGGTCGCACCGTTACAGTACTTGCACTGTCAGACACAGACTGAGAGGCTGGCAGTTACCCAACAGACAACTGACAACTAAAACCAAGGAAAAGCTTTAAACAATATCAATACAGTGGAAATTCTTCCTGATTTGTTAAGAAGCCTACGGGTTTGCTTCTACCATGATTCATGTCTACTGAGCAATATATGGCAAAATGTAAACATGAAGTTCTCTCAGGCAGTTAAGATGACTGCTTTTCCCTGTTTTACACGGGTACAGTGTAACCCTCCATAGCATCAAAATGAAATTTTAGAGGTAATATTTTGGTGAAAATATGCATGCAAACTTACAGACTTACATGACATTCAAACAGTTATTTTCCCTACTGCAGGAGTCTTCAAATAGTCCTTCAAAAGAAAGACTGGCTTAGCAAATTGCAATGTTACTTATACTTGCAAATGAAGCACAACCTGTTATATATATTATTTGTGAGGCCATAGCATAAGAATGATTTTTAGAAGTATGTTTACAGTCAAATGATATGATTGGCATCTTTAAAAAGAAAAAAAGAAATCTAGTTTAAAGATAGTAAGTGACATGGTAAACAGAAGCATGCTGGCAAGTAGATGCGATTTTAAGAGTAAGATTTCCAGCTCTCGATTCCTTCTTCTGCATTTTTTTAATTCTCCACTGATAATTATAAAATGCTTCCAATATGGTGTTATAACACGTGTGTTTGTCAGTGACTTCTCTAGACATTTGCAATTACATTCTAATACTGTTGAACTTTTCTGCTTAAAAATCCACTTAATTTTCAAATTTCACTTAAATCTGCAGAGATCAATGAGTAAAGACACACTTAGAATAACCCACCAGTATATACTGAAGTTTTATCATAAAGATTACTATAAGGAAGGGATCACTTAAGAGCTTGGACAGTCTTTCACTTCAATCAAATCTACTTTTCATGAAACAAAGCTACTCAAAGGAAGCAAAGCACGGGCTATAACTACATTTTCCAAGTATAGCTATCCTTTGCACGGTTTGCTCTTAAAAATAAATTTTCGTGCCTTAAAACAGAGACAAGAAGTACCAAGGGGTGAGATTTACCTTACTAGGTATAGACATTCAAAAATCAGTGAAATAAACTATCTCCCCAAACTAACTATTTTTCTCCAAGGAGAGGCAGGGATAGAATGACTGGTTCAGAGATACATAAATTTGGAGAGATCAGTTTTACCAGCAATGTGAGAGAGACACAAAGATAAAAAGCTGAGAATCAACCTGAACTGTATATTTGAAACAAAAGTATCAACTATCAAAAGAAATAATGTTCTTACTACTTAAAGAATGTGGTTAAATGTTGATGGAATGCACTCCAGTTGCCTAAAGCAACCCTAACGAAACTTTGAAGGTGGTCACTAATCAGATCCTTACCTAATCAGACAAAAATTACAGCTGAAGGACTGGGTTTTTTTTAGGATGTGTCTTTACTTTCAGAATCCTAAGTATCCTGGATTACAGTACTTGTAGTTTCTCCAGCAGGAAATGCTTGGTATAAAATACTTTACTAATAGCATAAAATGTGAATAAGGATGGGCTAACACATGCCTAACAAACTGTTGGGAGAAACACACATACTGGGAACTTTGCCACATTTGGACAATTTTCAGGAGGGACTGAAAAAGGCACATCCTTGATACACATGCAACTGTCACCTGCGATCCAGCACTCCAAGGGTTACCAAGCCACAAACAGTTTTTTCAATACTGGAAGACTAATGTGTTCTGGGGTGGGTGCTTTTTTTTTTTTTGAAACTTTCTCCCCCCAGCTGAAACGGCTGAACCTTTTTTACTTAATTTTCCCCAAAGCAATGAAGCGTGAAGCACRGAGCAAGTCTGAGAGTATTTTAGCTCTAGCAGTTTATGTCTGGCAAAGTTAAAGCCAGTTGGAGTTAGGCAAGAAGGAAGTGTCAGGCAACTTAATGCTACTGATCCCACCTATTAAAATGTTTACCTGAAGACCATTTCTGCAAAGACAAATGCCTTCCATCACAACAATTTATCACCTGCCAAAGCCTCCATTCTGCCCAGTTTGCTTTTTAGCCCTTTTAAGCTCAGTARGTCCAGAAGGACTTGGAATGTAACAGGCTCATAGGCACTACTTCAGTGTGATTTCTAGTTGGTACAACAGCAGAAAGTTGAGGTTGGATAAGTATTTTAGATATTTGCCCCACATGAAAAAAAAAAAAAATCTTTACCAAGCTGCAGTTTAATAATTATGCAGTAACTCCTTGCTGCCTACCTCCTCACACCACTAAAATACATTTTTACAGGACAACTGTGTGCACATCAGCAGTTAGTTTTATATCCGTAAGTATTTCATTATAACCCTAAATAAAGRTAATTAGGAATATTCTGACAATATATCCTGATTCTAACATATTAGTCAGAAACAGTGTGAATAAGTGGGGTGAAGAGGGGGATAGATACAGTATAGATACTTCAGTATCATGTTTTCTTTATGAGAAAATGTATATAAACTCAAGAAAATTTCTGTGCTAAGAAAAAAMCCATAGTATCAACAATCAAACACTCGCTTCCTGTGCGTTTTTTATTTTATTGTTTAATTTAAGGCTCTACCAATGCCTTCCGCTTTTGTTTGTTYGTTTGTTTCCATTTATTCAACCCTCTGGAACCAGGATCTACAATTTTCTAGCTGGCAATCAGTGAAAATGAGTTGTTGCTTCAACATAATACAGAGGGTAGAGTATTTGGGACTAGAAACATTAAAAAAAACCAAAAGAAAACACCCCAAAAARAGAAAAAAATAAAAATCACCTTTGGAGGAAACAAATTGATTTATTTAAAATGGCTTCAAAAAGCTGTTATTGCCCCAGTATCGATTTGTCGTGTAGAAATTTTGGGTAACACAAGAGCTTTCAAGTAAAAACATTCCTAAATGGAAACTTATCTTTAATGTTTACAGTRGACACTCAATTCAATGACGAAAGTTAAGTACAGAAGCAAATTTATGCTTTGCATGCCCAGAGCCCTCTTCCTTCTTAGAGTCTTCATCAAAATCACTTCCAAACAGAACTGACATTAAAATTSTGCAGAACAGCCGGCTCATGTGAACACAGCAAGATGTGCTGCCAACAGGAGTGCTTGTCTTTAGAAGCTGATCCTGGATTTCAGTCTGGAGTGTTTCACCATTGCTTCTGGAAGAAAACCCTAACTGAAGCTGCAGTAATTTTTTAATTGCTTATGTCTACTACATACAAAGAGTCTGTTTACTTCCGAACTGTTAAACATGCAAGGAAATTCAGTCACTGAAACATACTCTTACCTTGTTGTAACTATGAGAACTATCGTTMTATCAGGAAAAACTTGTACCACCAGAAAACAACAAAAATTTCCACTTTGGAAGTTGAATTCAATCAGCACTTTTTACGAAAAGGAAGTTGGTGGAAGTTTCAATTCTTAATGCCTCAAAACACCCCTCTTGAATAGCTGCTTAAACTCTTCACAAGAGTACTGTACAGACTTGAAACACACTAGCTAGTTCAGGTGTTGTATTACTCATATCAATTAAGTTTTAAACCCAAGAAAAAAGTACTTGTAGTAACCTTGCAAATATTTTAATCAGCATTTTCTGTTAATCAGCATCTATATAAAACAAATATTAATTACATTCTCATTATCTGAAACGTTTTCTTCTCAGATGTTGAATTTAGAATGTTGAAACTAGACTGAATTTATAAGAAATTAGATTAATCACAGTAATAATTACAGAGACAAATTTGGGCTGTTCTTTGTCAAACAAACTCAAATTTTTCCCAACAACTTGAAACTTCAGAAATGTAACAATCTATAAAATTGGAGCCATCACATCGTCTATATTGAGCCTCCTTTACTTGCTCCACCTTAAGAACAGGAATTTCCAGGGAAGTACCTTTAAGCTGACAAATGCAAATTCTTAAAGCAAATCAGCTTTTCCCACAACTGGGAGAGGAGGTGGTTGCCTGTCAGGGATCTTTAATTTTGTAGAGTTTAGGTCTGTCTTTCCCCCTACTCAGTGATTATTCATTGTCTTCAAAGGCTGAGTGGGTTTCCTCCTTTAGTGAGGAGACCTACTGGATCTCACTAAAATGCAGTGAAATGCTCATTAACGTGTAATATTAAAGGAGGAAAACTGTATTTATTTACCAAACTACATCAAGGAACAATAAYGAGCTGCTGCTCCTATCAAACATATTTTGTTTGATTGTGGATTCATTATCTCATTGCCAATATCAATGTATTTGCTTTCTGAAATTTTCTAGCAATCTTAATTCCATGCAGAGATCTTAAACCACCCAAACAAGCTGCAGATTCAACCTAATTCACCAACGCTTAACTGAAATGCTGCTTCTGCAATACAAAGATAGACGTCACAAGTTTTGAAGGAACACAGTCTTTAAGATGAGCCGTTTTCCTCTCTAATCCCACAGCCACTGGCATGGCAGGCCCACAGCCAAAACCATGGTGCAGTTTTAGAAATGGGCTTATGCTACAGTTCGAGCCAATTCCAGTAATTAACTCCAGTATTTATATAGAGGGAGATCTGAATGGGAGACTTACAAAAGGACATCAGTATTATGCATGACTAAACTCTACTGCTCTGGAAACTAAAGTAGTTCAGAAAAACCACACACCACAGAGATTCAGATTAAACATCTGAAGCAATTGCTTGGGAAAAGATATATCAATGAGAGCAAAATAAAGTTAAATTTTTCTTCAGACAAACAAAATTTTCCAATTACCTACAATGGCAGGTAATTGTTTACTTTAGGATTTGTTCTCTTCCAAATTAAGCACAATGTTTTCTTGAGCATCCAAGTGTTGACCAAATACAGAAATATCGATCCCCTTTTCGTTTTGCAGTTAGCCATACTGAGTGTCCCTTTAAATAAAATTTACTTCAAGGGAAAGGAGCTAATGAAAGATTTAATTCTTAAAATTAACTTCACCCAATGTGTTCTGTCTAGGGTGACCTTACAGAGCGGCTCTTCACYAGACAGACTGCTCGACGATTAAGTGAGCTATGCTGATGCAGCCAGTGATCCAGGGGGCAGGAAAAGATGACTTTAAGCCAACAATATTTCTAAATTTAGATCTTCAGCTTTTCTGTATTGTAAAGACCAAATCAACAGTATACTCATGTCATTTAGAGAGGAATTCTGGAAGACTATGCAGCATAATAACACTAGACCTTACTCATGAAACAATGCAATGAGTTGCTTTGATAAGAAAACAGAGGACCACCATTCTTTGGCAAAATGCTTGAATTTCTACAATTATTTTGTCAGCCATATTTGATATGTGCTGTTGGCTATTAAGGGTACTTTCAATGAGACTTTCACCATATACCAGTTAGTTCCTTAATACGTTTTGAATAGATTGTCACTGAAATGGTTTTTGAAAAAAATTCAGATGACTATGAATAACAAATGCAAGGCTGACAGCCTGGGAAGCATCAAGCTGTAAAAACTTAGGTCCCAGGATTCTCAAAGCCAAGTGTCTCAAGACTAGGAACTGGAAGAAAGTTATAGTGACAGTGAATATACTGGTTCAATTAGGATGAAAGGTGTCATCAACAAAATTTTGCACAGGAGTTTGCAGCTGTCTTTTCTGGCAGCAAGGAAGACAGCAAAACTATAATTTCTGTCTTTTAGCAGAGTGGCTGTTGAAAGGAAGTGCTATTATATTTGAAAGTAAAGAAAATACTTAAAAGAATCGAAGACATTCTTAAGGTAGTACATAAAATATCACTGTTCCTTTTAAAAGTCTAGTAAATGGGTACAGAAAAGATGAGAGATTTCTGAGATTCTGAGCTCAGTTTTCCTTGATTATGAACTAGCAATCCCTTTCTATGGATTGCTGAAGTTTTACCTTACATCATGAATCATTTAACACAGCTGTACTTTAAATTAAACCACTGTTCTCATTCTTTAGGACAACAAAGAATAGATAGATTGACAAAACCTGTTTTGGAAGAACTCAAAGGACAGCTTTAATATGCAGACTCTTTCTGATCAGACAGCCAAAAATGAGTAAAAATAATTTGCTTTAGTTCACCCAGAGTTCAAATATTTATTCTATGTAGAGTTTCAAAGACTGGAGACTCCCTGAAAGACTTCAGATCAATAGTACTCTGTAGCAAAGTAACTTGAAACGCTTTTCTTGAATTTAGTCTGAAATACAGATCAGAAACTGGGAATGTACAAAAGCAGAAGGCATTTCAGATGTTTTGAAAATAAGCTGAAGTCCAAGCATAAAGTACCATTTCATACACCTCTTTTATAATTTACCCATTTGTTCTTAAAATTATGATTTCTCCATCAGTCAAAACCAATCTACTCAGGATTGATGCAGAAATTATCAGTAAGAAATTTTGCTAAAGAAAACATTTCACTGAGCTATACTTTTGTAAAGGAGGATTAAATTCTGCAAGCAAAATTTCGTTGCTAATAGATTAGGTATCACTTCTAGTTATTAGATTTCTTCTCATCACTTATTCAGAGTAGAATACTTCCTTCTCAAGCTGAAAAATGTGTCTTAACACAAGTATTGAAATTTCCATTCCAAAGTAAAGAAATTCTCAGCAGAGCAACCGTTAGCCCTTACATCAGATTTACACAAACTGAAATTACCAAGACTGGAACTAAACACTAAAAARCCTGACCTGGCCTTGACACTGTGAATTGAGAGCATTCAGAAAGAAGTTTATTTAAAAAAAAAAAAAAGCGTGCACTGAGAACCTGAACAAAACCTACAAAAACCAAATGAAAAATCCATACAGTGAATACATGATCAAACCTGTCTGATGTACGTGAAGTCTAAATAAAGTTAGCTGCTTAACAATAGATACAGACAGAAGTGTGGTTTATGAGCGTACTTCAAATAGCCACCATGCTTTATAGYTGTAACCTTTCATGACTAAAATAATACACTCAAACACTTCATTGCCTCGCTGCATCAATCCGTTTCATGTTTGCAACCTCCCTCCTTCATCCTCGCTCACCCTCAGGGGAAGGTMTTTCATGTTGGTGGCCAACCTGTGCAAAAAACAGAACAAAAAACCAACCCACCTCCYCACACCAGAGAACTGCCCTTTACCGAACACCAAGCTGCAAAAGCCCACGGACGTGCTGTGAACTGTGCTGCAGCAGCAGAGGGATGCAAAACCAACAAGCTGCCTCCCACCCCTGTGCTTCAGGGAGGCCTCACACGTGAGACCTGGAAGCTKTCACAGTCCCAGCGCCCAAATAGTCTTTCCCATGAGGGAGCGGCCGCTGCTCCTTTACTTCTCTGCAACTTCCCACAGTTTAACAAGCCCTTAAGCTTATTAGAAACTTGAGACCTCTGAGGAAGACTCGCACAYAGAATACTGCTACAACAGTTCAGTTTCCTACTTAAAAGTTATTAAAAATTACAACATCTTGATGCTATGAAAACCAATATTACGGCAYAGGTAAATGAACTGCATTGTTTTTTTACTTCAGTGCCACTGCTGGGCTCATTTCCCATTGTTTAAAGTACTCTCTGCTTGGACCGTAATCCCTCAGGCACAAGTGAGGCACGTAAAGAGATACCGCATACACGGGTGTTTGCAGCACAAGCTATCCTTCAAAAATCTGAAGGTTCCCATCACGTCCTTTCCCTCAAGTATTAGAACCGGACTGCAAACCCTGCACTAGAACAGATGAGCACAGAAACGGAAGGTTCATCTGGACTATCAGTTCAGCATCTCACATGAACATAAGTATTCGGAAACTAAATTAGTATTATGTGATTTTGKTTTTTTCTGCTTACTCCCATTCACCACTAAATACTTCTAATATCTTAAGAGAAATTTTAGGTGTATTATAGAAGACCACATGCCACAGATATATGGCATGCCACTGGAAGACAGCKATAGAGATGGCACATTTCAAATTCCTGTTTTGTTGCCCCAATTCCTTTAACATTTCAWTTTATTAAATGAAGTGGACACAATTTCCTAGCTTCAGTAGTACAACTGAAGCATTTCATTAACTATTTTCAAAGTCTGCTCTGCATCAGAAAATAGGCAAGTCAATAGACACAYAGGACACTTATATTTGCTGTACACWGTTCCACTAGAAATTTCCAGGATCTACAAATGGGAAGAGGCTAAACCCCAACCTTTGACACACTGCTGGGCTAATTTTCTTAAYGGCATTATTTGTTCCATGTGCCTGTCCATCCTCTACCTTGAGRCTGCTACAGCCTTTCACCTGATTTTTTATCTTCCTACAAAGTCCAGTATTAAAGCACACTAACATGGAATGTATTTGTTCAATACATGTTATTATGGCAACTACTTCACAATATGGAAGTTTAAGATGGTAAGGGGAAACATGAGAACTGCAAACAGGTTCACTATCACTCAAGTCTTAGCAGAGTGAAATCAAAATGCACTTGAAAAATAAAGCAAACTGTGCACTGACAACTTAAGGCTTGAAATATCTCAACTAATTAGACACCTCTCATTGCTAGGTATATACTGTGCTATGGAAGCTAAACATTCAGTTTTCTCTTATGAACAAATTCTATTTGTACTAGTCTCAAAAGCTTTTTCATATTATGTATCATTAATCATTACTAACACTTATTGAAAAACACCTGTGCACTTTCATGATTTATAACCCCTTATTCATAACTTACAGCAATAGGTTTCATGTGTGACATGTTCCAACTAGATTAAGTGGAATTTCATTCTCAGTAGAAAATTTTAGTAGAACTGTGAGGGGGCTGAAGTCTAGCTCCTGCTGAAGTCAGGCTCCTCTTCGCTTCAACAAAAGCTGGATCAGAGCTCTAAAAGGCAATGCTTTTATTTTAAAAAATTAGATAAGAGGCAGCTCAGAAAAACACTATCTACACAAATATCAAGACTATTTCAGAATAAAAACTTGTTTACCTCCTTTAGATTTTTTAAACAAAAGTAAGCTGCAAATGTATTTTATTGTTATGCAGGTCATAATCACAAGAGGCTGATCAAATGTGAATAGTATAAACAACTATGTTTTTTTAATTTACTAATTTCTATTTTATCTTTTTACACATTATGAAACTCACATTCATTGTTTGGTCTATCCTGTACCCTTTTAACATGACATGTGAGATAAAGGCAAGCATTTTATTAAGTTGCATAAGAAGCTGGGATTTTTAAAACAACTCTAGGCTGTCAAATTGCAACCTAACTGCATGGTACCTACCRAAAGTCATAAAAGTAAATGGATGTAGGGAAGATGTTGCATTTCCCCTCCCCCTCTCAAAAAGTAGCTATTAGATTTCTCAAAGATTATTTTTTCTCCATCCGTGAGAATGGTGGCACAAATAGAGAAATGATCAAGGTATTCTGTAGATTTCAAGACTGAAAACTAACATTAAACAGAAGTGCTACATTTCTTTCTTAGAAGTGCTATGGTTCCAGTGTGTCAGTAACTTCTGGAAAGGTGTAATGGTGCATTGCTTACCAGGATAATATTTGGACTGGATAATATTTGGACTGCCTTTCTCTTGTTCACCTTTTGTTTTCCAGAAACATTACTAGCTAAAATATGGACATCAGGGTGATCATAACAAGTTGGGTAATAATGATTTCAACAGCTGCTCAAGGGTGGATTTACATAATGAATAGTTGGGTCTGGCYTTTAGAATACAAAGCCCCTGTTTTCTTCATGTGGCAAGAGGTGATGGTGTTCATGGTAACAAATAACTCGCGACTTCAGGCTGTATGACATAGCAGAAATAATTTAAAATTATTAAGTAAAATTTCAGCCTCATTATGGTCCTAGCACACCAAAGACTCCAATTTTCAGAACAGAAATTTCAGATTTTGTTGGGACGAACATGCTTGCATAGCACTTAGCTTTTAGAAATGTGGCCCCCAGAAACTGTGGCTAGTATTTGTGTTGGAGTGGACTAAGGTCCTGGAGATTTTAATCCTGCTGTTTAAAAACTGTTCTTATATTACTCCTCTGGTATGGTATCTCTTTAGCACATACAACGCTGACTGACCACGAAAACATCAATTTAAAACTTCAAACTTAAAATGGAATCGGGATGATGGGTGGAGGCTCCTTTCTATCAAGCAGAATTTCCTGCCTAGCAGTCACTGGGTCAGCATCTGAACCAGCACTTTGTGAGTATACTGGATGCAGTTTAACAAACTGACAGGGAAACTCTGAAGAGGTAAAAAGGTCAAAAATACAAAAGTTACTTAAGAAGCCCTCTCAAAGACTTTATTCTAGCAACACTAGTACCTCTACATGGCTTCTGAGTGCAGAAGTATTGCCAAGCTTACTTATGAACTTTCCTATATAGAACAAAAGTTAATGACAAATGTACTTGCTCTTTGTAAACCATACATGGGGAATAGTATTTAGCAATAACCCTAAGCAATATTCGTTAATATGATTCTTTTTGCGTTTTGTTTTTCAGAATTTGGTGCATTTTCTACACAACAAAACATCACAGTATTAGGATGAATTAACAGTGACATGCCACCACCACGCCTTGCTGCTTCAAATGGTATTCTAAAAACATTCATCGCTGGCTTGCCTTTCCTCTTCCAAACTTCATTTAGGAGGGAATTTTTCTTCTATCTATGTGAGACAGATTAAATTCTTATACCTTTTAGACTGACATTTTTCTGAAGATGCTCAATGATTAGACATACCCACGATAAACTAAAAGCAAGCTGTGCAAGCTTCCCATGTAGCTCTTTCTCCATAAACCCCTGACATACAGCAACCTTGCTACCCCAATCAAAATCTCCTCACGAATAYTCATATATTGCATTCTGTGGTGGTYTTCACAATTTCTCTCATACATTCTTTGTGCACAGGAGTTAAAATACTGTAAATAAGTCTCTTAAGTCCTACTACTTATCCTCCATTAAGGAAAAATTCTTATGAGTGAGAACAGAGTCTGATTATGAGAGCAGAAAGAAACTACAAAGCACATCTGAGTCATGTTTTAACACTTCGTGGTACAGGATGATGATCCCAGCAATTCTAAGTTAAAACTGCTATAATCTTAATCTTATATTGTTCCCTATGTATCATTAGGCTTAAAAACTATTAAGGGGCTGCAGATTGAGAACCATTCCTTAACATATTTAAAGTATGCGCTTATTTTATCAAGTTCTAGTTTACTAGCGAATTGGTTGATAGTCATCATTCAACAGTCAATGGTGGGACACTAAAAATAATTTTTGCAGAAGAGACTAGGAAGTTTAGATTTCTTTCTAAGAGACTAAAGCAGAAAACCATCTCAACAACCTCATTTTTATGAATTTCCTATATAAAAATATATCAAAAATGCAGGATGAAAAAACCATAGCTTTCCAAAACCATGCTTTATTTTACTTAAAGTAACACTGCAGAGGACTTTGTCCTACATCTGATTCAGGATCAAGACTACTTTAAAATAAGCGCAGTTCAG
Source organism: Oceanodroma leucorhoa (assembly GCA_030449065.1). NCBI lineage: Eukaryota > Metazoa > Chordata > Aves > Procellariiformes > Oceanodroma > Oceanodroma leucorhoa. The sequence goes on along the minus strand of JASVER010000127.1, from coordinate 1,333,904 downwards.
TGGTCTTCAATTCTTTCAAAACAGGTGATAGCCTGGTTCTCAACAGACATTTACTATGACCATTTCCTTAAATCAAATCCAAAACATAGCAGAGGTAAGCATGACAATTTCACAGAGTTACAAAAAAGAAGTTACCTACGTACAGAGGTTAACAACAACATAAATATTGCATTGCCAAAAATCATGCTGAATAGTGCACCAACACAATGAAACATCATTAATGCTTCTTTTTACATTTGAAAAACTCATACCTGGGTACACTGCCTGTTAAGCTTCTTTCACTTGACGATGATGACGACGATGATGATGATCCAGGTCTCTGATCCGTTTTCATTCCTAGAGTCTCTGTTGCACTAGCCTGAGGTTTTTCATCTTCCTCTTCTGGCTTTTTTTTTTCACTATCACTTTCATCACTGCCTTCTCCTAAGATGTCATCCACCTGCCAAAGAGTGGAGAGTCAGTGTATCCGCTAACAGACTATTCTATATCAATCTTTCACAATTATTGGATTGCTCTTAAATAATCATTAAGAATATGCTTCCACTTTCCTTGACCTCCTCCTTGAAAATTCAAATTAAACCCCGATGTCTTCAACGCAGTTTCTGTAACAGCTCTARCAACGTTCTATTAAAATTAAATATATTTAGTCTATGTTTAACTTTAAATATACATATACTCACATACATGATACAGTCACATTTGAAAGTGTTTGCACTTTATTGTAACATGAACAGCTGTAAACAAGAAACTGTATTATGAAAAAAAGTGCTGTATTATGAAATTAAAGGGATAGATGTTTTATACTATTGTAATATATAACAACATGTACTTTATAGTATACATCTTTTATACTRTTGTAACATATAGAATCACTTAGGCAAGGCATATTAAAATCTCTAGCCAATGAGTTTCTTGTATTTACAGATATTCCTTGACAGATATATAACTTTAAAGTATGAATGGAACAGAATTTACAGAACCCCATTCTAACCAGATTGTCTGCTTGTGCTAATTAATCAGGCAAATCTATCAAAACGTTTACACATGTCATTAAATAATTACTTGGCCTTTGCTTCTGAGAAGTTAGCATGGGATTTGATACTCCTTTAAGAACATACTAATTTGCTCTGACAGGTCTGGAACTGCTGAATCCATCATTAAATCATACTCATGAGCTACCCTGTGAAGCTTCAAAAGGTTATGTTCTCTTTGAGTCGGCATTCAGCCTTCAGAAAGAGATGAGAACATGAGAAAACATTAGGTGAAGATCCCACAGTCTCTCTATTTTTGTGAATGGCAGAGGACATGGAAAGAAGCTACGTGTGAGTATTTCTCTACTGATGTTTAAGAAATTTTCCTAAAAGCAGCTTATCTCAGCATAAGTTAAAATATGCTTCACAACTACCCTCTGTTCTCACTAATGCCACACCTGCTTTATCAAGAAGAAAAAACTTTGTATATGAACATGGACCAAAAGATTTTACACTGCTTATCCACTGTTTTTACACTGATAATCCCAAAAGCTAGAAGAAAGCTGTAAGAAAGTCACTTATATCTGGTCCTTCATAAATGCACCTCTAATTTCTTTGTTYACCTTGATATGCACGGAAGGAAAGTCAAAGCTGCCCTTTGTTTATCAAACTAAATGAAGATCTACACCTTGCCAGTACTCTGCTGGAAATACAGTAGAGGTAAATGAAATACCTTTTTCAGAGAAAGGGAACTCAAAGGAGAGATTGCAAGCAAGGAGAGAGAGGAAACAGAAAATATTGAAGTTTGGGAACAGTCAAAGACCTATTCCATTTCTTTTTCTGATGTGTTAACAGAGAGAGAAAAGGCGTATGACCCAAGATGATGAAGRTGCTCCATAGGGCAATTTCACCAAGCACATAGGTGACTCCCATCACACTCCTATTGACTTCAGAGAGATGGAGTAAGTGGCATTTGTCTTCAGTCTCTGCTAAACAGATGGATTTGGGGGGTTTATTATCTTTCTACAAGGCTCACTCAGCTATTCCTGTTKGAGGGCAGTAGCAAATCAGTTTTCTTCCTTATCTTGAGCTATTTTCCCSTGAGGATTCTGCCAATCTATATTGTTGCAAAAGAGAAATTTTATAGAAGGAATAATAATAATAATGAAAAAAAAAAAAAAGAGGTAAGAGTTACTTCAAAATATCCTCAAATAAAAATTTTGAGGAGACTTGACAGCGTAAGGGAAAGCAAGGACATTTTGTTACAAAGTATATTTGTGAAAAGCAATTTCTTTAAATATGTAATTGTTTCAGACTTCTACAATTCAAGCTTTAAAACTGGATTTAAAAATCCAGGCTATACCATCCTTGGATGGAGTGACTTCTATAAAAAATTAAAAGTAACTTGCAAGCTTCTTAGATCTACAATTTAAGCTGTGTTTCCATTGGCCCTTGTCTTGATACATTTTTACTACCCGAAACATTGCTGTGTAATGCCCAGCTCTTTCATCGTGAAAGCGGTAAAGAAACCATAATAAAAAAGGAACCACATACCAGCTTAGTGCACCTAAACACAGGTGACAGTTTCAGGTAGAAACTTTAGGAATTGCTGTGTCAAATCAAATTACATTAGTCCAAAAATGTTTTTTCCATGACCTGAAGTCGTCCTATGTGTGGAAAATAAGAATCACGGAACGCAATCCAGGGTCAAGCAGCCTGAAAAGACGGCTAGAGCTAAGCCAACAGTGAACCTGGTAAAAGTGCAGAAAGCACACAGGGTAGGGATTTTTCGGTGTGTACAGAACACACAAAATCTGTACACGCCTGTGTAGCTTTGTTAGAAGATACCCACTGTAGCCAACATGGCCAGGAATGGACAGTAAAATGGCAGCACAGATCTACAGCTCCAACAACTCCTTTCCAGCAAGTCTTACATTTAAAATTACATTCCTTCATTCCAAAGCAATGCTTTTCCAGGAAGTCGTATGTTTAAAACCACATTCTCACTACAAAATATGTTAAGGTTTTCAAAGGACAAAGTTAGGTTGATAGACATTCAGTGTTACAGATGTCTCTCACAAACTGAACTTTTATAGTCTTTTAAAATCTACTTTGTGTGAACAGTTTTGACAGACTAGAAGTCTAGTTATTGCCATGTCTTTTTTTCTTTCATTCTGCACAAAGATGACATTATTCTTTTGAAGTCTGGAATGCCATTTAATATTAGAATTACTAAGTTAGTTGTACACATACATGCCCCATTTCTGTAGAAGGGCATTTAAAATGCATGCGTAAATCTGAAATACAGCAAATTTTGAAAATCACTGCATATGAAAACAATTAATGTAGGATGGTCCTTACAAACCACTTTAACTAGAAAGGCTCCCAAAATATGGATTCCTGCCTAACTATTGACTAAATTGCAAATTGTGCTGAAAACTATAAAGATTACCATCTTCCTCTTCCAGAATTCTCAAAAGAAACGGAAAACAAACTATGTTTTCATTGAGGCAGGGAGATTTAAGCCCTTCACTTGAACAGATTAATAGGTAAAAAAAAGCACATTAATATTTAAGCAGCRACTATCTATCTAGACACATCACTAACTTTAAATAAATAAAAAAGCTTAAAGAACAGAGGAAACTTTCAATCTGGTTCAGACCAAGACAGATACTGATGTACCAACTACAACTTCTCCTTATAACATTAGATTTTATATGATTAATACAAATGGAACACAAAACACTTCAGAAAAAAATGCCAGCTAGTACAAAATTTTACTGATAAGGTACAGTGAGATGTTTACTGCTTAAACACTACCATAGCAGCTATCTTTAAAATACTTACTTCTATAACACAGCAAGAATGATTAACATTGAAATAGAAAAATGATTCATCCCTTGAAGAYGACAAATTGTTCCATTTAGCAAGAGAATGAAAAGTCTGACAATTCTTTTAAACACCTGATTATAAAAGCCAGAAAAAGTCCTCAGCTGACAAAGGTATTTTTTTTCTCTTTTAGRAGGAACACAGCATACACTTACGCAAACAAAATATAGAGACAAAAGAGCAATGCGATTTTCAGTCTCACATTCTCTGATTATGAGCTGTAAAGTACCTAAAACTTTGTTAAAAAGAAAGCCAAAACCTTCTGTAATATTAACAAACCAGGTCAGCTGGAAAATGTTCTTACTCCAGAAGTTAAGTTTACACATTCAAAATGAATCAAGTCTCTGAGAAAACACCAAAACAGAAACTGTCACAAGCAACCTCAATTTGTTAGAAAGATAATTTGCAGGCAATGTTTTGGGACAGCATTATGGATGTGACAGAGACCTATCATGATGCTTTACATTTTTTGGAAGAAGCAATTACATATGCAGTAATGCAAACTACATATTAAAAAAAAMCCACGAGCTGTGAATAAACTTTAATCCTTGTTTTTTAAACCAGCAAGTATTCAAAAATTCAAGTTTTAATAGAACTGAGAAACTAACTACCTTAGACAGCAATAAGGCAACACATGTAACTACCTAAGTGATCTCTCCTATAAGCGGTAGAATGCTCTGAATCAATTCTTTACTGGAATTACAGAAAATTCTACAAAAAGAATAGGTTTGATGGACAGCTGTTCATTTTGTGCTCCAGTTTTGCATGGAAGATACACACATTTTTTTTCTCCCCCCAGTCTTTCCCAATAGACCAATTATGTTTTTGCTCCAACTGATTGCGTAAGTTAAGGGAAAAACAGAAAATAATCAAGTATTTACAGAGTTCTTTAGGTTTGTTTCTACTGCCACAAAAATGACTGTTCATTGTTAGCAATGGAAACAATTGAACCGGTATTGACAGTAAGCACAGATAAAAACCAACTGCATTTCAGCACAAAGYCTGTGTCTCCTAAGCATGTATTTGAGATTGTGTTGAATACATGGCATTTTAGGAAGAACTTGCAGATACTAATATAATCTGCCATCTGAATGTGCCAAAAGGTTTCAATATGTACCTTATATCCCCCCCATGGCATATAAATTCATAAAAATAACTCTAAAATGAAAATAAGATGTCCAAGTACACCAGTAATTGCAGGTATCCCCATGTAAAACATGGTATTACCTTAACATACTCTTTGCAAATACTTCAAAATGCTGCCATGTTTGGGGCCAGGGACCACGATGCCCTCTTAGTAGTTATTAAACATAAAAGCTAGCAGACCACCAACCCCATCCAACTAGTGGGTAAACTGATGCTCTGCAAATACCAGACTAAAAAAGGCATATAAATGTTTCACATGTCAATTCAAATTTCACTAGCTTTATCTTCACTGCATATCTTTAGTGTTCTTTCAATTAGCTGAATAAGTTTGACTCTCAGTGTTTCTGGTCAAGCTGATATACCTACATTGTAAACACAATCAATACTGATTTCTTTTAATATGTATCTCAAACTGTATGTGTACAATTACTTGAAACTTAATAGGCTGGTAGTCTTGAAAAAATTAATCATGAAATGCACACCACACCTTTTTTGAATATACTTGAATACATTGCTGACATCCTGAAATCCATGTGCTCAGAACTGTTCCTAAGAACCAAGAGTTCAGTGTTTGGGGCTGGTTTTGCTTGACATTCTCTCTTTTTACCAAAACGTATTTTGGGACTGATCTCCTACACACATGCATGACCTATATGAAGATTTATTATTTGTTATTAAAAAGGAAAAGTAAAAAGCTAGTGTTTTGGTCTTACAGGTTACTTCTAAACTACAGGACACAAAGTACCCAAGGCGGTAAATATACTCCGTGTATTTTAAAAATTATCAAATAAATGTGCATAAACAGGCGGAAAACATGAAAGACGGTGCTTTTTAATTCTATCCTCAATTACGTCTAAAGTATCTTAAGCCACATCTGCATTAGAAAGCTGTCCCTGAAATATGGGCACCTTCCAAAGGCTGCTAACATCCTCATTGCTTTGCAGTGCATTAGCAATACTGCCAAAAGATGCTCTTCCATGTAATTCACCGTTTCTCCATCAGAACCRGAGGGTATGCTGTTGTGGAATATGAAACTTTTCCCTAGAGGCCAGAGAGCTTGCTTTTATAAGCTCCTGTAATTCTCCATTTGATCCTATAATCTTTACCTCTGCCTCCACTTCCAACATTCCCTTCCGCTTTGTCCCAAACTATTGCTTTTTAGTAGAGCAGCAGAGTTTTTACATGTATTTTTACATGAAATGTTAGAGGAATAAGCAGACTATTTCAGGAACTTTAACACAGCAGTAAAATGAGAAGACAAAGAAAGAGTGGATGAGAAAAGTGACATTAAAAATTACAAATTAAAAAATCATTTTTGAGCCTGTGAAATTAACAGTGAACGATGGTATTAGACTGCAAATCAAATCAGAGAGTGGTGGCTCCATCCTCCTGGAGTTGTGCACTGAGCTTTCTAACCRTACAGCACAGAGGTATGAAAACAACACTGTTCTGTCAGTGGCAAGATAAATGGAAATAATATTGTAAAAAGTTTACTAACGCCGCATTATGAAGTAATTAGCAGGAATTGATACAGTACTGATAACCCTAAAGAAGACGCAGTTATCTTCCCATGACCCAACTTACAAGAGGCCACCCAACAGCGCTCTAACGCAGTGCTGCAGCCCTGGAAGGTTCGATGCCAGCCGAAAGGTACATGCGATTTGGAAGCAATGCTTCTGGAACACGCAAACAAGCTATACACTGTCCCACGGCATTGTGGGTCACTGAGAATATTTCACTGGCAAAGCATCATAGTCAAAGAAGGTAAGAATGAGAACTCTTTTTAAAAGAAGTTAYGTTCTTCCAAAGGTTCAAGCAAGGCTGCCTACTTGCCAGCACTGAYGTGGCATCAATTGCCTGCCAAATTATTATTATAGCACATTCACAAATGCTTGTCCTCTCTTYCTCAAATCACACCCTAGGCATTTGGTAAAGCAAGGAAAGGTCTACCAAGAGCAGGGCAGGAGAAATGAGATTTGTGCAACTGACTTGGAAAGTTTAACCCCTTGATGCACAAAAAAAGCACTTTTGCAAAGAAGAAGAGTGAGAGGCCATGACGGGATTGATAAAGCACCTTCATGAGCACGAGGCAGAAAGTCAAGCACAGGGTCATTTAACTTTTGCAGGCAGCCATCTTTAATTTCAAATCCTGCTTGGTTCTATGCTAAACAGCATAATAAGTTTTACATGTGGGTAAAATCTGTAAACAAGATCAGGTATTAGTTAAGCAACTTCGTAAGTCAGAGTAAGGTTTCTACGATGGCTGCCGATTTGAATGTTGTCTTCTACCAAATGTAAAAACTAGATTAATCCTGCATAGACTTTAAAAGGCAACTGATTTGTGTTACACTGTATCCTTGATAAAAGGGGCTGAGTTAGCAATATACCTATAAAATCTTTTTAATTTCTAGTGAAGCCAGATAGCAAAAAAAAAGCAATATCAACACTGAAGCGTAAAGAAAATGTAGTTGTACTTGAAGACAGAGTTCCACTGAAATTCCAAAAGCAAACAAACCTTTCATAGAAAAAGAAAAAAATACCTGAAGTGAATTTATCTTAATGATTACAGACAACCAYAGTTATTCACACTGTGAAAAAATTCAAAGTAGAATCTGTTTTTAATGGTTTAAAAATGGTTTTATGACAAGGTTTCAGAACATCCAATTAGTTTCAAATTAAGGGAACTTATTTTTCTTTATAATTTTTACCATCTACTGTATTTAATTATTCTTTTTCTTTGTTCTTATATTCATAAACACACTTTTTTGTTTGTTTSTCTCTACCTTTCAGGAAAAAGATGGCCCCCCCGCAAAAAAACCCAAAAAAAACCAAGTCGTTTCTTCATTAGCATTTAAGGAATCATTAAAAATTTTACCCTGTTTTTGTAACACAGCAGTATTAATGAAATAATCAAAGACATTACTGCTTTGTTGCTCAGCAGCAGAAGTCCCAGAATAAGAGGTCTTCATTCTCAAAATGCATTATTTAAAACACACCTTGCTTTTCTAAWTATCTTACGGTATATTTTTGAGTGGGAGGTGATTGCCTTTTTCCTCTGTGAAGGGGCATTATCCATGGATGGCTTTTTTTAGTTTAGGCAGTGAACAGATTTCTGACTTCTAATATAAGTCAGGCCTTTGCAATGAGAGCAAAACCAAACCTTCGACGTGTGCTTCCTGGCACTCGTGGTCTGGAATTGTGCTCATCTACTATTATTGAATTGCACATAGAAATATTAGCAGCCTCTGGTAAAGACCGACCAGTTTTAGGATGAAAAGCAATTATGTGAGGAAAAAAAAAGCTTTAACTCTTGTCTCTATGCTGAGCACAGCTGCCATGATCAAATTTGAAAAACAGCAATTTAAAAATCCGACGTGAAAGTTACAGGAGCTCCCACTGCCAGTCCCCGGAGGGGGGAAGGACCAGTGGCCACGGCAGCCCCCGTARCTGCAGCTCCCAACACTGCTGCGTAGCGTTGGCTATACAGCCTGCACACATTTTAATTGCGGCCCTGGGCAATATAGCGCGCTCCTAAAAGGCAGGGAAGAAAACCAAACAAGTCGCCTGTATTAACTTGACCACTTAACTTTTGCAAATGAAAAGGTAAGGTAACTGTGACTATTGACTACATTTGGGTTTTACTGCTGCAGTTAATACTTAGACTAGAAATGAAATAAAATGTCACTTATAGATTACATACTGATATTGTTATTAAAACACAACACTAATAACAATCCTGTATCCTTGCTTATGATCGAGTGAGGCTGTTAATCCTTCAAAGAACGCCATGTAGAAGTTCTGAATATCTTTGAATTTCCTGTCTGGAAAGCAATGCCTAGATTTGAGTAGAAACTTCATAAGCATTCTCGATATCTTTAGGACAAATACTTGAAACTCCTAAAAGAAACATGAGTTCAAGTCTTTCCTTGGTAATTAGGATGTCTCGAGTGCTGACTTAAGGATTCTGGGCAGTCCCTCTAAAACATTAACATTATTATCAGCATAATGAAAATTGCTTTCTTCAATTAAATCAGTAACACTTCATGATGTTGGAAAGAGAAAAAAGCTCATTCCCATTTCTGAAATATAAAATAAATTTGCATGGACKAAAAGTTACTAATCATAAAATTCACAATGATTTTTTAATTCAAAGTCTCTAAAGAGAAAATGTCTCAAGGGAGATAATACAATGACTTCTCCAAAGCCTTCCTGAATCACTGACATCGCTGCAGCCTGGAAGCTATGGCTTTATCCAATTAAAAAGCCATCCATAATCTTCCTAATCTTCCTTTCCTTTATTCTGTTTTCAAAAGAAATCCTCTGCCAAAAGTTCGTTAAATAGTAATAGGCCTGTGAATCTACATTGTATTTTTTTTTTTTAAATGGTGAAGTCTGAGAATAAAATCAAAATTACCACAATACCTACACGTCCAGAATACAGCTGTTCACCTATCCAGCAGGACAGACTTGATGGGAATCACTGAAAAATAAGAACAGCGTTTCGACTCTGCCTTGACTGCACATTAGCTTATGACTGGGATGGGGAGGAAGCAGAGCCTGAGCCTACCGGAGGCAGCGAGGGTGGAGTTTGGTTGCAGCATTTCTAAAACAATGATACCCTAACAGAAATAAGAGCTCCCTGGCTGCTAAACGCAACGATTCCTCAATTTAGACTGCTGAAAATATCCCTGCCAAAATTCCAGAAAAGGCTCCAACAACATGAGTTAAAGGCCAGTGAGAGTAAGAGGGTGATCTACAGCTACCCTTCAAAGAAAGAATGTGTTTTTAGTCTGTTACTGACCGTCACTTAGGAAAAGTTCTGGCTTTAGGTAAGACAAAAAGCCAGTAGCAGGAGGAGGTCTGTCCTGGGGTTCTCTGCAGGGAAGCCACCCTCCGSTCGCGCCAGGGGAACGCTGCCTCCTCGGCAGCAAACAGACTTTCAGTTGAGTAACGTTGTTCCACGCTGCTATACTCTGTAGCTTAGTTTTGCAACACCATTTTCATAGTTTGCCTGGTATTACTTTATCCAGTTATTAACAGCTAAATCCCAAATGTAGATGTGGTAAGACAGAGCCGAGTAAGACCATTTCCTCCTCCCCAAGCTTAGCTGGGCGATGACAGAAAGATGCTAGGAGCGATCAGTTGAAACCTCACTGACTTTGAGGTACTCTGCAGCACTTGTACAGCTCAGCTGCAAGACCTTAAATGGAAGAAAAACCCCATTTGGGGCCTGGATTTCTGCACTACTTAGTGCCTCTTCCCAATATTTCTGAGTCCATTATTAAGTTTGGCTGAAGTGAGCTATCAATATTAATTTCTTCTAACCTCCATAGCTATATGCAGCTATGGGCTTTTCTTACTGGACAGAAAAGAATCCACTTAGTTTGACATCAGGAATTTTTTTCCAAATATGGTAGCTAATCTAATAATTTTTAACTTATCTTTGATCTTAATTTTTTCCTCTTTACATGAAAACCTTTCATTTTGCTTGTTTTTGTCTCAATGAATTGAATAGCTTTTTATGTATATTCTTACCATCTGAATGTTTAGGAACAGTTACCTGAGGAGCAAGACATTACCACCCATGTCTTCAAAAAAGCTAGCAAGATTTTTAACATGCTTTAAGAGGCAATATTATGGCATAATGCATGTGAACAATTAAACTTTCTTCTACAAAGATGTCACTGGAAGGATAAACTGTCTGAAGTAGGTTAAGTCGTCCCTCAGTACATGATATTTAAGGGAGACGTGTGATATAACTCAGTCCCATTTCTCCCGAGTAACCTTAGAAGAACTTCCCTTTCATGTTCTGTTTCATCTATTTTCTTTCTTTGGCATTAGCGCATTATTTCCTTTCAAATTTCTGTCTTGATTTTGAGAGTCACATAATGCATTTATGCATGTGCCTCAACACCCCTTTGCCTCAAGCACTTCAAATGCAGATTTTACTGTTCAATTACCACTGGCTCATCTGAGCAGGTAGTAAATCAATAAAATCAGAAATGTAACAAAACCTAGTCTTGTTCATCATTAAAAAAAAAAAAAAAGTATTTTTTCCTCTATGTAAATCCCTATACACTGAAAACTGTCTTTGTACTATCCTGTTTTTGATAAAAGCATGCTTCAGGTTAGAATATCAAGTCTGGCAGTGCTATTATATCTACTTTGATAGATTAGAAAAAAATTGCTGTAAACAGTTTAAGGAATATTACCAAATCTTAGAAAAAAGCTTTTATGAGATTTATTTAACATATAATTCATTTAGAGATTGAGTTTCATGCCTTGGATCACTAAATTTAAATTAAAATGTGTTCTGCTGAAACAGTTGGTGAAACCAAAGCTGGTCAGAAAAAAGGCTATACATTTATATAATCAGTCATGAACTGCATATTCTTCAGTATTGGCTTCCCTACTGAAAATCATAGGATTTGACTACGATTGCTCCACACTTGCTCATGCTCAATATTTGCAAGCTTGAAGGAAATGGAAACCATTTGAGTGTTCAGCATTTCCACTAAGCAGACTATTATAATCTTGCTTTTTCTATTCCACTTACCCCACCTGTTAACAAAAAAAACCAAACCACCACCTTATGGGACATCTGAGAGTTTGTTAGTCTGTAAACACCTGGAATCACAGAATAATTTAGGTTGGAAGGGACCTCAGAAGGTCATCTGGTCCAGCTCCCTGCTTGAAGCCGGTCCAATTGTGTCAGGTTACTCGGGGCTTTGTCCAGGAGAGTTCTGAGTATCCAAATATGGAGATCCACGACCAGCCTGGAAAACCTTCCCAAAGTTTGATTACCCTCAAGACGAAAAGATTTTTCCTTATATACAGTCAAAGTATYCCATATTGCAATTTGTGTCTGTTGCCTCCTGTCCCGTCACGGCACACCTTGGGAAGGGTCCGCCTCTGCCTTCTCTAAACTCTTCTGCAGTTGTTGACAGCTACTGAACTCCCATCACCATCATTAAATGAGTTGCCATGTGTTTGTAATGGTGCATATTTTTTAAAGGAAAAACACTAGTTTGGATCTTGGGGGGCTCTAAGCAGGAGTTTGCTTTAATACTGCAAATCAGTATTAAAGCAAACTCCTGCTTAGAGTTATTAAGACAGACAATCAACCATTAAACTTAATAAAACATTCATTTCTGATCTCTGAAGAGCTAATACCTTAATGACAACTGAAATAAAGGTATCAAGTCTATGAATTTAAAAAAAATTAGGGGAAGATAGCATGCGGACTTTGGCTTCATTTTCACAAATCCAAAACTTCTAAGTTGCTTTTTGTCAGAGAGCCAGGATAAGAACATTGAAATTACAGGACAAAACCTGAGCATCAAAAAGGAAGAGGAATTTAGTTAGATTTATCCAAAATTTTTTTTCCTCCCCTGCATAACACTACCAAGCATCAAGCAGAAACACGAGCGAGTACACCTCCAACAAACAGGCGGTAGGTTTAAATTTAAATACAGGGTTTCCTGGTCTTGCAAGATGAGCAGAAGCAAGAAGGAAGGAGGACTGCCACTTTCAGCATCCAGCTSCTACATGCAACAAAACTATCTCATTGCTTGATAAGCAACATCTCAGTGATAGTAACAGCTTAATTACCTCTGACTACCTTTTTAAGCTGGTTTATTGCTTAGCTGCACCAGTTCCCTGTCCCACTTCATTTTGTGTCTACACAAACACCCATGCCATGAGTGTATTACATGACAGCCGGAACAAACCACTGGGAATAGACTTTGGATAAGAATCTCTATTAACTGTGTAGCCACAACCTGAATAGTGGAAGTCTGCAACAGGAAGCAGACTAATGACTTGGAAAAGTTACGTTAAAAAAAGTTATGTTATACTCCTTTGTGGCCAATATAGAATTTCATAAACTGATAAACCAAAACATCTGCTACTATCACAGCTTACTGGCACTATCAGGAGACTCTCTTATGGATAGTAAAATTTGTGTCACTCGGCAATCTTTCAAGTTTTTCTGTAACTGCAAATCTAAAAAAAAACAAAACCAAAAAAACTGCAATGGAACAGAAACCCAAGCTGCACGCCCAAGCTGAAGTGCTACACTTTACTAAGTGTCCTCATATCACTTTGGGCAAACCTTCATCTTAAAGGAATGAGCTAGTGAGTGAATCCACAGATAATAGTCCGTTGTACTCAAATTCTGTTACACTCTTTTTGTAGAGATAAGCACTATCTAAATATCCAGAGACTAGAAAACCTGGAGAGTCTGTTGATGCTATGCAAACAGAATACTAATGTACACAAACTCATAGAGTGAAGGGAAAGGAGCAAGGAGAAAATTCTTATACAAATAGACCGTCAATGATCTTTCATCAATAGAAATTAACTTTCAGGTGTGCAAAATGAACAAAGAACAACATCAATGTAATCTTTTCCTTGCCAACAAAAAGGCCTGGCAAAGACTAGAAGTATCCATACCCGTTAAACAAAAAAAGGTAACACAGGTGGACACTCGAGGGATTCCAGCCTGCTGCAAACATTATCAGTACAGCTCCCACCTCGTAAACCTTTATAGCAGTAAATTAAGAAGTCGTAACAGTTTACGTACTGCTCACCCTTGTTTTAAAACAGGACAGTATCATGATACTTCTTCTCAAAGCCATCCTTTCTACTTTAAAGAAAGTATATTTTGCTGATATGCAACAAGAAGCAGCTTTGTTTTACAATTTTGCAAGTCTCTCCTAAGACCCGTCAGTGTGGCTATTAACTGAGACAGTTTTGCCAGAAGTCATAACTTTCTTCTTATTCCTAGAGATTTAACAAGAGACATGCACAAATAGTCTAGTGATCAAGATTAATTTTTTTAGTAACGTAAATTAATCTAATTTCCTAATGAAAGAATGTTTGCAAAAGGTGTTTAAATACTATCACAAAATACTACTGACACATTAAGTTAGAAATCTTAACATACTATTAAAAATGACACATGGGAATTTGCGAGGGCACAGTGCCTAGGCTTTGAATGATCTTTTCTGACACRTTTCACAGCCAAGGGGAGATATCTGTAGCAAGATGCTAATGAAGTGCTGAGGGTAGCACAGCATCAGTACATTAGTATCAAGGGATTGTACAATTTCTGAGCTTCTAATCTGGTTTTATATTATTTATGTTATTAAAAAAAGAATAGAAATTTGGGTACAAATCACTTAGCGTTAAAAAAATATTTAGTCTGCTTGTATTGCTTCCAGTCATTCCCTCAGACCAAGTTTTCTTTGGATATAAGCTTCATTTTACAACAACGTTTTGATCATCAAAATACATTCAAGTGCCCTCTTGGCAGCATCTGCTCTCGTGAAGTTCCACTTAAAAACACAAAATGAAAATGAGAAAATCCATACATGCTGAACACACCTGTTATGGTGTTTACCCTCACAAGCATTTTGCAGAGGATAGCATATTGATTGCCCAAACCTAAAAAGCGATGGACTTCCTAGGTAACAAAGACTAGGATGAAATGTAATCTACTGCTAAAACCCACTCTTACTCTGGCCCAGTTGATATCATGTTTCTTGACACACAGAGGCAGCTTTGAACAGTTGTGGGCAGGTTTCCTCCATCAATCCAGCTTGTTGTCTGTCCAGTTGGTTTTAAAAAGAGAATGGGACAGTTATCTCTACATACTCACTATTTTACCTGGCAACATCTGCTGAACTGGTGGAAGAGGTTTAAAATAATCTTTTTTTTTTTTTCCCCCATATGAAAAGTGATACAGGTTTTTGTAGCCTGCACTTCTAAACAGAAAATCTCAGCTTTTCTGAAAAAAAGTACCAGGATACTACATACTTATCTACATGTTCTCTATCAAGTCATCTCCAAAGGCATTAGTTAATGCCGACCTGCAAGTACACTTAGCACATTATACTTGAGAACTTCTGAGAACCATTTAGGGCTTAACCTATCTGGTTATTCCATTAAAATGAGAAATCCAAGAGTGGGAGGGAGCTTGATTTCAACTAACTTCTAATCACTTCAACCTGAAYTACAGATTATTTAGATTACATTTAAGGCTTAAATGTGCTTCAGCTCAGAGACAAACACCAAACTTCTGAAATGCTGCAACCAATCATGCAGTCTGTTATTGAACAGTGTCATGAGCAGAAAACATCGCCTTTGTAGAATAACAGTCACAGTATGGACTTTACTCCAATAGATACGAGAATCCAAATAATCCTCACCCTGAAAAGATGATGTATACAAGCATAAACAAAGAGTTTCAGGTATACACAATATGCAGACAAAACCCGTATTTTTTGCACCTCAACTGTTTCAAAGCTTTCTCACAATGAATCCTTGTTATCAGATGTTTTAACAACTCTATTAGCACAGTGTTAGGTTTTACCTTCCTAAAGTTAACTGAAAGAATATCTTTCACTTAGAGACACTGAATAAATATTTATCGCTACATACCTATTTCAGAGAAAAATTAGGTTTTTTTCCATTTCAAAGGTAGAAATCCTGAACTTCTTGTTCAGCGTCATATAAAGCTGTTCAGAAGTCATAGTCGACTAAGTGAAATTGAAAATACTAAGGTGAGAACAAAAGACAGGCAAAAATCTGCTTTCTTTTATCTGCAAATGCAGGTTTTCTGCAGATATCACAGCTGCAAAAGAACTTAAACTACTGCTGTGTAGAGCAACTGGGATACAGTAGGGCTTACTAGCTCAAAACCACTGCTATATAAACACAGATATGCTGTGTTCAGCATAGCTTTATTCACACATACTATGAACAAGCTAGTAAACCCACCCTGATCCAAGCTAGCTATAAGGCAGAGCCAGCTCGGATCTGTCATGACTTACTGATTTTAACCTAAGTTTAGCATCAGCACTGCGAGACATCAGCTGGCTTCATGAAGCATTGACTGGTTGTCAATGAACYTCCTTCTTCAGTAAGCCTGATTAGCTTGGTCTCATTATCACAAGAGCCAAGAGACATTTATCAGTGTGCTCAAGCTAACAAAGGCACCTCAAATACTGAGCATTGGAGAAAACTATTTCTGAATTGGCTTTACTAGAAGCTTAAAGACAACAGTCAGTTAAAGAAGACATGTCAGTTTTGAAATGGTTTCTGCTGAACCGGGCAATGGGACTGCAAACAGACTGTGCAATCAAACATGCAGCTTTTAAGTGAAGTAGTGAAGAAATATGAGCACTGTGTATGTGCAAGTGTCCTGCATAGCTAGCCCACTCAATAGCCAGAATTAGGTATGGAATAAGTTGAGGGGAAAAAAAACCCCAAACAAACAGAAAAAAACAATCCAAAACACAGTGAAAGATAAGCCCAGCAGCTGAAGAGTGGTCAGTTTCTACAACAAGCTCAATATTAAGGTGATGAATACTATGCAGGTTCTGATATGATCTCTGTGTCGTGGTATGCCAGCTATCTCCAGTCCTCAATACCTCTGTGATGAAGCAAGTTTGATGTTGGAGCACTAAAATATCTGAGATAGGCAGCTGTCTGCGTTCATCTCAGAGGAAGYGGCATCATCATATTTACTACAAAGAGTTACAGAAAATATTGTCTACAGCTGACTGTGACCCCTGGCAAAGAGAAAGTGCAAGCTCATATACAAAAACCATAACAATATAGAKTAACAATGACATTCTCTCAAAATCTAAAATTAATACCACTACTGTAGACATGAAAAAGTTATAGCAGCATGGCCATTCAGGTAATTATTCATTTTGTGACTGCATCGCAACAGGGCATTTTTTACATCAGTAGGGGGCTCTAGTTCTGCAGCTTTTCAAAATCTCTGTTAAAGCTGTACATGGAATGGAAATATTCTTGGAGATGCTGACACAGGAGCTGGAACACTTGCAGCTGCAGGACTATCC
Organism: Oceanodroma leucorhoa; assembly: GCA_030449065.1. Lineage (NCBI taxonomy): Eukaryota > Metazoa > Chordata > Aves > Procellariiformes > Oceanodroma > Oceanodroma leucorhoa. The sequence continues at coordinate 1,317,025 of JASVER010000127.1, read as the reverse complement.
CACAGAGGCAGAGCTGAGTGRCTATATTCAGTGCTCTCTGAAGCTGGCCCCTGGCAAGGACGAAGAYTACCAAAGCAAAGGAAAGATATTTTATCTCGAAGATGTCTTAGTAGTGAGCAATTGCAATTATGCATAATTTCAGTTTAAAAATAAGTCACCTTATGATAACTGATCAAGAACAGCTGATTAAAGGGTAATGGTACAAACTGTCATTCAATGCTGCATTTATAAATAACCTGGCCTTTATGCCACCAAAATGGACTTGCATTTTTATGACCCCAGAATTCCAAACACAAATTAAATCTGTAAATAATTATAGCAGACTAGCATTATGCAAGTATTTGTAAAGATTCTCCAYAGCACTTAACATACATTATGCTATATTGCATAGCTACACTTATTCTTATGTTGAAATACAGTATCAGGGCATCTTGATAAAACAAAAAAAATAGTTATGAAGAAACAGTTCAGACTTAGACCAGGACTTGAGCAGACACTTTTAAATATCACTCATGGAGAAGAACAGCTTAAATTTAAATGTAAAAACAGGTTAGACTTGTGATGAGGCTCAATCAGGCCCTATATGCAGCTGTTCAGAATTATGTTAGGGATCAGCCTGCAAATTGTTTAACATGGCTCAGACAACTCATTCTTAACTGTGGCCAATTAGTGTTGACAGCCTAGCTGCATTTGATTTAGAATATGGAGGTAGACACAGGTGTTAAAACGAGGTTATTGAACTCTATTTAAAAAAGTTTTGCCCCATTTTCAGTGAGCAAGCAAACAGTGGAAAAAGGCTTACAGCTTCTCTTTACTAAKGCCAAGCAGAAAAGGCTGGAGATACATAATGTACTACCAGCACTGGTAGAAAAACCAGACAGAATGTATGTAAAAGCCTTCTTTCCCTATAGAATAACCAACCTTCACTTTTTTAAACACCTTGTACATACATTCTAGAGGTGGAAGCTTTCTAGACCTACTTTCCATTTCATATGGAATAACATTAGAATAATRCATTTGCTATATAACCAGACATACTTTAAAAGCCAAAGAAGTTGTTCATGTCTGCAGAAACAAACACACAGAGCTTAATCTTAATTGCATAATAATTTTTACTCTGTGCTTAGCAGAATGATAGCAACATGTAAGGAGAAGCTACCTTTCTCACTAACTTATGAGAAAATCCTCTAAAAACCRAAGATTACTTACAAGGAAACATTTTTGAGAACATCTTTGGAAGAATGGCAGAGGATCTGAATCAACTGTTGATTGCATCAGGAAAGTATGAAGAATATGTAAGATGGCAGAAGCATCTTTGTTGACAAGTAAATCAAATCAATCTTTGACTGACTGTCAATAGAATAAACAGGGAARTCCAGACAAAACTCAGGCATTCAATCTTATTATTATAAATTTTATCAGATTTCCCCAAAAGAGGCCAGCTCTGAAGTAAGTAGGACCGCTTCTTTAGTTGATGTCCATTTGGTGCAGCCCATTAATAATATCTATTGTAGCCCAACCATTTGTACTTATCTCATGATTAAATTACCTGTYAAAATATCTGGGCATACTAAAAGTGTATCAGTCTCAATCACATTTTCCTTTATTTTCTCCTAACAATAGCCTGACCAGCTAAGAATTTTACTGACCATGTTCATTTTGCACAAGATTCTATATAAWAATACCACCTTTTAATTAACAACTTGTCATGAGTGCCATCAAACTAATCCTTACATATATAGGTAGTTTCCATTTTTATCTACAAAATGCAGATATTTATACAGTGTGCCATCTGAATGCCAAAAGGTTCCAATATGTTTCCCATATTGCCTCATGGCATATAGATTCATAAAAATAACTCTAAATTGAAAATAAATACACCAGAAACTGTGCTTAAATAATGTTTTCTAAGCAACCTGTGTAGAAAAACAGAAGCCATCCAAAATTGATTGCCTACTTGATAATATCAAATTAGATAAAAGTTCTTTTCCTATTTTGGTAATCAATTGTCTCCTTGTAAAACGTGATATTAGATAAAAAAAACCTCTTTACAAACACTTAAAAAAGATGCTASGGCAAGCTTGGACCATACTGCCCTCTTAATAAACAAAAACTAGCAGATAACCAGCTCTATACAACTAGTGTATAAACTAATGGTCTGCAGATAAATATCAGACTAAGAAAAAGGAAAAATATATATGTTTCAATGTTGATAATCCACTCCAATTTCACTAGYCTTATCCATACTGCATTTCTCTTAGTGTTCTTTCAATTAGCTGAGTAACAGTCAGAGTGGCAGTGTTTCTGGTCAGGATGATTTACCTACAGCTTAAATGTGACTAATACCGATTTATTTTTTTTTAATATGTTTATATCTTCTGTAATTAAAAATAAATAGAAATGCATTACTTTTAGAGTTGTTTCCATTTTTCAGTGGAAAATGAATTCTTCAAAGCAAAACATAAAGGCAGAAGCAAATGACTGATACCCAGCTTCTTTTAAGTGCTTGTCTTTCCTCTCTCTATCCCATTGTACTGATCTCTTTTAATTCTACACTGCTGATTCTCATTGCCAAACTATTAAAAATAGTACCGGACAACTTTACTCAATTTTCTCTACTAATCAGATGAGATATGGGTGAAATAACGGCTTTAACATTATAGTGTTTTAATGTTCAATTACTTCTGTGTTATTYAACCATTATTAGAGACAGGTGAATGTCAAAATCTTAAATAGAGGACAGCATTAAAAATACTTCCCTTGTTTTACAACAGCTTTAGGCTATGTTCATTACAAAACAAAGTAAATTTCTTGGTGCATCAGCCAGCCACCAYACCACAGCAAGTGCTCCTTGAAGATAAACCAGCACCCTGATTCCTAGCACCACAGYCTCACCGTTTCTCTCCAGAAAACTAATCTCGGGGTGAAAGAAAGCAAGCGACACATGTAGTCTTGCTGGGCTAAGCCGTTCAGGCAATAAGCACTCCACGCTGAAAACGAAATGCTGGCGGGGGTGGAGAATCGGGAGTTTCTCCAGCTTCCACGCTACCTGCTCTTCTGAGCAGGAGAAGCTGGCCAGAGGGCGGGGGCCGGAGGGGACGCGGGAGCCAGCGTGTGAAAGAAGGTGACAGAAGCACCGAGACCCCCAACGGCCCCAGGCCAGCCAGTCCGAGTGTCCTCAGGTCTGCTTATGCCACGAGACGTTCTGGCAAATTGTCTTCATACAGGYTCTTACTGTCTCCTAAGTTTTTGCTGAAGACTAGCACATTTACCTTTGATACTTCTCCATATGTATACTTTCACCGATAGTTACCTCAAAAAATTTTTTTAAAAGTTCAGTTCGAGTGGAAGCAGTCTAAAAGCAGACCTCATAACTTCCAAGGGCCAAGGTGCCTAGATGACAACCACTGACAACAGCAAGTGTACACACAGGCTCATTCTTTTAACTTCAGAAAAGGTTACACTTTATAAGAATAGACTGCTAACTAAATTTAGCATCTGTACAATTTACGACGTGCTAGGTATTAAGGTGACACACAAGAAATTTTGTATGAGAAATGTAGTTGCGGAAATTCAAAGAACTGTTAATGTGCAATGCAGTGCCCAAGTGAGCCCCAGGCAGCTATTATTTTGCACTAGGGACCACATCCTCTGCATTAAATTAGTATTTTTAAACTAACCAAGAGGCTAAYCACTTACTGAGATAATAGCCTTCACTAAACTGAAGGAGAAAAACACTGCCTCTTAATTCACTGCATGGTATAGCCGATAACTTAAAATACAAAACAGAAATTAAGGGATAAATCTGCTTAGATGAAAGCAAAATGCAGAGTGACAAAATGGCCTTATGGAAGAGMAGAATGTTGTAATTTCAGTCTTTATATATGGCACATAAACTCCAACTTAGTTAAAAGGAAAAGAATGTGCAGAATATGTACCAAATCAACAGAACCATTTTGATACAAAAGTAGTTCATTAGGCAATTACGACTCAATAAAAATCYGTATACTTAAAGACACTGATGCACAGAACATACCTTTGCAATGCGGTCACTTTGCAGCTGCTAAGTACATATCCAGCCAGATGGTAGGAATCASTGCAGCTCTCAACTGAAGTGAGAGATGGGAAGCTGGAGGTCTGACTGGTATCAGATTCACTCCCTCTTCCCCTCTCCCAAGTCCCAAACTGAGAGGAATTAAACCGGCAAAATATTTTACCTTAGATGGCAGAGATGATGACACTTGACAAGATACAGATGCTGCTCTCAAACACCCTGACAAAAATGGTAATAAACACAAAAGCATAAGGATCATACAACCAGCAGACTGCGTGTGCACAGCTGTTCCAGGACATTAGTAATCCCAGGCCATCCTGGATGCAAAGGCACTGCAAAATGTAATTAGAAATCTTTCTGCCTTACTGAACTTACTTAAATCTTACTGAAATCTTACTGCCTTACTGGAAGTTCCTTTTTGAACTTCCCATCAGTGGGTATCTGCCTAAGACTGGTCCTGCAAGTGTTGACAGTGACAGATATAAGTACCTATGGCTGTCTGTCTTCTACTGTTACTTCCAGTCTACCACGGATGTGGCAGCAGCCTATATATGAGCAAGAGAGAACAGGTCCTTGAGCTCAGCACAGGGTCATAACT